>CAAE01015030.1:36323-64794 GCA_000180735.1 Tetraodon nigroviridis | reverse complement strand
TCGTCTTACAGAGAACATTTGAGGAAAAAACATGAAACAACTTTTTTGTACCAGGAGATAACAAAACCCATATGGAGTTCTGTCTAAGAGCGTAACTGTCATGGCTGTCAGCCTGTGCAGCTCTCAGCTCCTCCCCTACCTGGATCTGGCACACCTGCACACCAGTGGGAACGAGCCTCACCTGGTGTGTGTCAGCAATCACAGCAGCTTTATAAGCGTGTGGGAGATTGTTAGTCCTCGTTCGTCCTTCCTTTCTATATTCCTCACTTGTGGTGGTGACTGAGCCTTCAGTGGGATTTTGTTTTTGGACATTTTGGACTTTGGATCTTTGCCTGTTTTCCAATCCTGAGTTCGCCTGACCTGTGGAATTGTGAGTTTTCTAAATTAAACCTGTGCGTTTCACCCCGCAACCTGCCTCGCAATTGGACCCTGACCCGCAGTAACCGCAACACATGACCGTAACAGAGAACACCAACACAAATGGCACCAGTTTTTACATTGTTGTGCACATTTTGTGTAGTTTAGAAAGCAAAAATCACGAGGCGTGCCTTCTACATTTTATGCCTAGACTGTTAAATGGGCCCTTGAAATGGATCATCAGACCACTGTGGTGAAATGGGGGCTTGGTTTGTGTGGCTATTTTGGGGTCAAACTGTGTTGGAGTAATTATCAAACAGGTAATAATAGAAAAAAAAAAAAACTGTGTGTCTAGTCTCAGCTCATGTATGTTTGGTTTCATTTGGGTCCCGTGACAATTTTAATTTTCTTTTCAACAATTTTTCATCAGATATTTTCAAACCACAAAAAACAAACAAAAAAAACCAGTGTACCAATCCTGTGAGACGTGAGATTTTTGACACTATTGTATAGGTGCAATATGATGTGTGTGTGTGTGTGTTTGTGTGTGATTTTATCCCTTCAAAAGTGAACTATCTATTGCTCTCATCATGCCTTACTTTACACAACAATTAATATTTAATGATGGCTCACCATTCACGCTTACAATGGCTCAAGGTTAAAAGCAGAGGGAAAAGAGAGGTGCAGGGTGACGGTTGTGATGCATTATCTTCGAAGTGTTCTCATGTAACGTCACAAGCAATTGTCCTTTCAGGTCAAAGTGTATTACACAAAGCAGAGATAATTAAATTGACAGTACAGAATTATTTGAAAAAACTATTTTATTGAGCGTATGTCAAAGAAAGACTGTTATAATAACAGATATTGCTTTTTGATTCATTGCAGAACAAAAACACACAAACATGTCTCATGTTGCCAGGGCAACATAACATCTGCAACTATTCTCATCTACCTCAGGAAAAATTCTAGCCGACCTAGACTTGGAGTAGTAAGTACAACTGAAACATACCAGCTTCAGTCCAGGATTCTGAAGGTGTTACACCTTCAAGCCCCTCCTTCAATTTGCCTTTTAATTTCATGATTATGTGTCTCATAGATGATGTACCTGAATAGATTCTTTAAATAAAGCATTTTTTAATTTTACAAAAAGTGGAGGATGTCATCCATTGCAGTAGATTGAGGTGCATTGGAAAATTTCAAATCTCGATTTTTGATGGTGTCGGACCTGAAAAATATCAGAAAGGACTAGAACTAAAGAGATTGGGAGATGATTGAAGGTAGAGAAGACACAAGCAGTGTAGTGATCCTTCAATCTGGAGCAGCCAAGTCTTTTCCACAGGAATAAGATATTGTATAATCTAGGGATAATGGAAAATAGTGTTAAAGTATTTTCTCTATAGGAGCCAGATGAGAGAATTCTGTTGAAGTTTGGACATTGTGATGCCCACAGCACCAACCCCTAAGCCTAACCCAAGTGACAGCACTCATCAATCTCTGCAGAATGGGCATCCAGATGACTAAGTTCATTAGCACAGTAATTACATACTAAAAAAAAATGGTAATAACTCGTTGGCTTTGAATTACCAATGGCATTCTTGTGTTCGTCTTTGGTAGGTACTACCAAAAACGTAACGGAAATGAAAATTGCTAAATTGTCTGAGCAGTTACCTCCCCACCCCCATCATAATCATGCATTTTTTGTTTGTTTTTAAAAATATTTGTCAAATCTGTACAGTGTTCAGACAGAGTTGATAGACGTAAAGGTAGGAGGTGTAAATTAGTTTGTCACTGTAAAATCCCTTCACCTTCTAGGTGTCTTGACATCATACATCTAGCACAGTTTTGTTGTGTGGCTTTTTGGTTTGTTTTTGTCATGCTTAGCTTAATTTAGACAAGGGTTAGGGTCAAATTCTTGACATATTAGTTTATTTAGTCAAGTGTTTGGTGTGTCCCCCTTGCTTGTGTTGCTTCTTGTTTAATGTCTGATGTCTTCTCTATTAGTCTAAAAGGGTTCTCGTCTCTCTACGCCATAGTAGTTCCTGCAGGGAGACAACAAGGCTGTTGTACAAAGTTGGAAAGAGTTTGGCTTTTCTTTTAAGTCTTCTTCTTCATTGTTTTCTCCTCCCTCCCTCTATAGACTTTTTAGTTGAAAAGAATGAAATAGAGTCTGTTTTCTTTAGAAATCAAATATGACAACAATAACGTCTTTGTCTCTCTTAGGTTCTAAATATTTAGTCACTTCACTGCCTTTGTTAGTGTCTGTTGGACCCTCTGTGACTGATGTAATCACTCAAACAAGCAAAGGCGCTGCTTTTGTTCTTTAGTTGTCAGAAATCTTAAAATTTGCAGCGATGGTGCAGTGCCTGTATTTTTTTATGTGACAGTCTTGCTTAAATCAGAATAATAAAAAGGATTTTAAAAAAATTGCGATATTTTACCCAATATTTGTACAGTAAAAAAAGTGTAGAACATTTAATTCTTGGAGCGAAGATTTCACAGAGCCTGAGCTGGGACACAAGCACCTCCGGGATCATCAAAAAGACCCAGCAGAGCCTGCACTTCCTAAAGTAGCTAAAACAGCCCTCTCTCTCTATCGGTCTGTCTGCCTGTCTGTCTCTCTTTCCCTCCTTTTTCAGGACCTTTTTATAGAGGTGTGACACACAGCATTTCATCATAGTGACCCAGCTGCAGAATGTTTGGCAAAAAAGAGCTGCAGAGGATAGCAAGGGTGATGAAGAGGGTCATCGGAGTTTCCCCCTCCTCTTTATCTTCTTAAGCCGCTGAAACCCTAACACCCTCTTAGCCAACAGGCAAACAGTCCTGAAGTGATCATATTCCATACTTTTCTATACTTTCTACACTTGAATAGGAACCCTGAATAAAGGAACATTAGGAACCTTTGCCCAGTTCTCTTATTCCATGACATGGAAAGATTTATTTGCATTTTTATCTCTACTGGACTGTATTACTTCAATTCCTTATACACTAGCCTCTCCCAAATTTCTCTGAACCATTTACAGATAGTGTAAAATACTGCTGCAAGAGGTTCTTAGAAAGACTTCAAGCTGCTCTCACATACCTCACATCCTGGCCACTTTGCAATGGTTACCTGCTAAAATTAGAATTTATTATAAAATATTTTTATTTACTTACTGAGCTTTGCATGGCCTGATTCCAAGTGACACCAGAAATTGGAGAAAACTCCTCATGCATCTGTAAGACACCTTAGAAGCATTCAAATCCCCCCTGAGGACTGAAAGAAATAAATTCAATCAGGAAGAAGAATAACACAGAAGGAAAGGTGTGATACAAACAGAAATTGCTTATCGAAATTATTTTGTGTCATATTAATATCAATATAAAACTATCACGAATGTACCCTCCATTTGAGGTGAATCAACACTCCTCTGGGAGCACACTGAGCACCGGCACAGAATTCCTTGTCATAATAAATGTGCTTTTCATTGATAGCATTGACCTAGTAGCTTTTTGAGAATAGAGCATATTATGTCTCTGACTGCTGGACAGGGTATATTTGGTTGAAAAAACAATTTGTTAATTTGTATTCCAGCCTGGTTGCACACTTGATGACACAGCAGGCAAACTTCAACAGGACACTGCTCCTGGGAGATGGCCCCTCCCTCCAGGGCTGATTTTCTAGCTATGTTATCTGCTGCCTTAATACCCCACTGACCCGTGGTTCAATGCCATTGGACATATCTTCAATAGGTTCATCACCTTTTTCCTGTATGTCTGAATATATAACAGAGAAACCCAAGCCTCCAGAGGGGAATTGATCGTTGATTTCTTCACACTGGAGTGCCCATATATGACTGTTAACAAGAAGCTGTTACTACCACTACCAAACTTATAGCATTTTAGAGTAAACAAATATAAATCGGACTGACAGATCCTGTTTTCATCAATACACTAGTTTATCAGCATTTGTGACATTTTGAATAGAAACATGCCTTTCAGCTTTTGATCAAATTGATACACCAGTATAACAGTATCGCATCATACTGTCTGCACATAACCGAGCAGCTTTTCTCAAATTTTCTCATGTAGAGGACCGGTACTTACTGTCCCCAATTTAGAAGTTTCTTCCTGTCCTTTTCTCTACAACTACCCCAGTGGATGAAATAAGCCAGGTTATTAGTTTCTTCCTCACAAACTCTGTACAACTACCCTGTTAGATGAAATAAAATCCTTTATTTCTCAGGTTCTCACAAACGATCCTGTTCTTCATGCTATGTGACTTTGACCTTTCTTGTTCGAAGACACTCACATTTCTGACTTGAGCTTCAGGCATGTACTTGGGACCAAAGAGCATTGAAGGTCCTCCTACTTTTTATCGATGTGCAGGCAGTATATGGATGCACTATGGACACTGCAGGAACCCTTAGCATTTCCCTGGCAGCATTATTGATGAATTATAGACACATCTGGAACTCAGATTATGGAGGCGTGGTTGGTGGTTGTTCCAGTGATGTGAAGGTTGTATGGTGAGTGGTGTGACTTGATTAGTTTTCTCCTGAAAATTAGCAGTTGGTAGTGTGATCTAAAAAGACCATAAAAACACACCATTTGAAAATTTGACAATTCGCTCTTCTCATCTGTTAGGCCACACCCACATCATAGTGGCGTGGGGCCTGGAGCGGTGGCGCCCCACAGTTTATATTACCACCACTAGCTTTTGGTAATGGTGTCTATGAGCTAATGGTGAGAATCATGTGATGGCAACCATTTGCTTTAAGTTACCTAAAAGCTAATGGTGGCTATAAGATGATGGGCTTTGACAAGATGACAAATGATTGTTAAAATCAGCAGGCTTTATGCTGATGTTACTGTCACAGCTCTCAGCCCCTCCACTACCTGTTGCTCCCTGGATCTGGCACACCTGCGTGGCAATGGGAACAAGACCAGTGCGTTGACTGAGCGTTCCAGCGGGATTTACATTAGGACCTTTCGGACTCTGAACCCTTTGCCTGTTTTTTCGACTCTGAGTTTGCCTGACCCGTGGAATTGCAAGAATAAAGACCCCGTTTTGCACCTTCAAGGCAGTGTTGCATTTGGATCCTTACCACACCCGTGACAGTTACAGGTTTAAAGAAATGTTGAAAAAAGAACAGAATAGTTTGTTATTGCACATATACAACAAACATTGTGAGCCTTTTTATGGTACATATCTCAGTTTAATATAATTAACAACACATTTTTGGAATATGTGTTGTATAAAAACCATCTCTTGTCTTGCATTTTTGACTTCTACGGGAGGAAAAAAAAAATCACGACTATTTTACTGTTTGAAAGAATCGAAGCTTTTGAAGTCGTGTGATTGCACAGAAATTCCGTCTCGATGTTGAACCCTGAGGCATATGTTAATAATACTTATGAATATTTTCTGTGAAATATTAAGCACTTATAAGAAGCCACCCTTTACTGAAAATCTGTAAATCCTCAGTTTACTCCAAAAACAGAGAGACTGTTTACAATTAGACTAAAGGTTCCCTCCTATTATGTGCTTGTTGAACAGCAGTTTGACACTCTTCCATCTGTTTGTGTGACTGTTAATCATATCTGTTCTCTACATTTTTGTTCCAGATGGCTTTCCTAATTGCATTGTTTCTTCTGCAGATGTTCAGTGGTGAGGCATCGAAGCACAGTCTGTCCCAGGTTGATAGAGACTGGGAACATTAAATGGGAAAATAACCATTTTTGCAGACAGCTTCCAGTTTTTTGTGACACTGTGGAATTACCACTAATGGGCTGGTAACCATTGGATGGCTGGAGACCACATTAGCATAGTTCCATTATCTGGAGGACAAATGCTAATTTATATTGTAGCAGCGGTTGGATCGAAAGCAAGCTCAGGAGCAAAAATGTGAATCATTTGGAACTGGGATTTAAAGGAATGCCAAAATGTATGCAGGGGCCTCTCGTTATTTTGCAGGAACGAGACGAGCGTATATTTTCATGCCAGAGAGGGCAGCTTCAACAAGAAAAACACGAGTTCCAGTTCCAGGGATTAAGTTCTTTTTGCCCCTTGCTGCTCTGTTTGTTTTATGACATGTATTACTGGTAGAAATAGCCGGCAAATGCAAAATGAAACCGTCTCTTCGTTATAAGGGCAGTATCAATTCAATATTTTATAGGTTTCAGAACAGATCTGCCAATAATCCTGAGATTGCTATAACCTTAAAATCTTATTTTAATGAGGGTCTATGACTGTTTATAGTGCAATTGCAGGACGATTTCAAAATGAGACCTGTTTTCCCCAAATGTCTGTGCGCATGCCACCCCTCTGATTCAATCTCACTGTGACAGATGTGCTGATGAGCGGAGGTCAGCAATGACTTCCGACATGACAATTCTGCAAACAGTCCAATTTTCCTGCACCATTGTCTGCGTGGCAATAGCATCTGCAATGAGTTGCATTCACATTATCCTGTGGACACCCGAGCATCAGCTGTGCCATTTAGGCCATTGCCAGGGGAAATGAGACTTCAGCACTCCCTGACTTATCTACACAATTGGGCCAAAAGCCTGATGATGTTCATGTTTTGACCAATCAGCATTGGCCTGAAAAAGAACTTAGGCTGAGAAGTAAAGGAAATAAACAAGCATGAAGCTGAAGATTGAGGTTGTTTTTTGACCATAGTAATCATGAAAATGTACATATTTGTACATGTATGTGGGATTAGCTTTCTGTCACAGTACCTTGAACATACTGAAACACGATCCCTTTGTATTAAAGGTACTATTACAAACATGTTACACACTAATTGCTGGTGCACTTGAGCTTTCTAGAATCTGTAGGAACTGAAAATCCTTGGCATATTGACGTAAGAGCCCCCCCCCCCGACACACACGTGCACTATCGAACCAGCTCCATGTCCAGTTCTGAAAGGCAAACTCCCATTACTTTTCAGTGCTTAATAAAAAATAGTAGGACGCAAGATGTTTGGATTAAGTAATTAATACAAAGGTAGTAAATTAGTTATCTCTTCTCCCGGTTTTTTCTTTTACCCAGTCACAAAGGAGTCCTTGGATGCGTTCATGTTAACGATGTAAGTTCAGACAATGTGCAGCAGAGCCCATTTGTACTACCTGAAGCGCTTGCATTAATAATCCATATGTGACATATTCAATTAATTATTCTGCACAGCATGTTACCCTGAACACTTTACACGTTTGGTGAAGTCTCAAGGCCTTGAAATCCAGGCTGTCCAGTCATCTGAGACAGACATCACTAGATTACTACCCTCAGGCTTTCTTTGCCCTGTGTGTGGGCATGCTCAGACAGAAACATCAAGTGTGTGTGTGTGTGTGTGTGTGTGTGCGTGTGTGTGTGTGTGTGTGTGTGTGTGTGTGCGGCAGTGGGGGGGGGGGCATAGTCAGGTCTACTTTACAGATTTACAAAAGCAAAGACTTGTACTACTAATGTGTAACAATATGCTTGCGTGTATCACTTTCATTAATTGAATACTGCAAAAATATAATAGTAAAAATAAATTTTAAAATGGTAAATTTTAGATTGAAATATTGGCTTGAATGCAGAAAGAAAAAAAAGAAAATCTTTTCTTTTTGTCTTCCTGTTTTCCTCTTGTTGTTATACATTGAGACTATAGATCTCTTTACTTGTCGGTCCAAAGTCTTAGGTTAGATTGCTCGTGTATTCCATTCATGCTGACCAAGGTCAGGAAGAGACAACCCACACACACAGTTTTCTTTGTTATTGGCTTTAGTCAGGGATGAAATTATTACTGAGTGGATTTGTTAACTGGATACTTTTACACCAGTTTAACTTTGATTTAAGCAATAAAAGAAAACAAGGCATTCAAATATACTGTCTTGAAGAACAAGAAATGAGATAATATGTGCATTCCCATCATACCTTAGGGTAAACATCTTCCAAATGCCCCTTTTACAGACACAGTATATTAAAGGTGCTAGCCAGCTGTAATGGTCAGCATTTGCTTTGGTATAGAATGTGTACACTCTCAATACCGACTGTCATATTGTGACGTAAAACGTAATATAGTATAATATGATATAAATAATAAAAGCTTTACTATTTTCCTAAAATATTTGCCACGTGTTTTTTTGAATATTCACTTTTTGAATCACTTCCTCTTATTTTCCGTCAGTATTTCATTCCTCTTTGTGTAAGACCTGGAATTGACTTTCATTTTTCTTCTGCTGAGCAAGCTACCAAAATATCCTTCTCCCACACTCACAAACTGAGTAAATAATTACAGGTTGGATCTCTGTGACTCCTCAAGGATCAGAGAATGCTGACTTATCGGAACTCTGTTTATTCACGCTGCAGACAAAAGCTTGGCATGGATTTTTTGTTTTCATTTTTAGTTTTTCTTTTTTAAATTTGGCCCACAATGTCCAGAAATTCAGATTAGTATAAAAACAAAATACATCTAGGATCCTGCCTGACCTTGGCTGGAATCATGAAGGTTCTCGGCTGTGAACACACTCGTGGGAACTCTTAATCTGATGGCTTTTTTAGCTGATTCATTTCTCTCTGATCATGAGGTATTACCATCAAGAATGCTCGAAAGGATTAGAAAAGCTTTTAATCAATAAGTCTTAAATTGTTCTTGTTTATAGACTTTAAAAGGTTTACTAGTGGGAATTTGATTTAAGTAACGGCTGCTTTTATGGTGCAATGAAAGCTGTCTGCAAACAGAAGGTCTTACAGACAGACCACTGCATTAGACGCTCAACTGTCATTCAAAAATTTCAGACAGGGTTTTCAGGCAGAAGAACACCGTCATGGGCTCCCAAAACCTCAGTTGTCCCAAAGTCAGTCGCAAGTCGGTTTTGCCAAACAATCGCCGCCAGACCCAGCCAACAAAATTCCTTCTCCCGGCTTCATCTGAATGACACAAATATAATCATCAGGGTGAACTTTGTCAGAATTCATTAGACGCTGCTTTCTCTACGAGACAATGTGACTATTCTGTAGAAATCCGTGTCAGCTATTTTTATCATATCTCCAGCAAATCTGGTTTTGAGAGTATTCACAGAGAGGTAATTGCCTCACACTTCAGGGAAAAACCAGCACGGAGACTCTGAGACAGAAAGATAGAGGGTTGCCACGAACCCCATGGGTTGTATCACAACAGGAGAGGTGTGCGGTTAAGGGATTGAAACGTATGAGATTAAATCTGAGAGAAGCGCAAACACAAAAACCTTAAGCAGAGCTTTGACGGAAAACTAATCGTCAGCAATGTTGAGTTTGATTAAGCATATTCTATGAAACACAACTTAAGGCAAAATTTTTCAGGAAAATCACAATGTACGGGATGTTAGACACAACACAATTGGAAGTCATTATGTGATGTGTTTGTATATCTACTAAAATGCACTGGTTGCACAAATAATACAAATGTTCATCATGCTGGAGATTAACTTGTGTAAATTTGTTGGACAGCATTACTGTCATATTATTTAGATTACTCAAAAAGCAACTTTATCTTATCAGTCGGGCACCTATGAGGTCAAACCGATCTCATCACCACCTGAGATATATTCACAAACTTTTCAACGCTTCGACTGTGAGAGGTGACTGTGTGGCAGATTGGGCACATCCAAACCCAGGTTACCTAAAGGAACACTGGTATTTTAGAGAAGGGGACACCAGCTTCCACTTCTTTTTTCACTTTTTGAATCTTCACTCTGTAATCAATCACATATAAATGTTGCTGATGGAGACTGAACAATGTCTGTTAGATTAGCACAACCTAACTCATATATTCAAGAAATAACAACAAAATGTAATCTGTTTCCCTGATCATTTGGTTACAGAGTAATCACCAACAGCCTCAGCTGCTGATAAAGACGCGCTTCATCTTTCACGTCCAATTCCTATTCAGGTTCGCCGCCAGCCAAGACACTAAGGCAGGCCGGCTGGAATGGCTGCACACCATCTGACGGACGCAGACGCTGTAAATTTCGTCCAGAGACAATCCTGGCAGACATCCGAAGGGGAAGTTATTGATGATGTTGTGGTTAATTGCATTTATTTGTGTTTATAACATTTGAATTACTTTAAACAAACTACTTTGCTTCTTAGCCATGTCACAGGAAACCAATTACAGTGACAAGGATTCATGAACCTGTTTGATGATCCATCTTGTCTTCTTCTCTTTTTCCCTTGGTTTCCCTTGGTAAATACTCCAAATTTTTAACTTTAGGCCGCTGGTGTTCATGTTTCTGTGCAATTTATCTAAAACAGACAACAAGTGGTGCCTGTTCTCTCAACCTGACATTGCGCCTAATTGGTGTTCTCCTCCGCCTCTGTGGCGAGGTCCATTCAGGGGTTCTGGAGGGGGAGATTCCATCAGGTTTTGCACCTCTATATCAGGAGGAGCAGTCCCAAGCAGGGTCCTAGAGAAAGCTTCGAAACAGCCTGCATGTGCTTGATGGACTTGGAAATGGTGTTAGACTGTGAACCTTTATGATCTCTTTGGTGGTCCTGAGTTGTAAAGGGGGTACGGGAGGAGGTGTTAACTTAGATAATACAGGTGGAAGCGAACAGGTTAGGCTGCAGTTCAAGCAATTTTTTACAAGAATTTGAGCACTATAACTTCCCTGAACACCGCCTGTGGCATCAGTTATAAAGTTAAAAGAAGTGAATAAGTGTTTACCAATTTGGAATGGTCATTAGAGGATGATGAATTGAAAGCAGTGGTGTCTAAATCCCACAGACGATGTTGCCATCAGTCAGCATGACTGTTTAAGAGAATTTGCAGGAAGAGGTCTTAAATTGTCATGGTGTCCTTGTCCCACTCAAAGGGGGGATTAGTCCGAGGGATCATGGAGTGTGTCTGTGCATGAATCAAAGCCTTGTTTAAATACACACGCACCACTCTGATTTCAAATGAGACAAGAAGGCAAACTACTTTGATAATATTATACGTTCCCTTTCTATATCAGGTTCCTGAATATCAGGGCTGAGAGAACTGTAATTTTATCTTAGCTTTTTTGTCGGGAACATGTATCACACGTGACAATAGCTGACCTGACTTGACTTGACAAAACCACCTCTGAAGTTAAATTATTCACCAAGTTTTTTGTGTTTATTCCAACTAGCTGTCAAAATTAAACACTGAATTGTGAACGTTCCATGTGCTACCATGATTACTGTCCTGGTCCTCGCTCCCCTATTCATTTTTCAAGATGCGACAGTCTCTCCTACTCTGTCCTTAAGTTGCTTGGCAATTTTGTGGACGGGCATAAAATTTGTGTTTCATATTTTAAAACATCTTCATTGTTTATAGTTCCAGCAAATATATACTGAAGGACCTTGAAGGTTTTGTGACAGCCAGCGTATGTCTGTATGTTTACAATAAAATTGTCTCTAGATGCTTTACAGAGGCAGAAACCCAGAGCCTGAACCCCCTGAGAGAGAGAGAGAGAGAGAGAGAGAGAGAGAGAGAGAGAAGGAAATGGGGAACTGTTCAAATGGAGCATGTTTGTGTCCCCAGCAGCGTAGGCCTATTGCAGCATAGCTATACTAAAGAATAAAGAATAATAGTTTAATGACCCTATTCTACCTGTAGCTGTGGGAACTGGTTGCAACTAGATCTAGCAAATCTACAGACTTTTATTTAATAGCAACTGTATGCTTTACTGAACAGAAAGGCTTTAAGTTTGATCTTAAAAACAGATATGCTCTCTGCCTCTCGGACCAAGGGTTGGTCCTCCTAGCCTAAACAGCAGCCTATAATAATTTGAGAATAATTATTATTAAATAATAATAAGTTATGAACAGATTATAATGACATTTTCAGTAAATGTTGATTTATGTTGAGGTCCTAAAACAAATGATTAAATGAAAATCTTGGCAATGTTCTGGATCCTGTAGGGACTTAAGCTACTTGGTTGAGGTCTGTGCTCTTCATGTGATCTAGTTATTTATGTTCCACCATTTTAATTCTATGGTCATTACACCACAAACACCACATCACACAGTTCTGTAGTGCTGTCCTAAATGAAACACATCTGTGGGCTGTGAGTCAGTGTTACATTAACAAGTGTATATTTATTACAAGTGTGTTAGTTTCAAAATTCACCTAACCCAACAATTCACAGAACTTTGTCATCAGATCCAATCAGCGTAAAAAACACTTTCTCGTGATGCTTTTTGACATCTTTGTGACAACTCATGATGATAGCTACATTGGTGCCCTGCTACTTGATTGGTTATTGACATCTGGTGATTAAAACGTCTGCTTCAAGTCTTGTCACGCTTTCTCAGTCAAGCAGGATGATGCTTCATCTGCTTTACCATTGGTGGGAGGGAACAGTGAAAACAGGTTAGCATCCCTGAGGTAGTATATTTGGAAGTGTTGTAGAGTCTGATGATGCTTGGGATGAAAGACCAGCAGACTTACAGTACATTTTCCAGCTTGGACCCTTCTCTCCGCCACCACAATGATAAGATCTAGAGAGCAGCCACAGACTAAGAGAAAAACATGTGATTGGGTGTCATTAGGTTCAATCCCATTTGATGGACACCCCATTTGTCTGACCCATGTGAATCTGTACGGATTGAATTAAAATTTTTTGGTTTTTCTGACATTTCAGAGGCTTAATCAAGTCAATAAACTTTAACACCACAACTTCAATCCTCTACTACATGTTTTATTTACCTGTATGGCTTTTTCAATGATGCAACCAGTGACAGCAGAATAACTGTTAAATCAAGATTGTGGTACGATATTGATTTAAAGCCGTGTAACCTTGTTGAATGGCTATTTTTTTTCCTGATTCGGCATGGGGAAAAAGCTGGCACCAGTCTTTCTGCTGCTTAGTGATGATTCTCACTCTTTCATGAATCCACAGAGGTGTAAAGGTTAAAAACTGTCATCAGGTTAGCCATTGATTGCAATTAGCGCTTTCTTCTACTAAATCCCCTTTGTCTATCCTGACTGGTATTGATCGTCAGACTCTTTCTATTACTTTGGATTGCTACTGCTGTCATGTCAGTTGTATAACCCGATGTGCAGTGATCTTCCTTCAGCACAACACACGTAGACGTGGGCTCCAAAGACTTACCCACCGTCAAGTCTGTCAGCATGGAAGAGATTACTCAGTCAGAGGCTGCTCATCTGCTGAGGCTGGGCATCCTGCTAAACCTATTTCAGTGCATTACAGAATGTAAAAAACAAAACAAAACAACAAACAAACAGAACAAGAATTCATCTTTTCTTTACAGCGAAGAATTAGCGATGTGCCTGTAACCTCACTTGGAAACGTCGTATTGATTTGCTTGTCCACCATTGAACATATACTCTCACGCGCTTGCGTGTGACAGACATGTAGTCATAGTTCCAATCTTTTCTGCTGTCTGTCTTCCCCGTAAGCAGACTCCAGCAGACTAAACTGTCACTGATATACTGTAGTATGATACTAAGATTTTTATTCAAGTTAATGGATGCTAAAGTAAAAATAAGATGGAAGGCTGTTGCCAGTTTGCCTAATGACTCTAAGTTTCAATTTTTCAGCAGAGCTTCTTAAATTAGATCATTTTCTTTCTTTAAATAATGGAGGAATCTATACATATATCTATATATATATAAAAGTTTTGTCATCCTCCCTATTTACCTTTTTGTGCATACTTGGCTGTATTAGGGTAAATGTTTAAAAAGCACAGGATAATTTAACAGGGGTGTCATGGAAATATAGAAGATAAAATTAGCTAGGTATTGGAAGGACTGTCTGCACAAACTAAGGCTAATAATTATTGCCCAGCTGCCATCTTACTGCAGCAAATCCAAAACTGTTACATCAATATGAATGAGTGAAAATGTCAGTGACTATGGCCTTGACAATTAGTAACTTGCAATACCATTTTCCAGGGAACCAGGCGAAGAGTAATGCAAGAGTAAACTATAATGACCTTATTCTTTATCTAACTGCTAATTGCTATTCAGGGATGTTTTATACCTTTCACCAAAGATGACCACTCAGTTGTATTCATAGTTTTTCAACAATTACTGTCAGTATATATAGTAACAATTATTAAGTAATGAATGTTGTGAAACCAACAGGTTACACCTTTCCTTCCCCCTACAGCAATGTTTGTTATTTTTTTTCTTCTTTAGTTGCTGGTTTTTATACCATGTGATTAGTAATCTGTTTTCATTTATGTATAATCAATTGGGGTGTAGACACAAACTAAGCAATGTTTCAGCAAGGGTTGAGCAAAACTGCTTTAAAATAAACGTTCACCATTGTCACAACAGTGGGAAATCGATGAGGAGTGGCTAATTTAGCTGCATTATTATTCTCCAAAGCCCTCCTCCGATATTAAGCTGCAGTGCATCCTATCAACATTTACTAATCGATTATGTGTTTCAGAGTCATTGGTTGTCAGGCATATTTAAAATATGTAACTAATAATGTAATAAACATGTCGAAAGCTATGAATGTAGCTATCCTGTCCTACCAGAAGTTAAAATAATGATTCATTTTAAAAAGGCATTTCGAACCAGCCCATATATATAACAATATTTTTTCCCTGCTTTTGTTCCAAAACAGAAATACTTTTAATGAGCTAAAGAGGTCCTGACTAACTCCAGTCACAGAGTAGGCTCATGCTTCATCTTTTCTTCATGCCTCTCTCACTCCTGCACATCAAAAACAGCTCAACGTTATTTAAAAGCTACATAAGTCTAGGAGAAAGAGGGAGAGCATTATGTGTCTCTGAAAACTGAGACATGCTTCTTTTAGTATATTGTTTTTGTAACCTTGATATGTTCTTCACTGCAAAAGCAAATTCTTCATTTTACCTCACAATTAAACTCTTTCCGGTGATCCATTCATACAACTGCTAAGTCGAAGAGCACTAAAACTTCAATTGGAGGCTGTGACCAATCCTGCTTTGCCATGAAACTAATGTCGGTAGTTGTAGGATCTTTTCCTATTAGCTCAGAAATGTTTGCATCTTCACACATCGTCACAGCAACTGTCTATTCAGCTGAGCCAAATCCAAATCCTCAAAATCATGCAACACACACAAACACACACACACACACACACGCACACACACACACACACACACACACACACGCACAAAACAACAATAGAATTTATGTTTCATCCGCATGAAAGCCTTCAAAAAAGAGTCACTTTCAAATAGATCTCTCACCTCTTTTTGTTAACATCAGAAAAGATTTGATGGTACTCTGCATTCCCTAATGAATGTGTGATTGGATTTTCCTGCTTACTGAATACACAACATCAGAATTAATTATGAAAAAATTCTGTTTGCTTTTTACCATAAAGGGGTATCAACGGGGCATTCCTAATATTACCTAAACAACTTAGCTCTCTTTGATGTCTTTCACTCAGACTTGAAAATGGAGGTTGTTGTGTGCTCATAAAGGTCGTGATGTACACATGCATGAAGAATCACTTTGTGACTTCTTTTTATTATGTTGGCCAGCGATCAATATCAATACACACGCAGCAATACAGCTTAAGATGGAAAGTATTACATGCTTTGATGCACTTATTTAAATTAGACCTTAAACCTTAATGTAAATAGGACAAAATCAGATTACTGTAGATTGGTAGGCCCTATAACAATAATGTAGGTGGATTTTCCAACATAATTTAATTGAAAAAATATGTCTAAATTATTAGGCAGAAATCAGGTTTTTATTCCTGTAGTGTTGATATTTTGAAAAACATCAAAGTCAGACAAACTCAGCCATCCAGAAAAGCTTGCCGGCATTTACATGGACACAAACCAGCTCAAAGCTGCATGGCCAACAGAAGTTCTGCATACAAAGACACAAAAGTCATAGGATCTAATACTGTACTCTAGATATCAGAGAAGAGAGAGGAAGGAAGTTCGACCTCTAGGCCCAAATGCAAGACTTTTCCTTGAAGAGGTTGGTCCTCTAAAAGACACGTCTGTGTCACTAATATAGGAGGCTCTGATCATAACCCCGCAGGCAAAAGCTTAAAGGCATTTGCCATTTTCGATTTTGCACAGTTTACAAAAACATCACTTGCACCACTTGGTAACCTCCTAATTGTACCTCCCTTCTTGGAAATCTATTGGTTAATACCTGACCACACTGACACGTGGTCAGGAATCAACCACTCATTCAACAGAAATCCACCAAACACGGGCAGCTTGCTGTGAGCCTCCAACCCCGGGAGATGGTTGGCATTCCATAGACCTCTGCAAATCAAGTGTCCAATTTAAAAAGGAGGTCTGGGAATTGAGGCTGTAGCAAAGGACCCATAATTGGCATCCTTCTTGTCCTATTAAGGGGAAAAGCACTGGGATGAATCCTCCAAGTCAGAACTTGGCCTTTAATAGAAGCTTGTGTAAATAGAACAGAATTTAAACTAGAAAGAAACACTGTCAATTAACCAGTATCTAATGTGTTGCACATGGATTAATATATAAATATTATTATATTACCTGGCATTACCCTGACAAGTTATTCTTAATATTATAGATACAAAAAACAAAAAAAAAAAAAACAAGTAAAAACCAGCTATAAAGCTTTACATCAGCTACTGCTCTTCATTTATGCTTGGCCTGAAACTTTCTCTGAGTCCTGTGATGCTGCAATACGGACGCAGCTTTGATGGATGCACGGTTCCTCTTTGCAACCTCTTCTGGTTCAGTAAAGCATGTTGGTTTAACAAGTCTGTGCCGATCCATGGCCAAGAACTTAATCCCCCTCTAGAAGAAACAAAGAGCAAAGAAAAGAAAAAAGAAAAGAGGAATCTTTTAGAGTTCTTCTGCTTGTCCATTAATTCCTGGACATCTCTGCTGGTAATGAAAAGAACTTTTTAATACATCCGACTTTGTATCGCTGCTGTTCTGAGTTACTGCTGGTCCCGCAACCACTAAAGTTCCCGTCTCTGCAGGAAATCACAGCTGTGCCAGCAGCCTTTTCCCTTTATGAGCCTTCTGTAGAACATGCTGACATGTCAATTAGTTGCTATGCTAAGCGAGCTCTACCGTTAATTAATATTTCCTTTGCCAGTTGAATGAGAAGGCACAGACCACGAAAAGACCATAGAGGGCTCATTGTAGACGAGATAGATGCAATTAAATGATTACCCTGGTGGGCTTCTGTAGCAGCTTGTTGTTGAAATGTATCTAGATTAGCTCTGTAAGCAAATGTCTCAAGACGTTTATGTACTCAATACGTACTGCCCATCAGGCCCTTCTGAAGATTATGAAAGAGGTTTTTTAGGGTATAATGACTATTTAATTCTTGTCATTAAAACTAAACATACAAGAAAAACCCCCTGCAACCCTGATAGGCAAAGACGAGCAGTGAACACCAATTTCTTCATACTATACCTTTAATCAAAGCACCCTTTTAGCCATTTTTTCATTTATTTTTTTCATTTTTGCAACAAATTCTTTTGTTTGATGGGAATATCTTTGTAAAACCGGGGATGCACAGGCATGTCCAGGTATTAGGTGTTGACATTTTCCCTTATTGTTCAGAAAGCAGGTAATATTGATTAAACCTTGAGATAACTATGGATGCTATGGATCACGTTGCATGTAAAATCATACTTTATGCACATTTGAATGAGGATCTTTAAAAGATGAAGCAAACCATCACGGTGCTGCTGGCTCTTCTGTGAGTCATTAGGCTGTAGTACATATGTGAGCATCATGGAATATATTTACCACTTGTTGCAAATAACAATTTCTAAACACTTTTTTGAAGTTCTCCCAATCCCGAAAGCCTAGAATGACATGCATTTAAAGAGAGACAGAGAGAGTGAGAAAGAGAAAGGGTAGTTTCCCAATTTACACCTGTTGAACGCTGTGACAAGAACCAAGAACTGTTTTTTTTCCTAGCAACATGGCAAGATAAACGAACAAAATTCTGTCTTAACGAGACATTTTTCAAGGGCTGATGGCACGTCTGCCAAGCCTCCATCTATTCTTTGACAGATGAGGTTCTCTTTGCAGAGTTAAAAAAAACTGAAAAGAACAGAAGTTCTGGCCAGTTGATGTCTTGAGAACAAACTGCGAGAACCAAACCAGGGCTGCAGCCCTGGGAGCGAGAACAACTTCTTCACAGTCATTCCGAAGTGGCATATTCCACAGGTCAAATTTAACTGGTTATGGAAGGCCGCTGAAAGTTAAACACCTCATTAGCAGAGCCTCTTTTCCTTTTATTCTCCCAGGGTGACGGACCTGCTCAGATGTTAGGGCAATTTGCATCGTGTGCCTGCAGGCGCTGTGCAGTTTCCACTCAAAAAAAAAGGTACTTGGCAGAATAAGTCATTCATTCAGTGCGAGTGTGAGCCTTGCTTGACATTCTTAGTGAGCAATGCCGGTCCTCAAGCAACTGTGATCATGAGTGCTGCTTCAAAAGACATCAGTGGTCTAATAAATCATCAACACATTAACATAAGTTTGATCAATCGATCCATTAAAGTGAAAACAACTGTCAAGCTGCAGTATTCCACATTCATGAATAAGGCATCTTTTGCACACAGATGTACAAAAACGTTGAGGTGTGACTACAAACAGAGCGACAGTTTTTTTTTTTTATTTAATTAGTTCCAAACCAGCTGGTAGAAAGCAACTCTGTGCTCCTCTGAAGGTCACGGAAACTTTGAAAATGAAAGTCATTAATAATGATCCCTTCCTCTTTCTACTACTGATGTTTCTGAGCGGCAAATATTAATATTTCAAGTGAACTTGGAAAGCTTTTTAATACACGCCCAGTGTGCCTGGTTTGCGGACTGGGCTGGCCCCTGGCTTCACCTTGTTTTTCAAGACAGGTTGAGATTTTGGTAGAAAAGCACAGCTGCAGCTCCATAAATCTGTGCCGACCTCCTTACGTTTATTCTTGGAGTGCTGAATAGAATATGAATAAAACAACAATTTGGAAAAAAAAAAAAATCAGACGAGCATTTGCTTAATCATTATGTTGTAGTGCAGATGAATGATTGTAAATTATTATTTGTAGTTCTTATAGTGTTCCCCTGAAATTTTGCAGTGGCCTTGTTTGTTTGAAATCCTATTTCAGCTAATGGAATTTGTGATCTTGTTCTTTTAGGAAATATTCAACACTTGTGACCACAATGAAGGTTGGAACTTGCACTCATCCTTCATTTGCTCCAAATAGCCAATATGTGACCTCCTATTATATTTCCGCCACGCTACAAAAACAAAACAAAACAAAACAAAACACATCCTGAATAATAGGTGGATACTTGAGCCTTCTTACTGTCCCTACAACAGCATCTCAGCTGATCTCCTGACGCAAGCTTTCAAAATTTTCAGTTGATTATTCTGCTAATTCTTAAGTATAGTAGCAAAAAAAAAAAATCCCCAAAACATCTTAACAGCAGTCATTTCTCCAGTCCTTAGGTAAAATTAAAAATTAAACTGCGACCATCCGAGTTGCATTAGCATCCTAGACTAATGACGCAATGGATACAAAATAAATAAATAAATAAAAAATTTGACGCAGTTTTTCAGTAGCATGAGTGTCAAGAGTTTAATACTGCAGCTGCGATGGAGTAGTACTTCCCAAGACATTCTACTAATATGAAAACTCCTTAAGATAAAAGTGCACATTGGCTAAAGACGGCTAAAGCAGTACCGAAATTAGGTGCGTCATGTTTGCTGTGCATGCCACGCAGCTTGCTGCTAGTGACCAGTTGTGTGTTGTCCTAACGCATCTTTAAAAAACAATCATCATAGCAACAGAAATAATCATGCATTTGAAGCAATTGGAACTTGTAGGCGTGCAGAGTGACCTTGGGCTTCCTATTACCTGCAGGATCTCATAGTTCTGTATGTTCCTGAAAAAAAACCTCAGATCACAGAGTGCAGGTTAACCTATGGTGACTTGAATTTATAAAAGTAGACCAGGAGGATGAGCTTTTAGCCGTTAGGCAGCTTTATTGTGGAACCAGTTACCAACCTGGGTCCAAGGGAGAAACACATCTGCCTTTCGGATTAAACCTAAAGTCTTTCTGTTTACTAAAGCATACAGTTGTCCTCAAACAAAGTGTGTAGGGCTGATAGATCTCGTTACAGCCAGTTCTCACAACTACACTGCTGGGGACACAAACATGAACCAGTGAACAGCTCCCCATCTCCTCAACACCAACTACCACCTCTACTCCCTCACCTCCTCTCCTGCTGTTCTTCTCACCGGGTTTTTTAAGTTTGTCCAATCTTCCTTGCTCTTTTATCTCTCTCTCTCTCTCTTCCCCTCTTCTATTTCTCTGTTTTTTTGCAAGTCTCCTTTCTCCAGACGTTCATGCTGTGCAGATTCCAGTCTCTGACACACTCGGTGTCCACTGTCAGCACCTGTCTATGTCGTTTGTCTCTTTTCCCAGCAAACAGCCTATGCTGCATTATGTATAAATGTATAATTTATATTCTGTTTGCTATGTTTGTATAGTTGTTTCACTTTCTCTTTCTGTCTCCCTCTTCGACTCCTTTACCCAGCCAGCTTTCAGCAGGATGGTGCCTCCTTGTAAGCCTGGTCCTGCTCAAGGTTTCTTCCTGTTAAAAATGGAAAAACTGTGCTTACCTGGGGGTTTGGGCTTCAGGTTTCTGTCTCTGTAGACTAGAGACAATTTTATTGTAAAAAGCACTATATAAACAAAATTTAAATAAATCCATTAACAGGCTACAATGTTTCCTCAAGTTGGAAATTTTAGGTGACGAGTGCTTTTGATATTTGAATATTAATAATAACGTTTTTTATTTGTTTATCACTGACATGCCTCATAAAGACAGCAGTGGCTGTCAACAGTGTACCAGCCAAAGAACCAGGGGAAAAAAGGATAAAAGGATGCCTTCAGAAAACAAAAATTCCACAGGAATTCTACGGGAAGAAGGCGAAGCAGACTGTAGCCAAATATTTAACAGAAACTCTGCTCAGGTGCACACCGGGCTGACAAATCTGTGCTTTTTGCACATATGGCTGAAAAGATCTGGCGCTTTTAACAATTCTAAAAAAAAAACAACCCAAAACAAAACAAAAAAAACCCAAGGAAACAAGGTCATTGATGTGAACGGACTGCGTGTGTGTTTATTTTCAAAAAGGAAAAGTTAGTGTGATACACACAAGGGGCGTGTGATGCATCTCGGTCCGACATGTGACCTTCAAGGTGTTTGTCACTACCTTGCTTTTGAGTTTGGGACAGGGGCCAAAAAGATGGCCTTTAACGTGGATGAACTTGCTAAAGATTCCAGGCCAGGGGGACAAAAAGTCAGCAACTCTGACACTGGCAAAGAATAAACTTCCTGATGCGCATTGTTTGGAGAACAGTTTCAAAGAACCTGTTGTATTTCGTTTTATTTTGCTTTAAACACCATATTTTCAGACTGTCTGTGCAGTTAACACGTACCTAAAGAATACATTTTCATTTAAAAACATGCAGACAGCATAATTAGCCCCCTACTTTCTCATCCCTAACCCATCAGTGCGTTTTTTCCCCCCGAGTACAACCATTAAATCCAACAGGGACGCAGGATCAGCTGCAACAGTCAGACATTGTGTAACAGCGTGCCTCATTTGGCCTGTTGAATTCTTTATTGCTGGTAAATGAACAGAAGTGATCAACACTGCCGCTTCACTCAGCTGCGCACATATTAACGCGTTCCAACCCGCTGTGACTTAAAAAAAAACAACAACAAAAAACTAAAAACTGAAGAGCTTAATCGTGGGCAAAATAATTCAATTTTCATTAACTAAATGAATAGATGTGATTTTCCCGAAGGGAGTTTATGATGAAATCTGTACCAGGAGACGCTCCGAGGAATAAAAGCGCAACTTGCTGCATCGGCGTTACTGGCTGTTTTAATGATTGGCTGACTGAAGCGTTTTGTGAATGCCAAAGAAATATCTAAAAATAAAGTCGGCCCAGCATTACATCGTCAATTTCTCCGGCTAATTCCTCAGCTCCTCCCCCTTGTGTGCGGGGCTTCAACTCGGTAAATCCTCCAAGTTGGAGCCCTTCGACTTTTGCTGCATTTGGGCGCAACTTGCGCAGCAGTTTCTCTCCCAGCGACGCGCGGAAAAGAGCTTTGGGTTCATCACACCGTTTTCTGCCAGAAGCAATGGAGACGGGGCGCCTATTCTGTCCTAAGTGGCACTGTCTGCTTTTAGGTTGGCTCCTGCTGGCCCTTTGTTTTTCTCGCCCCGCAAAATCCGAGATCACCTGCAGGTCATGCCAAGCTGGAAATACCCGGCGTCCGCAGGAACTACTGCTAAAATTCGACCCCGGCTCGAAAGGAGAAGTTTTTGGAGCCGGGAAAGAGCACCAAACGCTGAAAGTCAGCTGCGTTGTTGCGCGGACGGGTCCGCCGAACGCGTTCGGCGACGCGCGGTGTTGGCGATGAAACGGAATACACGCAATTTGGAGCCAAGCGGCGGCACCGGCGATGGCTACCAATCGAAGATGAAAGTTTGTTCGCTGAGCGGACAAGGAGAGAGAAGCGAGGCTTCCGCGGGCGCCGCCGGGCGCAGGAAGCGTCTGAGGAGGAGCGCCGATGGCAAAAGTGGCGCACGCTTCTCGGAGAGCTCGGCTCCGCGCGGAGCGACGCGCTGGAGCGGAGAGGAGCGCAGAGCGGCCGCTGCGAGGCAGGATGAGCCCAAACTTAACAGCTCCACCTTCGCCTTGACTGGGGACTCGGCTCACAACCAGGCTATGGTGCTGTGGTCCGGCCAGAACAGCAGCGTGAGTGTCTCACTGGTGATGGAAAACATCACCAGTCTATCAGTCTATCTATCTATCTATCTATCTATCTATCTATCTATCTCTCTATCTATCTATCTATCTATCTATCTATCTATCTATCTATCTATCTATCTATCTATCTATCTATCTATCTATCTATCTGTGTTCACAGATGAATTGTTGTAAACGCACCCCTGGGTCCATCCTTTTTGTCTTATTTCTTGTTGACACCATGACAGGAATTAAAGAGGACTATGAAGGGACGAGTGACCAGGTTGTGTTTATTTGTGGACAGAGATCACGTCCGGATTGGTTTACCAGGAATCTCTTCTTTCCAGATACATGGGTTTAGATTTGGGTAGCGATAATACATTTTTAGAGAAAAGAGTAACGGTAAAGAATGCTACCATTCAGTCTGGAGTGTATAGATACTGATACTGTAATTTTTGGGGTTGAAAATCCTTATGTATTAAAGGATGACAAAACATACTTTCAAATTGGGAAATTTTACATTTTAGCAACTGTAGAAGTGCAACCAGGAATAAAGTACTTAAATAATAAGATGAATTCAAAATTCAAACCTTCTGGTTGTTGTAAGAAAAAAAATTATTTACCAGTATATTTTTGACATCATTAGTATACCCTTTTTGGTAATTGCACATTTCTTTCCAAACAGTTTTTGACTAGAATAAAATCTTTACACAGTAACAAAAACCGATTCTAGCTGCTAATAGGTAATAAAAGAATAACAAACTATTGTAATCAGATATGAAAAATATGGAAAAAAGTCCAGGAGCTCCTATTTAATTTTGTCGGTGCGGTATCTTTTATTCGTTTGGAACATTTGAATACGTGTTATACCAGCTGCTTGCCTGTGTGTAAAGCATGGATACAACACATTGGCGTTGTATCCATGCTCATCTTTAAATGTGCTGAAAATGCGCACTGCGTTTGTTATGTTAGTGGGTTTTTGTGCTTCCGTCAAATGGGATTAGCATGTAGCAGCAGTTAGAGGCAGGGAAACACGTCACCTCATTTTCTGCAAGAAAAGAAATCCTTTGAACGCTACTGTGGAAAGTTGTCCTCAAACAGTTCCGAAAGTCAGGGTGACCGCCGTCCGGAGGTGACGCCTACGCCCACACCATTTAACTGTGTCTGTAACAAAATCAATTACAGTCGAGCACGTATCAGCGGCTCCCATGCTCTGCAAGTTGAAATTCCATCAGCTGCCCGAGGTGGTTCTGTAGACTGGACTACAAACTGGAGCTCGTGATGAAACATGACCTCATGGTGAAGACGAAAAGAGAATACTCCTGAAATGACACGAAAACCAGATTTATTTCATTTAAAAACATAAAAACCCCACCATTATTATTTGAGAGCTCTTTTTGAGTCTGTAGCAGTATATTATGCCACACATAATGAGGCACTTGTGGAACTATAGAACAGATTGGCATTGTTCTTTCTGTTCTCCGCTTACTTGAGGCTGTGTGAGAACAACAGACGAATCCCACATGGATTATGTAGAAATGTTGCTGTAAGCCGAAAACAGACATCTTCTGTCTTAAGAATTCAAACTGCAGGATAAATCGACGAGTCGATGACATGAAGGCTCCAGATATTTGGTAGATAGAGACGATCCGTCTTAATGGCGATCCCACCCATCGTTCTTCCATATAATCGTACATTTTTTTTGCACATATTACATATGTGGAGACTATTCTAGTGGGTGGGGGTGGGTGCCGCCGACTGTGCTGTGGTTGTGTTGAGGGAGCAGTGTCGGTGCCAGAGATTCCAGCCGGGTCAATAAACTGATTTGTACGTCTGGAAAAATCATAAAAAAGATGCAGAGCCGAAGAACATTTCACGATTAAACCGGATAAAACGTCAGACTACGCATGTGGGATTCAGAATGACGCTCGACCCTGTGTGATGGAAACGCAAGGTTGGAGTCAGGAAAGTTAGATTGCCTGTGTGGGCTTTGGAGGTCACATGGTCAATGGTAGCGCGAGTGGGTGAGCAGAGAGCTACAGGATTGGCATCGCGGTAACACGGCCTGGCCTCTTCGAGTGCCACTGCTCATGCGGTCGTGGCATCCGTTCTGGACTTTGCGTAACAAACGCTCTGGCGCTGATGCTGCAAGCCCACCCAAGACTTTACTGCGTTTAAAGTTCTTCTTTGCTGTATGGAGGCAGACCGACACACCCCTGCCTCCCCTACTGGTACTGAGAGGGAGGCTGAAGCAGGTGGAGGTCATTTTGGTGGGCCCTGGGGAACGGTATCTGCCAGTGTTTTCTCAAGGTTTTGGAGTCTTCTATAAGCGTCTGTGCTGTTTCTCTCTGTTTGCTTTAGGACAGTGATGCTGTGTTAGTGAAAAGAACACCTCGCTAGATTGTAACTGCCAGAGGAGAGACGCTTGGTGCTGAGGTCTGAGTGAAGAGCGAGTCGTTGTGCTTCCTCCAGACACCGGAAGAATTGCTGTGTATTATTACTTTCCAGCAAACCCTATATTAATTCTAATTCCCGAGTTTTACAGAGTTTTGTTGTGTATTTACACAGGTGGGTAATTACTATTGAAGAATATTGCAGCAGTGGGAGGGCATCATTACGATTCTGCCGGAAAAAAAAAAAGGTCACAAGCAAAGATCATTCTTTCCACAAGAGTGGTGACATATTACTCAGACGGATGCTCAGCAGGCGCTGGGACTGGGTGATTTACATCATAAAATGTCAGGTGTTGCACCTGCTTCTGTTATCGAGCTCTAGGTTTTTAATAGGTCACATTATGCTGCCCTGATGGAAAACAGTTACGTTAAAATAATAATAAGAAGAAAGAGACATCCCATAGTTCTCCTCTCGAGCATGTGTAAACGTTAGAGTCACATATCTGTGCATCTCAGCCGTCAGGGTTGAGCTACCTCCTCCAAACTCTAAGGGAACATACGGAATCTTTAAACCTGCCAACCTCTGGTTTATGTCAGTCGTTTTTTGTCACCGGCAACTATCCTCCATCATTTCGGTCATTTTCCAAAAGTGCTAAAAGAAAAGTAGAGGGAAGGTTCGAAGACGTTAAATATTTGAACATTTTCATTAATAAAAAAAGAAAGTAGTAAAATGATTTTCTTATGTGAAAGGTGCAGCAGGGGTGAGATTCGTTTCTTAGTAGATTAAGATATAATATTCAACCCACACTGGACTTTCTTTGATTATCAAGGTTTTGCTCTTTTGTTTGTTTCTTTAGAAATGTACACGTAAAAAAGACTTTTCATAGACGCTAAGACTGTATGCTCTCATTCCACCTCCAAACAGTTATAGCTACACATATTGGAATGGAAGTTCTTTAGGTTCCCTTTTTTCTGAATCTCAGGACAACAGGTCCGAAACATTCCTGCTAGAACATGAATTCAGTCCATTATCTGCACTTTCAGACCTGTTAGTAAACATCCTGCGAGGTTGCAATTAAAATAAAGACACACCGAAGCATTCAGCATGACCGACTCCACTGTGTGTGCCAAGTAGTCCTCCAGGCACGTGCCCGTGAGTACTGATCCGGCTGGCATATGGCGTCACGCTTCAGTAAACGCTGTTTACTTGCCATCAGGATGCATAGCGCTCCGTCTTACTCTCTAGAGGCAAAAGGTCCATGGCAAAAAAAACCGACAAAAAACAATTTAACTAAAATGGTAACTTTTTTTAAAAATATTTTTTTTCTTTTCTTTTTTTAAAAAAAAAATCAAAAAAGACGGGATAACTAAAAATAGTGATTCTAGTTGAATGAATCTGGCTCTTCCCAGAGGCTGATTAACAGTTACATTGGATGCTCTTGAAAATGTTTTTTCCATTTATTGTAACTAATAATAAGTAACACGTCATGAGTTTTTCTGTCTACCTAATAAATAATACTGGTCACTTGGTATTAGTACTCGTGACTACTCAATAAAATAGCTAACTATGCCCTGTTTTTTCTTCTGTGTCAGTTTTGGTTGGTGATGAGTTTGTGCAAAATGAGCCCTCGGCACAACAAACTTTTGGAAATTATTGCTTTTCTGCGTTTGTCACAAAGCGTGATCTGGGTTTTATTTAAATCATGGGATTTGACTTATCATACAGTATTAGTATTATATAATGTGTGGAAAATAATAATCCAAAAAAACATGTCTTTATTGAACACATTCATTATATACCAGGACCATGGCTGCATTAAACTCGGCCAGGCGTTTTGTGAAGGGATAGTTCAGACCTTATGGTCATTTTAAGGGAGATTTAACCTTGTTTGCTTCGCAGATTTCTTAAAATTAGTGTCTCGACCCAACAGAGGTCCATTGTCTGACTCAGAAGATCTAAAAACCTTTTGGTTTTGTTCATTTTTGCTGACTTTAAATCAGTAGTAGTTAACATATGTGGCATCTTTTCATATCTTTCATATTTACCCTTCCTCTACTTCCTCACATGAAAGCAGCAAGCGCACAGTATGATCACTGGAAATATTTTCATTTTAGCTGGCTGCGATGGGTGGTTTCGGCATTGGGCGCTTCTCTCTGTGAAGTTAGTAGAGTGAGGTGCAGAGCTACTGAATATGTTACTGCTGATGATGATCAAACATTAATGAAGAAAAAAAAAAGGTTTCCTGTGTTGAATATTCAATTGCTGTGAACTTATTAACACCATTACGAGAGCTACAAATATTATCTGCTATGAATTTGTAGGCGTTAATCAAGATGATTGAAAAATGATTCGGCAACAGCGTGGCATTTAAAGTGCTTCTTTCAGTTTGTAACTAATACTTGCACTGACACCTCTGTTTAATGAAAGCGCATAATGCCACATTTGTGCAAATTAACAAAATGAATTTCAGTTCATGGTGTGAAATTTACATTGCATGATCAATAACTGAGTAAAAGGCGTAATTATAATTTGTTGATGGAAAGGTGTAATGGAGAGAGAATCTTGGCTGGCAGCTACCCAGTGATACTGGGTAGCTAAAAAAAAGTACGCAGACACATTGCAGCAGATTTTTTTATAATGCACTGGACTGTCGGGAATCCATCCCTCCTAAGGCTGTTTCTGTAGGAATCATCAGGACTCGCCTGGTAATGACAAAATTCTGAAAAAAATGCCCACTGGTATTTGGTGGGCAGGTGTCCCATTAAACGTTTCCTTCAGTAACACACAGATGTCGCAGACAGAGACGGCACTTTGAAATCGTTTCACATTTACTTGGGATATTATGTACAGTGAGTACTATAATCGATGTACTGGTAGGTGTCAAACTGGCCCATGTATTTATAAACTTGTGGCACAAGCCAGCATCTTCAGGCGTTTATCTCCCACCTTGCCACTTACAAGGCCTAACAAGAGGTAGCCGTGTGTATCATGATTC
>CAAE01015029.1:1314889-1370162 GCA_000180735.1 Tetraodon nigroviridis | reverse complement strand
CATCTGTTTTCAGAGTGGAAGTTGGAACATACGGTTATGGAGAACAGGCCTTCGCTAATCCTCCCCTCAGCTGTCTGCCTATTATTGCATAATAAAGGAAGATTGGAATTATAGGGATTCTTGTGGTCGATAATCCCTCGGCAGCGGTTTTATCCATCTGCCTGATGTTTGAAAACTCTTTAAGTTTGAAACGGTTATTAATGGCCGCACAGATGGATTGCTGGGGCATCGACTGGGCGCGCTTTGAAAAACAGCAGCAACAAAAACAGCTAAATCTGCTAAATCCTCTCATGAAGAGGACAAAGATCAGGAAATGATTGATTTTTCCCTTTTTTTTCAAACCCAGCTGGATCACAAGCGCAGGCCTCACAAATGGGAAGCGGTCGGCCAGCGGCAGGGGTAATCCAGAGGTTCCTGGCCTATATACTGTATCATGAGGCAAATCCCTTCATCGCCTTATCACGTGTGAGGAGCCCTGACATCCGCCGCGCTGCAGTCTGTCCTTGGGAAAGGAGACCGAGCTTTGCCCCGACTGGGCTGGTTTCCAGACCGGTGACAAATTTGTGGAGCTTGTGGTGATGCGGACACACACTCACACCCATTTTTACTCGGTGGAGCCGGAGGACGAGCCGTCCTCTCCTTACCTGAAGTCGCTGTAGGGGTGTATGATCCACACTCCGAAGCTCTTCACCCTCTCCTGCTCGGCAGCGACGCCTTTATGGCTGCCAAACATTCGCAGGGAGAATTTGTTGACTCCGGGCTGCAGCAGGGGCCCCAGGTGCCAGTGGAAGTAGCTGGACTGCTCCTGCTGAGGGCCCCCGGTTCCTCCTTCGCCCGCCACGTCGCCGTCCAGCAGGCCATCGGGATCGGCCGTGTAGTCGTCGTTGTGAGTCTTGACCAGGGAGAAGAGCGTCTTGGTCAGATCGCTCCTCTTGTCCGTCTTTGGCGACGGCGTGGCCGGCGGCGTGGACCTCTGGGAGCCGCTCCTCCACCTGGAGAAGCGGAAGCTGCTCCAGCTTGGATACCTGGGCGCCTCGGGCTTGTGAGCCGGGCTCTCGGTCATGCCTCTGCGCTCTTCGGCGCTGCCAGATGGGCTGGTCATCTCTGAACCTGCACCGCGTCGGCCCGGTGACCCTGGGCTTCACTTCCTCCCGCTGCTTACTGTCGCGTCCATGTCCACACGCTGCATTTCTGTAGCACTTACAACACAACACAACCAACACAACACCTGAAAGTCTGTACAACAATCAAATGTGTGGCTCAGAATATTTAACACGCTGAGAATACAGGAGCAAAATAGTATTTGGGGTGTTTGTTACCTGGTTAAAGCTCCAAGCATGCAAATCTGAAAGGGAAATAGTAGTAATCACAATATTGTTCCACATAAAAATGCAAAGTTGCGCGGTCCACTGGGGGGAAAAAGAAGAAAAGTAATTTCCTGTGATAAAAAGTTCACATTGGGAAAAAACAAAAGGAATAAATATCATTCCAGCCTCAGATTAGTTAAGCCTGCCTCTGCGACCGTGGCAGGATGGACGCAATTTGTCAGAGAGGACTCAATAGCCTTCAATAATCGGCTTGTTGGCATGACTGTGACACAGACCTCCTCCTTCTCCCCTTCCCCTTCCTCCTCCTCCTCCTCCTCCTCTCCGTTCTCAGGCCTCCCTCCGGTGGACTGACTCCTGTCGCTGCAGGTCAGGCTGCACAGCGTTTCAGTTTTGCCTTTAAAATAAATAATGAAAGGGTTTGTATTCTGGTGTTTAACTGATTACCATTTATTATCACACAAATGTGCTCATTCAGCCTTCACACACACCCTGGTGCTGTGTGTGCAGTGAGAGGCAGGACCTTTGCGTCTCCAATCAAGCTAATGTGCCTTGAACTGTGTGAGGGAACCAGAGCACCCAGGGAACACACACTTGTCCAAGTACACAATGTAAGAGGTCGCTCACGCATGCGGCCCTTACACACCCTGAAGCTCCAGGTTTCGTTTACATTTAAAACCAGTGCTGACGCGAGTGATTCCCAAACCACCTGATGATGACCGACCCGTGCCGAAGCCAGCGGGGGGATCAACCCTGCGATATTATTCTGATACAACAACATTTTGTTTTTCTAAATGAAAATTGCAGCTTTTGACAGCCTGTTCTGCTGCAAAGGTCGTGACCTCTGCTGACCTTGCCTTGAATAACGAAAGGTCAACAGCATCATCTAGCGGACTGAACAAGAGGTTGGTGTTTTACGAAAGGCTGACCTGTTGGCATTTAACGTAGCTATATTTCTGGGCAAAATATGATTTGTCTTTACAGCGACTTTAGGAGCATTTACATAATTTCCCCTCAGCCGGAGCATTTTTCAGAGTTTCAGACCGTTTCTCTTCTGTACCTTCACTTATTTTGGTCATGGAAAAGTTGTGTTAAACATGTTTTTATGAACAACACATAGTTGGAGTCTTGGCAAATTGAGAATAAATTTTCACAATTTATGATTAACCTTTAACAAGAAACCTGAGCTATTATTTGTAATAGCTGATTTTTTTAAGTTGAATTTACTTTCCTCTTGTGTAATTTCCCCGCTGTGGGACGAATAAAGTTCTATTCTATTCTATTAAGTTATTTGTCCGGTTGGTTTACCAAAGCCTCTGTCTTTTGTCTCATTTAACCTGGCTCTGATGTTTCATTTGGCACAACACTGAAAATCAAACTTCCCAGCCTGAATTATAGACTATTTAAAACGATTTACCACAGGTAAATCACAATTGTAAATCAGTTTAACCCACGATTTATATGCGCATAGATTTTGCGTGTAAAATTTGTAATTGAAACTTTTTTTTTTCTAATGTGGAAATTTGATAAAATCAGTTTTTCTCCTTTTTCTTTAGCTGAGTTCAGTTCGCCAGCGGAGGCTAAACAGTACCTGCATTCGACCACACGGTGGCGCCAACTACCAGACTGTCGCTTCGTTCACTAAAGGTCCTGTTAAATGTTCTATAACCGGAGTAACAACCTATTATAGCTCCTTAACAACCTTATTACCACATATAGGGATGGAAATCAGTCATGCCACAACACAAATTTTCACAATGCATAGATTATCACTCCCTGTCCTTCCTCAAAGTTACCATTTTTTATGTTATATATTAAATTAAAAGTCTAACCAAACATACTACATTAATGATTCTGCTTTTTAGGAAAAAATGGCATTAGATATATAAATTTAGAGTCATTTGACTAACATGTACCACCTTAAAAAGCTAAGTCTGCAGTTGAAAAAAAAAGCATAGGCCGAATAAATAAGTATACAAGGCGTTTGGTTTATTAATAAGTAATGGGAAGATAGGTTATACACTTTTTTACAAAATCCCTTAACTTCATAACTGAAGCAATAGCTGGTTGTATTATATTACAATAACATCAGTGGAAACCAACAGACCCAAGCCTGTTTACAGAGCTGTTAGCTGCTGCCGCTGACAGCCTCTTTGACGGCGAAGGCCGCTGTGGAACCTACGTGTGTCCAGATGTAACCTTTCTCAGGTCGGATTGGGATGGTTGGGAACGGAGAGCTCCGTGACTTAAAGTACTCTGACGGGGCATGGCACACAAACTCCAGGTACTCCATCTTCCTGGGCAGATCCTCCTCCGGACCTGGAAAACAGGTGAACGTATCAACCTGCCAACGCCAGACGCAGTAAACAGGAACGTTTCCGATTGCTCACCAACAATGTACGTCCCAGGATCAAAGTGGTCTTTTGGGCTGGACTGAGTGGGGATCAACCACGTCAGCGCCGCACTCTTTTCACAGTACTGGTCTTGAATGAAGCCTCGGATCTGAGCATAGTATGGCTTCCCGTCCTCCTCGTCTGTGACCTTAATTACATCCCCAGTCTGGTAGTACACACCCTGTGGGCGGAAACCAAAACATTAGTGCGACTATTTGACATTCTCACACGTCACATTAAAAGGGTTTGTTCCAGCAACACCTAATGTATGACGCGGATGGGTTTAGGGTTAGAATCATGGTTATACCTTATAAAACACTGACTCTGAGGTGATGATTGTTGCAACTGATTCTGGTGCTTTGATTGGCTGCAAAGACAAAGCAAACTTGACATCACTGTTCCCCACAATGACAGATTATGGAGCGATCCAAGCCTTCCAGCTCACATTTTTGAGCTTGAAAATGTGCCTTCTTCCCTTTCCTTTGGTGGACACCTTCTTCTCGGAGGCAGGAGCTTTGTATTTGGTGCTTCTCAGTCGCGCAGACCTCCTGTGAATCTCCTGCTTGGACTGAAGGGAGCCGTGGCAGAGAAGAACCCATTAAAATGAATTCCCTTCTCGTTCAGGATGAAGATTAAAAATGTATCAGTCGATCAAAAACATATGATACGAGTTATTATAATTTTTTTTCATTTATGAGCATAAATAAAGGATAGAAACAGGAAAACAGACAGAGAAGGAGAGGCCGACCTGCTTCCCCCCGCCATTGCTGGGGGGGACGCTGGAGGAGACAAGTGGCCCCGAGGGGCCACTGCTGCTGCTCTTCCCCGTGCAGTTGTTGCAGAGAATCTCCCCCTGGTTCCCCTTCTTCCACATCGGCGAGGAGTTGCTCTTGCAGACTGCACAGCATGGTTTCAACCCCAGAGGCATGGTGAACGACCAGGATGCGACGCAGGGAACCACGAAACCTACATCAATCTATTCAATGGCAAGACCGTTCACTTCTTGCTAACGAAGCGTTAGCGACCAAAACTGAAATAGAGAAAGGGTGATTTGATGTCTGTGACAGACGCGCTTTAAAATCTAGCGGAGATTTTAGACTAAAAAAGGCAAACCCGCGTCTATTTCAGCTGCAAAACATACGCCATTGTTTCTCTTTTTACTTCTTCTCTGTGGTTTGCGCAGTGCGATCCGATGGTTGAGCGCCACCACAGGTCTGGAGACGAACTACAACAACACTGCTCTACACGTATTCCGCTAGGAGGCAGTAGGGCGTTCACACCAATAGGTGGCGATATAACATAACTGGAGTTGTAAGTGATTTTATTTTAGGGGAAGAAGAAGAAGAACTACTGCGTCACAGTTCAAAACAACTGGAAGTTCCGTGTCGCCTGAAGATGTCCGGGAACGCGACTGAGAAAGATGACCAAACGTCTGCTAGCAGGAGAAACGTCTCCCTGCCGATTTCCAGAGTGAGACTGATCATGAAGAGCTCCCCCGATGTGTCAAGTATCAACCAGGACGCCCTTTTTCTCACTACCAAGGCAACAGTAAGCCACAGTTTGATCTTTGTCCGCGTCGCCGAGCACCTGCTCGCCCGTTGCGGCGCTAGCAATTAGCTCGACGTAAACATGCGCGTTTTACGTCTAACGTCTGAGCTCAGGTGCTCCACTGACTACGGTTTTCTCCTGTTTTGTTGAAGGAGTTGTTCGTCCAGCATCTTGCCCTGTCCTCGTTCAACCACGGCTCCGGGAAGGACAGCAACAGTCTGTCGTACAGCGACCTGGCTCACACGGCGGAGCAGACGGAGACCTTCCACTTCCTCACAGGTGCGCCTGGATCCTGGAGAACCGCCGAAATCCTCATTAAACTTCAAATATAAGCAGCCCCAAACGTTGCTTCATCTTTTATACTGCATCTCCAATAGCCGTCATCGGTTACATCATTCAGAATAATCAAGAATGTGACAGAATTGTGCATTATGTCTAATATGTAAAGCCTTCATTTATATTCTGCATATTTCAATGGCATAAAGCAAGTATATATCTCCCTGAGGCACAAGATCTTGCTCCTACTGTTGTGCAGTAACAACTTTAGTTGTACAGCGATTCAGGACTTCCTGGGGTGAAACTAGAATGTTCTTGCCTTACAGACATCCTGCCGAAGAAGATCCTGGCTTCTGATTACCTCAAATCTTTGGAGCAAATGCAAGAAGAGGATGCGGACGTTTGATACAAAAAAGAAAAAAAAAAGACACTACCTACGTCTGGGGGACATTGTCAAGCATACGCACCGTTCCTCTATTCAAGGAAAGCAGTGGAAACTTTGACTTTACAGACACACTCAATCCCTTTAAGTACATTTGACAGAGTCTGAAAATGACAAAAGAGGCTGAAAGTGAATCCACGTGGGCTGTGAATGAAGGTGAAGGCTGTCTGTAGGTCTCAGGCTTTATAATACATACAGAAATGTGATATTACTGCGAAGGCCTTAAAACTTTTCTAAAGAGAGAGCTGATCTCTACCAACAGAGTATTTTTGTAAGCGTGAAACACTTGAACAACGGGTGTGAAACCTGCTTGCCTTTGCTCTATTTAATAACACTGCAAAATAAACTTTTTGAGGACTAAAACATTGCACTTAAATAAGGCAGCAACATCAGTTATTTGGTGAACTTCTTAGAAAATGTAACTGTGGTCCTGAATTTTCTATTTAGTTTTGTACGATTCTATTTTTTCCCATTTTAGCTGCAAAAGAACCTGTTGAATAAAATCTCAATGGATGGGATGAAGGCGTCTTCCAGCCTTTCTTTGCTTTTATCACTTCACATTTAGTTTCTTTACTCTTAAAAAGTGTTTTCAATTCAAGGTTCTCGAGAGCCTGAAAATGCTGATTGGTTTGAATTTGAGCAGGCAGACCCGTCTTGCAGCTGTTTTTGGGTGAACTGTTCTCAGGATACATCCCTGAGTGTGTGAGCGTCTGCCTGTTGGAATAGTAACGTCCACACTTTGAATCTAACATCTCTCTTTCACTGTTGGATTAATCTGGAGAGCCGAAGCTGCATGTTGGCCAACGTGTTTTCCAGGAGTGTGAAGCGGTCCTCCAGCGTGTTTGCCATCTGCTCTCGTCGGTCCATGTCGTTCCACGTGCTGAAGAGGTTCTCCTTCAGGCTGGAATGGTGACAGTCACATTTAAGGTCTGAGTTCTGCACGTTTATCACATGACAGGTTGCTAAGTACAATGGTGACAGTGCTTATTTCTGAGAGATCATTTGTTCCCTCAATCAAAAAGAGTCATTCTTCCCCAGGTGCGATGAGGATCGCAGGAACATGACAGGATAACTCAGCTTTTTGGATCTCACTTTAGTCTTTGTCAGCTCATGATCCAGGATTTCGGACTCCCCAGAACCGGGATGAGTCCCAGAGCTGGCCCGGTGGGGACTAACTACCGGTCCGAGCCTGGTTCCGGTTATATAAGCCGGTCATCGGCCTCTTTTTGTGGGGTGGAATGGGAAGCCCCGCTGCCGAGGCTGAAGGGATTAGGGGAGGCGTCCCTGGGCGTTTTATGGTAAGTTAAAGGGAAGTACAGTTTTACTGGCCTTCAGAAACAGGAGGAACACACAGACTCACTAACTGGTCCCGGGAAAGATGAAACGGAGGGTTTCTCACCTCGCCAGGAGCCCCTGCTCCTTCCCTTCCTTCCTCCTCTCCTCCAGAGACACAAACACCTTCTCCATGGTTTCCATGGTCTCCACTGCGCTCTGGTGCTCCGATTGGACCCCCCGCACCTCCTCTCTGGCCTGGTGTTCATAGGGGGCCGCTCCATCCTCCACGCCGCTGGAGGCAGACACGGCCCGCAGCGCCGCCCGGTTCTGCAGAACCAGGAGACGGGACTTGGCCAGGTCCTCGGGCCCGGCGATGTCCTCCCAACAGATGTCGGAGGACGGCGGCAGCCAGAAAGCGCTGGCTGCAGTTGAGGGGCTCGTCCGGGGCGTCGCTCCTGAAGGGGCCGTCGGCAGGGAAGCTGTGGAGGAGGTGCAGGAAAGACGACCCAGAGCCCCAGTCCACATCCTCCAGGCCGGACTGGCCAGACTGATCTTCAGGTGTGAGGAAAGGAGGAGCGTGTGCAGCCGCCGCTGGGACGCAGGCCCCCAGCAGCAGGAGCAGAGCCCAGCTTGGTCCCCGCTGGAACATCTCTGCGCTGACCTGGGAAGAACGAGGAACTCATCCACACACCAAGCCCGTCCTTCACCCCTCAGAAAAGCAGTGAAGGAAAGTCCCTAATCTGTGTGGTTTTACATTTGAAACCTTTCTCCCCCAGCTGCTCCCAGCACCACGAGCACAAACTACATCTGTAAAATCGCCTTTTTCACTAAAATACAAGAGAGAGATAAACCCCAGGCTGCATCACCCAAAGACGCGTTGAAGCTCCATTATTTCCCTGGTTTGCTTGAATAATGGAGGATGAAGCTGTGCTTGCTTGACAGAAACCAAAGTTTCACTCTGCAGCTTCATCTGCGTCAGAGCCGAACGCACGACGCACACCGGCGACTCCTACCCGGTTCCCAGTGCACGGACGTGCTCGTGTTCGGTGTGTTCGGTGCCTTACCTTGGAAATAAACCCCCCGAACCGCGAGCACGAAGCAGAATGTGCGCGCTGCCACGCTCCACCGAAGGCGTCGGAAAAAGTGAGTCGTGGCTGCGCAGCCGCTTCCATCCGACGCAGAGTCGGGCCAGCAATGTTCCAGATGAGGGGACCGTGGAAGGGACGTCTTCCAAACCCCCTTCGTTCCTCTGGATCTGCTGAATTAGAGGCGCAGCAGCCAACAGGCGTCAGATGGTGGAGTTTCTCCTTGTGATGTAACGCTGCTGGAATTTATGAGCCTTTTTTCTTCCTTTTTTCCCCCCATCAAGAGCTTTAACACTCCAAGGCGGCCAAGTGTGTGTGTGTGAGGGTGAAACTGTCTTGGAAAAACATCTGTGATTTTTTTAAATTGAGTTATTGGGTGCAGAATGAGTGTGCACATCAGCAGCAAAGAATGAAGGGATAAACATCAAGGGAAAGTGAAAACATTAGAATGAAATCCTCCTGTCTTTAGGAGTGTTTTGGACTGTTGTATTTACTGTCAAAGTTGTTCCTCTATGGCATCAAAACACTCCAGGCCCCTCTTAAGAATGCTTTAATGTGAGAAAATGTCTTTATTTTGCTTACCTTGATACAAATATATGGAAATGTTGGAGTCCAGATGCGCCTGTGAGGAAGCTCAGGCTGCTGTTTGTTGCTCTGGTTGTTTGGCTCCTCTCTGCAGGGAAAACAAACCCAGAGTGTAAAGCTTCTTTTTTTAATTTCAATCCCTTTTTTCACCAGTGAACCAATAAATTATTGTTAATAACTCTTTAATAATCACAGTCAGGTTAGACTCGATGGCTCCTGCCTTATAAACTATTTTCTTCAAAAAAAAAAAAACCCATTGGTAACTGTATTGAATTACAAAATTTTCACTTTAAAACTTAAAATGTAAACTAATACATAATACATTGCTTCACAAATGTCGTTTTAAAGAAAAAACCTTTTACGGATTGGGACGCGCGTCGGCAAGGTCCGCTCAGCAGCGCTGGGCCGCCATCTTGTGGCCACAGCCGGAACAGCCACTGCGAGGATTTTCGAACTGCGTTTGAGCGGAAAACAAAACATTTCTCCCCGTCCAACCGGACATTTTGACGCCCACGGACAAGCGGGGCAAACAGCAAGCCCGAGGAGAAGCCATTTCGTTTCCAGACTCGATTTCCATATCGAAATTCGTCGCGGTGGTATTTGGACTCGGAGGCCGCCCCGGGTCGCCGGGAAGGGGCGGGGCCCGGCGCCGGGCCCCCCCGGCGAGCCTGCCCACCAGGCGCTGCGGGACGCGGACCAGGAGCTGCGACCGCCGGCCGCGGCTGCTGCTCCGAGCTGCGACGAGACTCGGTGCCAGGCAGGCGCCATCCCCCCGCCTCTGCTCGCTCTTCCAGGCTGCGGAACGACATGGCCTCCGACGGCGTGGACGAGCGCTCCCCGCTGCTGTCGGGCCCCAACTCGGAGAACGTGACCCCCACCGGACCCCCGTATCTGCAGGATTCCAGCCCCCGAGGTAAACACGCGACACGGAGACGGCGCCAGAGACCCTGGCTGGGCCTCCACTCCCGCATCTGCGTGAATGGGCGCCGCAGCGAGCCCCAGGCGAGGGCAGGGAGGCTGGGGGAAGGTGGAGCCTGGGCTCCGGGACCTGGAGCGGTGGGGGAGCCCGGAGGGCCCTGCACCAACAGCCGGCTGGGTGCTGCTGGGGCCGCCCGCATCACGACTGTGTTTGCGTGGGTCCACGCCGCCCCACTCCACCACCAACTTTGGTGCTGATGCTGCTGGGGAGGGGATGGCGGGGATGGCGGGGCCCCTGCAGATGCAGGCGGAGGAGCGGGTCTTTGTCCCGGCTGTGGAGCACAGTCGGGTTCTGATTGGGTGTCTGGAGTCTGAAAGAGGGCAGATTCCACCTCCATTTCAGTGCCAACGTCAGGACACTGCCATTTGCAGACAGGCGTCCACGGTTGCTCCTTCCTCCTTCATCAGATGCTTTCCTGCAGGTGGTTTTCTGATGATGGTGCTGGACTCTGCCGGGCTGGAACGTCCGCCTCTGCTTCCCTTTCCTTTTGTTCCTTTCTGTGTGTAATAGCCTTTTCAGATTAGCAGTCTCGCCACAACAACCTTTTCATTGTTTGAAGCCTCCAGAACTGATATTTCTTCCCTGGATCCTGCACCGAGGCCTGAACTCTGAACTCTGAACTCTGAACTCCACCGACCGGCGGCCGAAACGGCGCCGTGCGCCTGCGTTCACGGCCTCCTTCCCCCTCAGGCCGGATTAGGGCTAATTCTGCTTTCTTTGGGATTGTTGAGACCATTTGTGCTCTGGATTAGCATCGGTGACTTCACAGGTCACATGCTAACATGCTAACTATTTTGCAAGGAGCAGCCCTGCCTGCTGGGATGCTTCCTGCTTCTTCTTCTTCTTCTTCTTCTTCTTCTTCTTCTTCTTCTTCCTCTTCTTCTGCTGCTGCGTCACATCCACCCAGAAAGCCCAGCGATGGGTGGGCGTTCGGGGACAGACTCAGAGATCAGACCTGGGGGCCACTTGGGCAGCTTGGCTACCCTGACTCTCTCACACACACACACACACACACACACACACACACACACACACACAGGGCAATAACACTGTTGAAATCCTGCTCTATCATAGTTATAATTCTAAAGTCGAATAGAAAAGAATACATCCAAACCTCTATGAGGCCCCTCTTTATAATAAATACCCACAGAACCTGACGGGTTTCAGCTAACTCTGGTTTTAGGATTAGCCAGCAGGGGCACTTTCTTTTCTTTCTTTCTTTCTTTTTAATTAAAGTAAAAGTGAGAGCAGATATCGTCCTACGTTATCGCTGAAGCCCTTTTCCTTCCTCGTCTCGCGGGTGGAGACGGAGCAAAGCTGCTCCGTCATCTGTGCTGGTGTGGTTGGTTCCTGTGGCCGAGCGACGCTGGCACGAGAGAAAATAAAGAATCAGTCAGGGAAACCATCACGCTGATTAAACACCACAAGAGTCCAACTGGAGTTTCTGGACCAGTAAGGAGGGCCGGGAATGTAAAGCATCAGGTTAATGAGGGATTTGATATTAAATCTGGACGATTAGACGAATGAACACACTTTCATGAAGCAGCTGTCCGCTTCGATGCCATCAGGTGTTTCAGTCAAACGTTCCTGGTGTCCGCACTCAGAGTTCCGATCTCCTAAAATTCCCACCCGGAGCTGCGCTAAGGTCAGCGGCCGGCGTCTGAAAGCGAGCGTTGTTTCCTGGAGGAGTCACATGAGGAGCTGTCACGGGTTTTTCTACACAGCAGAGCTGCAGCTGAGGATGGATGGGGTTGGGGGTCGCTCCCGCGGATCTTGGCTAACCTCGGCTAACTTTTGTGTCACCTTCCTCCTCCCGCAGCCGAGCTTCCTCCTCCCTACACGGCCATCGCCAGCCCGGAGGCCGGAGGCGTGCCCGTCATCAACTGCCGGGTGTGTCAGTCCCTGATCAACCTGGACGGGAAGCTGCATCAGCACGTGGTCAAGTGTACCGTCTGCAACGAGGCCACGGTGAGCCGGCCACGCCCTCCCATCCTTTGCCCCCGCCCGTGGGCAAGCTAAGGCCCGGGGGCCACATCTGGCCCGGAGGACCGTTTTTTGCGGTCTCATTTCACCGTCGGGTCCTGTTCTTGACCCGATCCCTCCATCCAGGACTCGTTTGCTCACAGGTAACCAACATGGCCGACAGCGGAGCTCACCTCTGTCGCCCTTGTTGCTGTGTTGTGTCTCCCAGCCCATCAAGAACCCCCCAGCTGGGAAGAAATACGTGCGTTGTCCTTGCAACTGCCTGCTCATCTGTAAAGACACGTCCAGGAGGATAGGATGTCCCCGAACAAACTGGTAGGCGGTGTCTCCGTCCCCTCGCCCGTGAGCCTGCGTTCTGAGCGCCGCCTCAGGCCTCTGATGTCCTCCCCCAACAGCAGACGCATCATCAACCTGAGCCCCGTGATGGTGGTGCCGGAGGAGCAGCCCGCCCAGCCGGCGCTGCCCATCCAGCCGGAGGGGATGAGGGTGGTCTGCGGTCACTGTGGCAACACCTTCCTGGTAGGTCCCGCCCACCGGCCGCACCGGAGGCCGCTCACGCTGATCTCGATGCTCCGCGGCGGCTTAAACTTTCAACTCTGGCGGCTAATTTTGTGTTGTGTTGCGCGGCTGGCTAACGGAAGGGCTTGTGGCACTTCTGTCGTCTGCCTCCTCGCTAACGTGTGCACGTTGTGGCTTGCTTGCGCGTCCGTAGGGCAGCGAGGACGCCGGGTCATCCCAGCCGCTCTCGAGCCTCCCCGGCGACGGCTCCCCGCCAGCGCAGCAGCAGGTGGATCCAGCCGGCGGTAGCGGCAGCAGTAACAACGGCCTAACCTAGCCCGCCTCCGTCTGCCGCCATTTTGGCTCCGCGCCGCTTAAACAAGGCTGCCGTTTCCTCCCTCTGACCCCAGATGTCAGAGCTCTGGCTGAACGTGTGACCTTGACGATTTTAACACGGCTTCATTAACCCCAGAACCACTAACGCCATCGATGATTCACCCGATCTTGGGATCTTTTCCGGAACGCTGAAACCGACAGAACAGAAGTGATGGGTTAGGGTTAGGGTGGGCGCATCCTCGGGGGAGGGAACCCTCTCCGGGGGGGTTTGGGGCTGCTGGCTGTGGGTTCACGGGTGCTGCAGCTGTGTCTAACAGCGCTTTTCCTTCTCTCCCTCCCTCCCTCCATCCCTCCTTCCCAGTGGATGGAGCTCCGCTTCAACACGCTGGCCAAGTGTCCCCACTGCAAAAAGATGTGAGTGGGCCCCACCTCCGCCCGGCACGCCGACGGAATTCTGCGTTTATCTTCACCCGTCAACCACCTGTTCTGTTCATTTAGCCATAAAAACTTCTCTTACGGTATTTATGCTACGGGGCCACGCGCACGCTCGCCAGCCAAGGGCCAAAAACGGGAAAATTCAGCTCCAGCTGGAGTTTTGAGAGACGGGAAGTCAGACTTGTTTTAAAAAAGAAAAAAGGAAAGAAAAAGTCAGGCGCTGGGGATGTAAAGAGCTGAGAAGGTGAGAGCCGGAGCGGATTGTTGGCGGGGGTCAGAAGAGGGGTGAGGGGGCCCTCCGGAGCCGCCCAGTCCCGGGGAATGTTTGAATCCCGTCACATGAAGAGCATGTGAGAGCGGGCTGGTCTTTAAGGGCCGCTGACGTGTGTGTGTGTGTGTGTGTGTGTGTGAGCATGTGATCACCCTCCGGCGCCTTTATGTGTAATCCTGAAAGAGGAACGGAGAGATCTGGGTTGGGGGTGAGATGGCCGAGGAGGAAGGGCCAGGCCGCCGGATGTTGTCATGGAAACGGTCTGCCGTCCACACGCTGGGCCTGAGCTGTAGTTGGAGTCGTTGAGGCTTTTCATGCAGGCGGGCAGATTCATGTGGGTAGGAACGTGGTCCCCGCGCTCTTCCTCAGCGTCTCTGTCCTCCTGGCAGATCCTCCGTGGGCAGCGCGCTTCCCCGGAGGCGCTGCTGCGCCTACATCACCATCGGCATGATCTGCATCTTCATCGGCGTCGGTTTGACCGTAAGTATCCGTCTTCAACGGCGGCGCTGCCTTTATTGGAACGTTAATCCTGGATCGGGAGTCTCTGACGGAGCAGAGATCGAGCTCCTTCCTCCTCCTCTCCTCCTCCTCCAGGTGGGGACTCGGGGCTTCGCCAGTCGCTACAACGCCACCTACGTGTCCTGGGCCTTGGCCTACCTGCTGGGCCTCATCTGCCTGATCCGGGCCTGCTACTGGGGCGCCATCAAAGTCAGCTACCCGGAGAACAGCTTCGCCTAGGCGGGAGCGGGACTGGGACTCGGCCCTGGTCTGGAAAACCCCGACGAAGAACCAATCAGAGCGTTTCAGCCAAGGCCAGAATTAGCCGATGGAAGGATGAAAACCAATGAAAAGCAAGCCAGCCGCTCAGATGGGGCCTCCCGGTTGCTTCATCCGTCCGACCAGAACGGACACATCCGTAGGAACAGTTTGCCCGTTGCACAACGCCGACGCCGTTGTTCTGCTGCTAGTTTACCTCCAGCTACAGAAACCGTGCTGTGTATCAGTCCCCCCACCTGTACTACTGTATTTCCACTGTCGAAAAGCTCCTTTTCTTAGAAATAAACCCTCCTTCCACACCCGCGTGTGCCGGCCTTGCTGCCCAGGTGAGTCAGGGCCAACCGGATCGACGAGAGCCATTCTAATCGGCCTAACCCGGGTCCCGAACGCTCTCGGAGCGCTGCCGCCGCAGTCCTCATCTCTCATCGTGGTTTGGCTGTTTCCTCACTGGTGGGAAGGAAGACTGGTGTTTGCATGATAACCGAGGAGGCGCCAGTCTTCATCCTCTTCCTCAGACCTTCTGGACTCTGTATTGTAGTCAGCACCTTGCTATAGAGTCTTAACACACTGATCAGTGGGCAAAAGTTGCTAATTCTAACCTTTGTTCTGAATGTGATGTCAATGAGAATGAAAACGTTTAAAATATGTGTACATAGGTTAAGAAATACAAAAAGATGCATATTTGAAACCAGTAGTTAGACACGGGAGGACAGATGACGGGTTGTGGGTATTTTTTAAATGATAATTTATCAATAAAATGCAAATATACCACCTATAGTGTTCAGGTTGCTTCTGGGTTGTGGTGTTGGAAATATTTAAGGATACAGATGGGAAATATGATTCATAAAATAATTTGATCACTCGTGTAGATAAATACACGACATAAAAGAGCTTTCATTGCAAATAGAAAATCCTTGACATATTAAAATATAAAAGGTTGATGCTTATGAAACCGGATTTTAGTTTAGGGTCAGGGTGAATTCATGCTTAAATCTAGAAAAAGTCACCAAAGTAAGAACACTTTGGTGACTTTTTCTAGATTACTTTTCCTGCTATTTTAATCAAAAGAGGGATATCCCCCTCAAAAAACAACTATTCAACGTGTTTTCTTTGTGTTTTCAACAGTTCATTTACAAAAATCCCTTTTTTCGGTACCACCAAATGTCCACAAGGGGGAGACAGATCCTTGTAAATCCTCCAGGCCAACGACAGTTTAACTAAAAATGGCCGAAAATGAGGACAGGCTGCTAAAAAGAGGACTAAATATAGTTATATTATCAAAATCTAATGTTAATTCTACCCTGTCAGCGTTAGAATCAGCATATTTTACTCCTGAACGACAACAATCAAAGGTACGCACATTCTACACAACAATAAAATATTTATTTAGCCTATGTGTCAAGAGAATTTGATCTTAGTTTGATACATTAAATACAGGAAAAACAAAATGATTTAATGAGCTCCCCAGAGCTGCTACAGTTGATACATTTACATCTGTCCCCCCCGCGCACACACACACACACACACACACACACACACACACACACACACAAGCTATTTCAGCTACCACCTTACTATGAAGGAACATGGAGGTGGCCAGTTGTTCACTAATCACCATGACTCCACAAGTGTTGTTGCCTTTATGTTGGTGTGAGGACCTGCTGATGTGTTGTGTGTTGTCGGGCGGCTGGTTGCCCTCTGCCCCCACCCGTCGGGGGGGGAGCTGGACCCCCTCAGTTGTTGTTGAGGACCCACCAGGAGCCTGAGGAGGAACCACAGACACACATGTTCTATATTAGATATCCAGATTATCTTCTGGTAGCAGAAAAAATTGGAACTGAGGAATTTCTGGACTTTGAGGAGAACAAAACTTCAATTCTAAAAACAAGAGATCACATGGTTTCTGCCTTCTTACCGGGAACCAGCATGGTGGTGACGATCTCGGGGGTCTCCAGGAAGTCCACGTTGGCCCTCTGGAAGGTCTTACTGTAGTTGGTCTGCAGGTGACTGTGGGAAGATCGACACACCACAGCGTTTGGCATCAAGATCCAGGCAGATCCGATTAAAAATCACAACATTTCCTTTCTCTCTGCTCCCAGATGTGCTCATCTACTTCAGCTCGCTCCCCCTGCGAGGTCAAGTTGAGCGGAGAAGAACTGGGCCGTGTCTAAAAAGGCCAAATGAGGCGTGACGCCGGCCAGGACGTACTTCTTCCAGACGTTGTTGTGCTCCCAGAACTCGTAGAGGATGAAGCGTGATTCGTCTGCCAGCCGCTGAACGGAGACGCTGCCAAAATTCAAAACACAGCAACAAATGGAGAGATGACGGAGGAGAGGGGGGAGAGGGAGAAGTCAAGCCATCAGTAATGAGGGCGTGACATCACGTCCCCGCCGCTGCCTCAGAAAAGTTCCCTGTGCTTTTTCTGATTTCTGAATTTACAGTCATTAATAAACGTTTACGGCTCCCCTGAAGCTGCATTAAATCCTTCAGCCATCCTCATCACTGAAGCAAAATAAAATAAGACACATAACTGGGACTAATAAACTAAAAATGTCCCAAATTTGCGTAATTTGGTGGCATTTAGCTGTAAAAATCCAGACTGCGTTTGAAAACCTCCCTTCAAGAGGCAGCAAACGAATGGACAGTGTAGAAATGCTAGAATCATTTAAATTGGAGAGTTTTCCTTTGAAATAGGAGGAAAAATATATATACATACGAGGAAACATTCAGCATTATTTGTCCATTCTGGGCTCCTGCAGAGGGTGCTGGTCGCCGTTAGCGACCAAAGCAAATGACCCAAGGAGATACGCAAGTCAAACTAAAAACGCCTCCTTGACGATCCAAACCGCCACCGCTTGGTCTAAAATACACACATCATCCTAACAAACGCTTCCACCGCATTACCTTTCTCCCTCATTTCAGTCTTAACGACAGTGGCAGCGTTAAAACCACCAATAATTGCTACAGACTGGTTCGCGGCTGCACAGACACGAGCAGAGGGGCCCAGGAACTGACTGGAGGCACCCAGGCTGGGCGCAGGCGCCGTCCGTGTACTGACGCAGCGCCAGGCGGAACTCCTCCAGCTCCTCCTCCACCACCGACAGCTGCCGCTGCACCACCAGGATGTACTGAGGAGACAAAGGAAGGAGGGAGGGGGGGTCAGAGGTCAGCGCCTCGGGGTCGGGCCTTTGACCGGGGACCCTGCGGCCAAGCCAGGACTACGAGTCGAACACCGAGGCCTATAAGCTTAAACGCAGCAGCTGAGGAGGCAGAATGAACGTTTGGCTGTCCCGGTGTGTGTGTGTGTGTGTGCCTGTGTGTGTGTGTGTGTGTGTGTGTGTGTGTGTGTGTGTGTTACAGATGGCCTCAGGACTCACTCACTGGCCAACTGAAGAGTCACAGCATCATCCTGCACACACACTCCCAAACACACACATCACAGCTGATCACTAACGTCAACAGGTTCGTTCTGGGTCACGCATCAGACGCGTCCTGGTGGCCGGCGCCACGTTTGGAGGGACGCAAACGTGGGAATTTAACGCAAAGTTAATATTTAAAAGAAGGACACGTACAAAAGGAAGGATAGTAACGATATTTCAGGTCTGCCTCTTCGGTCTGAGCAGCGACAGACAGAGGACCAGGGACGCGCTGCACGCTGTCAGCCGGAGCTGCTGTTTCTATGACAACTGCGGAGTGCTTTTTATCCGTCAGGCTTCCCTTTCATCGCTCCGCCGTGCCGGAGCAGCAGAGCAGGGAGCGGTCACCTGGGCGCGGGCCAGGAATCCGTCCCGAAGGACAGAGAAGTCAAGGCCAACTGACCGTCTTGCTCTCCGAGACCTCCTCTTCCACCGGCTCCAGGCGGATCTCCTGCAGGACCAGAGCGGGAACAGTCAGGACAAAAAAAAAAGACGTCTACTTCCTGCGACATATTCAAGCGATTCATTCGGAGATCTCAACCAGCGTCTGCCGGCCGGGCTCTTCCTGCCGGTCCCCAGGAGAGTGGTCTCCTGTCAACCAGGCCTGTTTCCACGGTGCAGCGGGTGAACGCGAGCGCGCTCGAACGCAAGTTCCTTGATGCAGAGCAGCTGTTTCTTTGTCGTGAGCAGACGTTTGTGCTCAGAACTCAAACAGGACGCTGACAGAGTCCTCTTCGTACCGGGACAAATCTCTGTAGGTTGTGCAGGCGTGTGTCTCGTCACACCTGATTTCATGCCCCACTTGGCACTTAGAGAACGTGTGTTTGTTTTTTTGTGTTTTTTTTTGCCACATACTAAGCACCAAAATCTGCATTCTACTATCAAAATCAGGACATTTTGGTCTCCAGGGTGGGGGCAAAGGGCTGGGTAACACGTTATGGCACTGACTGTCCTCACAAAGATGGAAGTACAAGCATGTGTGTGTCAGCGCGGCCGTGGAGTAGAAACGTGAACAGAAGGCGAGCGGGTGGAGGCAGGCAGCTGGGTCAGGAGGAATATGAAAAGGTCAGGAGAAAGGTCAAGAGGAAGGACTCAGGACAGCACCTTCTGCTCCAGGCGGTCGAGGAGCTTCTGCAGCCTGTTGACCTGCGTCACCCACTGGCTGTCTTCATCATAAACGCCTGCCGGACACACACACACACACACACACACACACACACAGACAAAGGATCCACTGTAAGGATCAGATATGACACGGGCATGAGAGGACGCTGCACACGCCTGTTCGTGAGCTCTGATTGCTGAGGAAAACAGAGATTCTTCTGATGAAACACTGCAAAGCTCTGTCCTGTGCTGCTAAAATGGCGGCTAGCGACTACAGCTGAGGCCCAATGGGAAACCCACGGAGACAGCGGTAAAAACCCTTGAACTGGGCGCCGTGTGTTTGGCTCTTCTGCGGACCTGTGATGGTTTCAGCATCACCAAGCAGCGGGTGGTGTTTAGGGATTCCAAACCCACCTGAGCTGACCAGACTGAGCAGAGGGTTGTTGGGCGAGAGGCTGTTGTTCCTCTGCAGCCTCCGATTGGAGCGACGGCCCGACCGCTGGATGGACAGAACGTCTGGCTTGACTGGGCCCTGTCTGCAGGAAGAAATTGATCATCTTTAAACCATCTGCTGGAAACAGTATTATTTTCCCTTTTTCATTTTTAAAATGTAACTCGTCAAAAGCAGCTGTAGTGTCCACGCCAAGCCACCAGGGGGCGGAGTTTGTGACGCAACAACATAGCTTAATAGTACATGAAAACTTTGGGTGAAAACAGGCACAAAACTGGAGAAATACCAATTAACAACACATGGAAATGTGTTAGAAGTTTATCACTCTCATCTGAAAATGTTCTTTTGCAAACGCAGCCCTTAAATATACAAATCTCTGACAGTGAGGATCAGAGGTCAACTAAGAACCCTGCTTGATGGACTGAGAAGACAGTTTGAAGGGCCTGAAAACTGGTCCAACTAGAGATGGATGACGAAGCTCCGAATGAAGCTTGGCCCCACCTTCCCGAGAAGATATGTTAGCATGCTAGGAGAGCGGGGGGGACCTGAACCTTTGTCTCACCAGTCAAGATGACAACCCTCCTAATCTGGCTTTTAGAGATCAACAAAGTCAATTTCAAAGTGTTTTTTCCTTCCACCAGCTCATTTTCAGTAAGTTATTTGTTACCTTATAAAAGTGGTGCTACCGGGATTGAGAAAAACAAGATTCAAAAAGAAAAACGCAAACCCAGGAGAGGGAAAAATAGAAATTCCACAATTCCCGGCAGCATAAAGATGGTACACGTGGAGCGACGCGTAAGCGCTTCACGCAAACGTGGCGCCCTTCGCCGAGCCCGAGCCCGAGCTGCTGGAATTCAAGCCCAAGATGGGTGAAAATCAGGAACAGCGTGATGCGGATTAGAGCCGCGCTTTCAGCGTTTAGCGGTAATTTTGGTGCAGACAATTAGGCTGATTGATTCTCTTCCTCCTCCGCAAACCAACCAGGACTCACTGCCAGGCAACGGATGCGGCTCCGTCCAGCGATCTGCGCTGGGGTGGAGCCCAGGTTCTCATGAACACACGAGCAAAGACGCAGCAACCCTTCTTCACCCAAGCCTTGGAGAAGACCTCGGGGCCCCTCTGGAGTCCCGCTCTTCTCGGCGGGAGTCCAGAGACGGGCAACATCATCTGAGGCACGTTTTTAAAAAAATCCTTTTTAATTACGCTTTGAATTAGGCTTCAAAGTGGGATGATGAATTATAAATGAATGCAAATGATCGGTTTTGTAGGGGAGATCTGCTGAAGAGCCTTTTAAAATGCACATTTAAAGACAAACAGTGAGGACAAAGTCAAGCTGGAAGGCTTTCGGTGCGTCTTCGGGGCGAGCTCGGCCGTTCCACACCTAAGAAAAGCCTTTTTCAGCCCCTCTGAGAATCAGAGGTGTTTGGGAGAACACAGCCACTGCATTTAGATACACGGGGGAATTTCCTTAGTGTGAGCCGAAGGAGCAGCTCGGGGAGCGAGGGATGCTGGAATGACATGAGTGGGAGACGGAGAGAAAGACACTTCAGGAGAAACGGAGCAGAGAGCCTCAGATGTGAAGAGCGGGATGTGGCCTCTGAGAACCCCAGCGAGTCAGCAGAGCAGGAATCCTTTAAAAACCCCGGAAAGATGTCAAAACGGAGCACCTTTGTGAAGAGGCGTTTTAAATCTGCTACAGGGCTCCGGATTAAGGTGCACCATGCTTGGCAATTTGCAGAGACAACTGCTGCCCAAGTCTAACCCCCATCTGCCAAACACATGTCCTGCACGCAGCCTGCAGCCCTCCGGGACCCGAATTCTCTCCTTTTTCATCTTTAATCGGCAAATGATGCAGCGCCTTTGTCTTCTGTGAAGAACTGGACAGCTGTGGCAGCAGCGGCAGACAAACGACACCAAAAAATACTTCCTCCAAAAAAGGGGGGGAACTCCACCACTTTTGCATAACGATAAATTAAAATTTCAGCGTCTCATCTGCAAAAAGAGCATTGCCTCATCCAAAGATGTAGCGTACCAGACGGGTGTATTCAGACCCGCCTCCATTTCTGATTTATGTATGAAATATGGCAGCTTCAGATGACTGAGCTAATGGCTGGGACCAGTACTAACCATGGTCAGTACTGGTCCCAGCGGTCGTACTAAAGCTGATAGTTGCTGGGTGGAGGGCTGCTGTGTTAGCGCCACGGTGAGCTGGCCTCTTGTCCAGGGTGGGAATCGCCCCTTCACCACCACCAGCACCATGACACCATAGGGAAAATGGATGGGTGGATGGATGGATGGATGGATGATGTCTTGGTGGTATTTAAGTCTAAAATGTGGGATGTCGTTTAAATAGACTGGCTGTGAGACCTTAATTACAGGTGCCAGAGAATTCCATTTAGCCTTGCATATTTTAATGACTAGTGTGTGTGTTGGTGTGTGTGTACTTACTTCTCCTGGCGCGTTTGCTCGGCCGTGGTTTCCATGGCGCACTCCAGTGAGCTCTGGAGGGAATGAAGCTGATTAGTCGTCTCCTTCAGAAGGAAGCGGGTCACAAACTGCTCCAGGTGGGTGGACTCTTGATAATCCTGTCAATTTAAAAAAAAAAATGAGGAGGAGGAGGAGGGTTTGTGAGGGTGGAACAATGAGGAGAAGGAGTGACGGAGCGAGGATGGCGGTGACACGTTTGTCAGGAGCCTCTCAGTGTCCGCAGTTCCAGCTAATTAAAAGATGCCAACGAGCTTCAGTTGCTTCAAACACACTCAAACACACAGCCTCAGAGAATAAAACTGAAATAACCTCAAAAATATAACAGCATTCTGTTTTTTTAACCTTCTCCTGTTTAGCTGAGCAGATTCTTATCTTTGTGTGTACAATTGTACAATTAAAAGAGCTGTAACGCGGCGTTAAGAATTGTGTTATTGTTGTTCTCGCTTAGAAACAAAACCGTCATTTTGAAGCCACGGAATGATTCTCCTCCACCGCAGAAATGTCACATTCAGGTTTTCTTCTTGTCTGACTTGTGAATATTTGTTTTCCGCAGCCTCGCGTGCTTGTCAGGAGCGAGGAAAGGAAAATAAATCACTCTGGATGATGTTTGCTGAAGGTATAATTTGCTTTTCCAGAGCCAAAGCGAGACTTCCGAGTGGAGCTTTGGAACTAATCAAATTAGTCAGTGTGATGCTTGGCACAGAGTGGGTGTGTGCTTGGCACAGAGTGGGTGTGTGCATGGCACAGAGTGGGTGTGTGCATGGCACAGAGTGGGTGTGTGTCCGCGCAGCCCACCTGCACCATCAGTCCTGACTATCACGATCGTATGAATATGGATGGAAACACTGGTGGTGGTGACAACAAAAGGCCAGATTCCTCTAAAAGTAACACACGCACACACACACACACACACACACACACACACACACACACACACACACACACACACACACACAGACACAGTCACGAAAGTACATTCAATTTCTGAGAAGGAGTCGGATAAAACTGCTAAAGGTCAAGCCCCAGTCGACCATGTGAATATAGATTACCCCCTGTGATCTAGACCTGTGTGTGTGTGTGTGTGTGTGTGTGTATTTCATATTTTCACTCGTCTATTAGCACATTGTTGGAGTTTAGAGCGGTTAATTCTCAGAGCTGTTGCTAAGTGAACACAAAAATCAGTAATCTTTCAGGTAATTCCTGCTAATTCTTAACAAATCATTTTAATATTGCTCATATTTCTGACATTCAGGGAGCAACATAACTAACCCTAACCCTAACCCTAACCCTAACATAAGCTACTGAGCTCCAGCACAACTATTTAATAAGTTTTCTCCCTTCTATCAAATCTGAATGGAGGAATCCTGCTGGACATGCATGTGCGCACTCACACTGGACGCGCATACGTTCGCACAAACGTTTGTGCTCGCACAAGTGCCCACTAACATGTTTGTGTTCGCACAAAAGTGCCCGCTAACGAGTTCCCCAGCGCACAAAAGGAGAACGTTTACACCTGCAGCGCGCTCCCTCGGAGCCAGGGACCACCCACGTACACACCTCCAGAACTACGGGTCGTCCATGGTCCTGGTCACAGGAGGTTTGTGTGCGCCTTCCTCAGAAAGGAAGGAACACACAATTGGACAGGAATTGCAGCTTTTGCAGGCCTGATTTTTCAGAAGCCTCACAAAAAAAAAGCTTTGTTGGTACGTTTTTTGGAGTCTGAGTCCAAAAAGGCACCAATCCTGAATCTGGGAATACCTTCGCTTCGGTTTTTAGCTCTTAATTAGATGATACGTTCCTGCCAAAGCACCATCGGTGTTTGAACTCCCACGCGCTTTCTGCAGGAGCCGCAATAAGAGACCAGATCTGGGGGGTCTGAGCTGCACCACACTGGTCACATGAGCTTCCACAAAGACAGAAAAGCGCTAAGCTCTCCAGATCAAGAGGGTTCATCGATTTCTCCCTTTTTTACAAAAAGAACGATCAAACACGGCTTGATCGCGCTGGAAAAACAGACAAGAGCCTCTGAGTCTGAAAAGACTGGAATGCATCATTCTGTCGCTTCATTAGAAGCACGAAAGAGCTCGACCTTCACTGTGTTAGCGAGATCTGAGGATTAGGAGTCCTCAAAAACAGGCAGCTGGGCAGCGCGCGCGCTGGCAGCGCCTCGCCGTCGGCAGATGACGCGCTCCTTCCTGGTCCAGAGATGCTCTTGAGCACGTGAGCTTCCCGCCGCAGCGACACCGGTGCTGTGTCCCGGGCACCAATGTTCGACACAAGTGTGACATTTCCTGTAAAAGGGTCCTTCTAGAGTTGATCTATGAACTCATAACTCACTCGTTTTAGAGGGGAAAAAGGAAAACTAATTCCGGAGCCTCTCCCAGCGGACACAGAGTGTGAGGCAATAACAGCCGCTGTCACTGGAGGCACACACACACACACACACACAGCCTCCTGTGAGTATTTGCAGTGTGAGATGGAGCCAATTACTGTCCTAATGAAACCATGGAACAAAGCTCTTGTGTCTCACGTGCACACGTGCCACGCCCGTCAGGAACAAAGCCGGAAGGATGGGTGGAACGTTCACCATTATCACAGTGGTGATGACACCGTGATCTGGTGGCCTGTCAGGACCAGCCTGAAACCCCTGCCTGGGCATTTTAACGACCGTCTCAGACGAACCAACCCGACGTGGACTCTCGTTAGCCGCAGCTCGGATTCGCAGCCTTAAAATACTGCCAACATAGACGGAACTAACCCAACGGAAAAAATCTACACACATTCCCATATTGTCCACCAAAAAAGGGTTAAAAGACGGACAAACGTGGACTTACCTTCTTGGTTTTGTCCATGGCCTTCAGTATGGACAAGTTCAGGTCCTCTAAGGCAGCCAGAACCTTCTCGTACTCGCCAAGATGCTGGGAAAAATAGTCTATCAAACCACAAAAAAGAAGCATTTTTGTGATCTAAGCGGCTCGGACAGGGCTGTGGGGGTTTGTTGAAGCAGCGCTGGTGTGACACCTCCGCCACGCGGCCCGTGGGGCTTTTTAACATGCGGCCACATCTAACGGCCTCCCTTCCTTATTCTGAGCAAATGTCAAAGAGCATTTGAGACCAGGGCGCCCTGCAAGGGGAGGCAGAGCGCGCTAACGCCATTACTGCTCTTATTAGCACAGCAGCTGATGAAAGCTGAGGTGGCGCTTACCGCAGAGCTCATCCGTGTCCACGTTGCTGGGAAAAACGGGATAAAAACAGTTAGAATCACGCTGCTTACCCATGTCAGAAAGGGCACAAAATGAAGCCACTGACTCTGTGTTGTGGGTGTCAATGGTGTGAAAAAGCTCCTTCAGCTCCTCGGCCGTCAGGACTCCGTCAGAGAAGTAGGCTTTGAATTCGTCGAAGGACAGTTTGCCATCATCTGGGGAAAAAAGGGGGGAAAAACCGAAACAAATCGGACACCATGACAATGTCTCTGAACCGTGCAGCATTTTTCATACGGCTGCAGAGGTTTTCATTTCTAGCGACACACCGAACAGGATTGGAAGCTCTTCGAACCTGCTCCGATCATCTGAAAAGGAGATTTATTGAAATCAGGCAGCCTGATTTCCCGCCTCATCCCGCTGGGACTGAGCTGGTCTGCGTTCGCCACACTTCCACTCACTACTGCTCTGGTGGCACCAGCACGGTGGCGGCGCCTCAAAAACCCTTTAGTAGTGACGATCGCTGCCTTCCTCCAGCGTCTCCACTCTAGAGTAATTACAGGATACCGTTGTCAATCAAAGAACGTGGGACACCGCTGGAGAGGACCTCCCGGGACTCTGGTCGGGTGGACGGTGAAAGGCAGTTAGTGGTTCCAGTTTGAGGCTGCACGTTCTCCTGCTCTGGACCCTGACCCCAACCCCTGACCCTGACCTTGACCCCTGACCCTGGACCATGCAGGAGAAACAGGAAGTGTTTCTCTGGACTTCTGCCGTCCACTTTGACTGAGGGGTCTGGACAAAAATGTCCGACTGGCAGCTGTTTTCTGTGTTTGACTTCATTCGAGTCATGAAACTGAACCCTGATGGGCATGGTGGTTTTCCTGTTTCTATGGAAACCAAAAGGAAGCTCGCAGTCCTGAACAGAATTTAATTGAGAAAGTGCATCTGCGTCAGCCCGAGGTGGTGTTAGTGTGTGAGTGTGTGTGTGTGTGTGTGTTTGGAAGACGCTCTTCTGCAATATTTACCATTTTTGTCGGCTCTCCGTAAAATCTGCAAGGAGAAAGAAAATAGTATCACATCATCAAGCCAGTGTGCCAGGACCATCGATCAGTGGCGCGAGCAAACGGCGCCTTTAAATTATTGATAGAGCCCCAGAGTCCAGCGGGGATGAAAGGGGCGGCAGCAGCGACCACGTCGGCTCCAGGAGGGTGGGGCCAGGCCGGCAGACCCAACTTTCATCTCTACTGTAAAATAGGAAACCAACCAAGCCACCTGACCTGGCCTGTGAGTGTGTGTGTTCTCATTTACGCGTGCACACGCGTCCCTGAACCACAAAATCTCCTCCGTCTCAGTCGCTGTATAGTTCTAATTAAATAGTAAAGATTTAACATAATTCTATCTGTGGCAAAGTAAGAAATAATATATTTACTCATCCAAATTACTCCATAATCCATCACTTCATCATGAATTTTGGACCATCAACACCCCCTCCTGTGCTCGTTCTCTACCTTCTAATAATTTAAAATTATTGTGCCACAACTAAACAATAATCACCTGAAACTAAAAAAAGAGCAGGTCTTTGGCTCTGCTGCAGCGTCATTATTTGATGCTGCTGGAACCGTTTCCAACATCGGTGAAACGTTTGAAGCGGTGGAGACGCCAACAGGTTTGAGGCAACGACATCAGGAGCAGTGAAAGAGTGGAGGAATGAGCAGAATGTAATCAGGTGGAGGGAACACGGCAGACAAACGGCGGGGGGGAAGCTCGTCTGCAGACGCCAGGTCATCACACATTGCTGAATATTTTAACTAATCAATACAGCCACGATGGATAGCTTCCTGTAATAATCCAATCTCATCCTTTTCTGAGCTCCTGGGAGGTTGGGATTAGACTGGAATAAGGATGGATGACCATCCTCTGACACCTTCACATCATGAATCTAAATGAAAGGTCAGCTCCCTCAGGGAACAACAAGGAGTCAACATTATGGGATGACATAATCACATTTAACAAGACAGCTCAAGCAAACTCGGTTTTGAATTGACCATTTAAAAGCTCAATATTTCTACACATCTGCACATTTCTGTGTTCCGTCCTTTCGATGACTAAAAAGTCTAAATCCTCAGGTGAGGACATCATCATGCAGATGGAGCCAGCACCTCCAGTCTGGGTGAGGGCTTGGAAACTGTTTCACTCACATCAATGAAAATGGACATTCCCTTCTTCAGCTCCAGCTGAGAGCTGGCCTCTTCACCCACACACGGAGCCTCTTCTGAGCAATCCATCCTTCACACTGTGGCTGCTCTGGTCAAACTGCAGGAATGCAAAGGTTCAGCCTTCTTCTGATCAGTCCTGCGCTCATCTGGGAGACCCGACAAGAGCGTCAAGGCAGCTTCTACAGGGGAGCCCACTTCCGAATGCACAACCGTCATAAAACGCCTCAATAAAAATGATAATACACTGAAAAAACCCCCCACATCTATCCACTGATAATTTAAATTATAAGTGCAGCTATTTCTATGCATTAGATGGATTCCGCACACACGGAATTTTGAATTTACGTACTTTTATTTTGAAGTCCCAGCACAACCCTTCTGAACGCGTTAACCGATGCTGTTGACGTCCTCCCTCCTTTTTTAGAATTTAAAACTTATAAATCAGCTGGTAGAACTCTGTCCAGAACCGTAACTTATAAATACTAAAGGAAATCAAACGAATTACTTTTTCAGATTTTTCTTTATTCAAACCAATGTGGCTTGTCATTAGCTGTGCGTGGCTGCCATCTAGTGGATACTTCTGGTACTGCTGCCAAATGACAATTCGAGATTGTAATTTTTGGTTAAATTTATACAAGTTAATGAATATTTTTGCAAAAAAAGCAGGGTGTTTAAAACTTTAGTGTGTAAATGGCTTTGTGAAAAATGAATCGATCATTTCTAATAAACACCGACCTTTGCTGGAAAGGGGAGGGAGGGCTACCTCAATCAACAGACAAAGCACAGTAAGTGCGTGAGTAGTTTAAAACCAACAGTTATTTAAGAGCTTCCTGGACGTGAATAAACCATATCTAATCCTTTAATAAAAACCAACTACGGCACCTTAGGACTTGCACCTACAGAATCTTTACACGGGTTTCTCTGACAGGGCTTCCCAAAGCACAAATGAATACAGTTACAAACTAAGGCCGAAGAATGAACTTTTATTTATTTAAAAAGAAAAAGACATTTATTCATTTATGGGACCGAATGCCCAGTGGTCAAACACGGATATTGATCAAGACAAGAAGCAAGTGAAAAACCACCAAACTATTTTTGCAGAGGCCACAGAAAAATAACAGGAATAAATAATATTGATAACAATTATAATTATTGTCATAATTATTATAAAAAATAGGCAAACCACTTCCCTGGAATCTCCAGCGCCCCCTAGTGTGAGACACAAGCTCTGCGTGCCTCATCGCTGCCTCATTTTAGTCGCTTTATGATCGCTCAGCATTCGATTTATCCATTTAGATTTATCTATTTAAATACAACATTCATTTATTTATTTTCACGATGATGCACGGCAATAAAAAGGACATCTTTGCAGTAAAAATATAAGTCACAGAAGGCAAAAGCAGGAAGCAAAGCAAAACGAGGTAAGCAAGGAGGCAACGCCAGGAAAGTTTCCGAAGAAAGAAAGAAAGAAAGAAAGAAAGAAATCATCTGTTGGTGCAGTCATAAGCTCTTCTGTCAGTGATACGTGACTTGTGGCGTTGTTCACCTGCACGCTCATCCCCAGCGCACATTTACCCACGACGATCAACCGAACGGGGAACCACACCCCTCACACACCTCAGTCCACCACGCCAACAGAGAAAACCCGGATTCCGGAACACTGCAACTCACGAAACCGCTCGCCAGTCAGCGTCGGCCTGGGCCAGGTAGAAAAAAGGGCAGGTAAACAACCGGTAACCGGTAATAAATACTCTTCCGCATTCGCAACCAATCACGCGGCCATACTACGGGTGCCCGTAGGGGGCGTTCCCCATCGCCCACGATCGCTATGCACACACCATCCAAACATCATCCGATTACGTAATTAAAACATACAATACGCCACAAATTTCAATTTCATTGAGTTTTTTTTGGAATTTTTTTATACGAGCGCATGACATTACAGTAAACTCTAAACAAAAGCGTAAACAAAACAAAAAATTAGGCGATATTCAGGGTAATGTATCGAATTAACGAGCAAGGGTAGTTGGAGAATCAGCCAAAACAGCGGTAATTTAAAATGCTAATACTATGCTTATTGCGAAAATTTTATTTCTTTTTGTGAGTGAAACTATCCTGTAAATGCTTCTAATAGCCCTATTTATTAGGCCAATACTAGGGTACTATGACCTTACTATTAACGCTTCGAGTGCTTATGTGGCAGCACAGCTGTGTCCGGCACAGAGTCCAAAACAAACTGCTGTGTCTCCAAACCTCGCGTAATCTCGCGTTGACGGGCGAAGCGCTGTGATTGGTTCAGGGCGCCTGACTCCGGTCAGGTGACCCGCGGTTACTTGGCATTCTGGGACACAAACAGTGCTCGGTGTGAGGCGCTCGAGCGCAGCGGCGCAACAAACATTAGCGTAAAAGGCTGTGGAAGGAATGGGAGCAGCGCACCACCCAGCTAGCAGGGAAGGAACCAACTGGTTTGGCTTGTTCTAGCTTCAGTCTGACCTTCTGTTGGGTGGAGAGAAACGGCAGGCAGGCCAGCGACTGCTGTCTGTCAAATGCATCGGTGGACTTTATCCAGGCGGGCGGCGTTTTCAGACTAAGTTAGCCGGGCAGCGACGTTAGCTTGGGTGTTATTGTTAACTGTCTGGCGATGTTCGGCGAAAAAGTTGATGTCCGTTCGCTGCTTATCCTGCTCATCTGTGTGGAGTGGTCGTGAGGGCGCCTCTTGGTCGGAGCCGACAGCTCCATCCATCCACGTCAGACGTGGTCGTGAGCTCAGGGACGATAATCGAAGATGGCGAGGATGTCAGGAAGAGACCACAGATCCGGCACTTTACAGCCACTGACACGGCACCCTTCCCCACCAGCATATCCGAGATAGGCGCGGCCAGAGACGCTCTTCGTGCCATGAGAGGATAACTTGGCGGGCGCCACCTTTACAGCTTCTTTCCCCTAACTTCTGGAGTTCAGCTCCTTGTCCAAAGACATGGACTAGACACGTGCGTCCCAGCTGTGACCACATCGGACAGATCCTTGGAGTCCCATTTGGAACTCTCCTGGGGCCAAGATGTCAATGTCCGGCGCGACCACGGTGCAGCTCTTCTCCAAGCTTGTGAAACACGCTGTGGGCAAGGCGGAGATCCAGCTGAACCGCTGGCTGCAGAGGCCTGGCCCCGAGGACTGCGACAAACTTGACATCCTGCTATGCAGCACCTTTGAGGAAGCGGGGACCGGCTTGGGGAACCCCGATGGGGACATTGAGGCCGCGGCGTCCACGGGAGGGACCACCTACAGCAGCAGCGGGGACTTCAGGCACCCGTGCTGCATCAGCACCTTCTGCTTCAAGAGCGCCCTGCTGGCGTGCATCCTGACGGCCGTCTGCTTCTCCTCGGTCGCCCTGGTGCGCCAATACCTCAAGGACCTCCTGGTGTGGGTGGAAAGCTTGGACAGCCTCGTGGGAGCCCTGTTGTTTATCGTGGGCTTGATTGTGGTGTCCTTTCCCTGCGGATGGGGATATATCGTCCTCAACGTCGCTGCTGGATACCTCTACGGCTTCGTTTTGGGCATGGGACTGGTCATGGTGGGAGTTTTGATCGGGACCTTCGTTGCCCACCTGGTGTGTAAGCGTTTATTAAGCGACTGGGTCCTGAATAAAGTCGGGAACAGCGAACAGCTCGCTGCTGTCATTCGGGTGGTGGAAGGAGGCAGCGGACTGAAAGTCGTGGCCTTAGCGAGACTCACTCCCATACCTTTTGGATTGCAAAATGCAGTTTTCTCGGTGAGTATGGAAGCATGGTTCTGGTTTTTCTTTTGCCATACCTGGAGGTACACGAGGAGCTCATCATCGCCTCACCTTTAGGGCTTGATCAGCCTCGTGCATCCTAAACCAAAAGAATAGACAACAACAGTTAATATGCTAATGGGCTACCACAGTAAGGATCAGCGTGGTGCTCTTTTATCCATAAATCACACCATTTCTATATCAAATCATGCAAATGAAGAATAGTGATGAAGAAGCAGACGGAAGCCCAGCACCGGTTCCTTCTGGCGCCCAGCAAACACCAGCATGTGACAAAGCCTGGAGGAAACGCAGAAAAAGATCTACAAACGATGCTGAACGCCAGGGTCAGCTCCTCTCATCGCTGCTCAGTTTCCACTAAAAACCCCCAAAATGAACAGGTTTGACCAAGAATGTGCCATGTTTGATGATACTGAGGCAGGAAGGAAACAGGACGAGCATTTCTGAACCAGCCCTGTTAGTTTAGCGCGTGGACTTTGGCCTTGTAAATCCAGTCCTGACTACTGCTGCAGACGTTGGCCAGTCTCAGCAGGTTCTCCTTCTTTGTCTCTGAGGGGTTTTATTAGCGATCTGATTCCATGACGCCTTAAATCACAATTAGAAAAATAAGCATTGGAACATTTGTTCTTCTGGAGAACAATGATGGGATCGTATTCACCTGCTACAGCCCCCCCACACCCCCCACACATCTAGCAGATGGTATTTCCTTGCCTGGCTGGCTGGTTCACGCTTTCAACCGAAGGCTGAAAGGTTCCTGGGGGCCAGGGTCCTTTCAAAACTCCCCCCTCACGGAGAACCGGGCAGAATGCTGCTTTTGTGGCCCCCCAGGTGACGAGCCAGCCGGGGCGCCAGCGGGCAGACGCGTCACACACTCGTACCGACAGCCGAGCTCCTCTCATCGCTGCTGTGCATCCTAATCCTTCGCTTCTCTGTTGTTTGTTTCCTCCCAGGTTTTTGCCCTCTCGCAGTTTTGATGGAGGGGTTTATTCCTGTTTTTAAATGCAGCTCCAAACTTCCGAACTTCTCTCCTAGGTGGACTTGTGTTCGCAGTCGTTCTGACGGCGTCAGCATTCCGCTGGGGCAGCTGTCTGCCTGGCGTCAGAACAGCCTTTGTTACTTTTATGGCCACAAATCCGAACGTGCTCAGGCCGTTCTCCATTCGGGACTTTAATTAGGGTCAAAATTCATTAAAAAAACCAAACTGAAAACCTCTAATCTAATCAGAGACATATATGATCGCAGGAGCAAGAAAATAGGGAAAAAAAAGGATGACTGAGCGTCAGCGTTCAGCTGAGAGGAAGCTGGATAAACATGTGACTCCTCAGAGCGGCGGCAGGCTCAGCCTCCGAGAGCCCCTGAGGATGGAGGTGAAGCTGGCGCTGCCCTTGAACACCTCTTTCTGCCGACGAGGGTACATTTCAGCCGCCCGCGCCCCCCTCCCTCCCTCAGACCTCCGTCTGCCTGGCGTGCGAAACCTAAAACGAGGCGTTGCGACAGACGACTGCATCTCTGCGCGTGTGTGTTTGCAGCGTTCTTCTGTCCGTTTTTGCCCGTTTGTGAGCCGCTTCTCTCCTTCCAGATCACAGACGTGTCTTTGCCCAACTACCTGGTGGCCTCCTCGCTGGGCCTGTTGCCCACGCAGCTGCTCAACTCCTACCTGGGCACCACCCTTCGCACCATGGAGGACGTCATCGCCGAGCAGAGCCTCAGCGGCTACTTCGTCTTCACCCTGCAGGTCAGCTGGTGCCTTCGCCGGGAAAACGGCCTGTTTTTGAACGTTTGCGCCCCTAACCCCGGATCCTTTCCCCAGATCGTCATCAGCATCGGCCTGATGTTCTACGTGGTGCACCGGGCCCAGGTGGAGCTCAACGCCGCCATCGCCGCCTGCCAGATGGAGCTCAAGTCCTCGCACATGAACGGCTCCTCGGCCAACCACGGCGGCTTCTCCTACTGCAGCAAGAGGGCGGCGGCGGGCGGCGGGAGCGGCATCAACGTGGTTTGATCCGCCGACGGACTCCACGGGAGCCGCGTTTGCTTTACTGGCTGCCAGTTAGGTACTTCTAAACGCTACACGAGATGTCAATCAACAGTCAGTCGGAGTGACCGAGGGGTAGAAGAAGAGGATGGGGCGGCGCCGCCTGGCGGCTAATGCTACGAATGTGCAGTCTGGAGCTTTTCTAGATGCGAGGCTTTGTTTTTTTTTGTTTAGGGTCCAGCAAAGGCCAACCTATGCACCTTTATTTCATATCGCATCCGTTGTGTTGTGTCCTGGGGCAGTGACAGGGGCATTACTAACGGGAGTGCTTTTTAACGGTATCATTTTGGGGGGTTTTCCAGTTGACCGACTTGACTTTAAGCTTCTGGAAGTTCTTTGAGGGCTTCTGAGGTCAGGGGCAGACGGACAGCAGGGGCAGCGGAGGCGCGTTTGTCAGGAAAGGAAAAACGTCCCGGTGTTCCGTCCAGGAATGTCCCCACGCTCGCCCGAGATGTCACCGAACGACTGCGTCGCTGCTGTCGAGGTTTTGCTTTTGTTTACTCTGTTTTTGATGAAGATATCGGCGCCACTCATGCGCCAGATGAAGGGGCTCGACTTCGTAGGTGCCAAACTGCAGGCGGCCCTCTCTCTCACTTCGTTTACTCCTTTACTTGGCTGGTGGTTTGTGAACGGTGACGTTTTCCCTCCTTCCTTTGCACAGCTCACCACAGCGCCCGTGGTGTTGGAGGCGGGGTGCCGCAGAAACTGACAATCAGACACAACGCAGACGCAGAGTGTCGATTGTGATGATCCGTTTTCTTTTTTACATGAATTTTTGTGACGCTGCTCCTCAAACTACGTCTGAACGAGGAAAAATAAGGGCTCCTTAAGGAAATACTCGTTTTTCTTTTCCCTGCACTTCACCCACGCCTGTTTTCTTGGAACACTGAGTGTCATTTTTTTCAGTTTTGTGTATTTTTGTTTCAGAAATGTATTGTTATCATACATTCCAATTAGCCAGTCCTGAAATAGATCAACAGTCAAATGAATATCGTTATTTAGCTGAACCAGATTTAGGACGAAGAGCTCTTTTCTGTGTACATTTAGCAATAATGTTTGATAGCAAAAACTAAATTTCCCCGCGGTGTTTGGGATAGCTCTTTACTAGCAGTGACGGAGGTTTGCTGTCTTAGCGAAAGCACACCCAGGTGTTAGCTGATCCATGTTCCATGTAAGGTATAAACCCCCCCACCCCCTTTTCCCTCCCGCCGCCACGCATGTGGACAAACGTCACGTTGTTTGCCGCGTCTCGCTGGAGTTTGGCTGTTGTAAATTCCCCTGACTGGAGAGAAGGTCTCCGAGCGTGGAGGTGAGGGTCCGAGGCTCCGGGCCGCGTGTGTGACCGGGGGGTGTCGGGGGCCTCGCTTCTTCCCGGGTGGGCTCGACCTGACTTAGATATAGTTATGCAACAACTGATTCCAAAGGGAAGATTGTTTCACGGGCACCATCTCAAGGCCCCCGGGGGGGGTCAAGGGTCAGCTTTGGTGCCACGAAATGCAATACTTCCCATCTGTAATAAGTGCATTACACATATGCTGTATTTTGTAATAGAGAGAATTTTACAGTGTATAAAAAAGGGATATTTATCACTGTACAATTCTTGTTCAGTGTTATTTATGAAAGAGAAAAATAAAACCTGTCCAACTTTGGTAGCAAGTGCCTTTTTTGTCGTTTGGCGCCATAACAAAAGCGTGGTAAGTGGTTTTAAACCTGCGCCGGCTCAGCATCGGCTCCTATTTGTGTCCCGTCCGTCAGCCTCCTGTCGGACCTCAGAGGACCTCCAGCTTCTCCGTCAGCGCGCGAACGTATCTGACAGAAGCCAGAACATTCCTTCTGACGGGGTTTCACCGCAGGCTTGGCGCAAAATGCAGCATTTCTTGCTTTTTTTGCGCATGGAATGCGCACATCCCAGAATAAACGTACAGGTTTGGAACGCTGGCCCAGGCCTCGCTGGAGAATTGATTTGTCAAGAAAACGATAAAGAAATGAAAGAGGAAAATTACAGTTTTAGGCTTTGGGTGATGGGTGAGTGCTGGGCAGGCTCATGCTGATGTGTCCTTGCTCGTCAGAAACCGGTCGGGGGCGGGCCAGCACGGGGGGCTGGTCGGATGATGCTCTGCTTCCAGGGAAGAGTCACATATGTGTCCTCTCCTGAGGTCAGAGCGTTTCCTTTTTTTTGGTGCTGTGTGCTTGTTGAGCAAACATGGGAGCACATTCTTGGATAAGAAGGGTGACTCAAGCATGGGTGGTGGGTGGTGGGTGGTGGGTGGTGGGGGGCAGCAAGTCATGCAAAGCAATAACTGCATGGTTGGATGCAGTTATTGCTTGCCAGTTGGAACTCGCTGTCTTTTGGCGCCATCGCGCACACACACACACACACACACACACACACATACATATATTTGTACTTTTAGGTATACATTTAATCTCATCGCTCTATAAAAACATTTTAATACGTCTGATAGTTTTCCTAAAAACTGTAATTCCCTGTTTGTTTGGTTTCCCATGAATAGGTTAGTCAAACAGGCTGAATACTGACCCCTGCTGGCCCCCGCTCGCTACTACCGTAGTTTAAACGTTTACGCGGGTCAAGTCTCTCAGACCTGAGGTTAAATGGCTGAACGCTGCTGACTGCTACTGTGTGCTCACTGTTAGGATTTCAAGCACAGTTATGTCATATTTATGGGTCCTTTTTTCAGCCATTTAATGTTTTACAATAAAAAAACCAAACAGTCTCAAACCATAGATCAGGACAGGTTATTTAGCAGCTACATTGACGGCGTGACCGTCTCCAAGACCATCACCACACGCCCCAACCAGACACCGTGGGTGACTGCGGACAGTGAGGACAGCTGAGAAGATCATCGGTGTCTCTTTAACCCCCCTAATGGACATCTACACCACACGCTGCAACCGTCAGGCCAGCAACATTGTGGCCGACCCCTCACACCCCTCACACACAATCTTCACCCTCCTGCCATCTGAGAAAAGGTACCGAAGCATTCGGGCCCACAGGAGCAGACTGACCAACAGTTTCTAACCACAGGCCATCAGGCTCCTCAACGGAAGAAACCAAACACACACAGACTACAAATACACACCCCGGTGACCAACATGACGCCGCACAACATTATTATTATTTATTATTGACCTCTGCTGCTAATGTTCTGGTTTTAGAGACAAAGGTTTGCACAAATCATCCTATGCTGCCTTAACACTACCACTGGGTATGATGTGTATAATGTTTACAACGATACCACTTTACTGCCACTGCCACTTTACTGAGATAATCCTACACACTTTGCACATAGCCAGCACTTTACTCCATGCACCCGCCTACGTACCTGTCCTGTAGCGTGACGTTACACGTCTGTTGCACCTGTCGTACGTGACTCTATGGTGTTCCTGTGTCGCTCTGTCGTCTTTTGTGCCCTATGTTGTTTTACGTAGCACCAGTCCTGGAGAAACGTTTTGTTTTCAATATGTATTGCCCCAGCTATATATGTTTGAAAATGACAATAAAGCTCTCTTGACTTGACTTGACTATTTTTTCTTAAAGACAGTTTTATTGAGGGCCGAATTTAAAACATACAAATCGAAACAGACAGGCTGAGCGTTGACACCAGTGTGTATTGTTCTGGGTCTTACCCAACAGAGAAGCTACAGTATATTCCCCAGTGATCGCTGGTGTAGCGTCCACAGTCCAGCTTCTCCAGTCCCACCAGAGCCATGTGATCCGGGGCCACACACGGAACACCGCCCTCGGTGGCTGGGCGCAAGTAGATCCTGTCGAAGCGACAGCGGCTGACAAAAGGAACGCTCTTGTTGCTGTTGGCCTTAGTGTCCCAGGTGTAGCGACAGTGCTCCTGCTTGCCCAGTCGCTCCCACACGTCGCAGACGCTTGGGGGAAGACCCACCTTGGTCACCTGTTGCGGAGCCCACACGGACATCATTAGATACTTCAGAGTGGCGGGTTATTTCATAATAAATGTCTCACTTCGGTGTCCCTTAGGTTGGTGTCGCCTCCAAACAGGACGGTGACATCTTCTGGTGCATCTCTCATGCGCTGCATCACGAGGCGCAGCTGTTTCATCCTCTCCTCCGCGTGTCCTTTACAGCTCTCCAGGTGGGACGTCATCACACACAGCTTCTGACCTCTGAAGTCCACCTGATTCAAAAGTGGAAGACGAGTAATTACATTTACATTTGCCAAGAGATTTGCTGGGAAAATCAGCGGGAATCTCTTCAGAAGTCAACCTTTTACACACCACTAAAACATTCAGACGGTCACACATGAGCAGTGTTCAAATCAAACAGGAGTGAGCGAGTGTGTTCAAGCAGCACCAACCTGAGCTACAAGCAGGTTCCTCATCATTTGGGTGGTGGGGTACGCCACGACCTCACTCTCCAAAAGTTTCACTCTTGTTTTCTTCAGCATCATCCCTGTGAAGTAGCCTTCGTCACCACCTGGCCAGCACAGATTCAAAGCAGAGGTTACATTTATTGTGTGAAACATGCTAAAAAAAATAAAATGCTACGTATACACCAGACACATTTGAAGTAGGGTTACACAGACGCGCTCAAAGACATACCTTCAATGATCAGGTAGCTGACAGCCCGTTTCTTTAGGTATTGGACGTAAGGTGGAATAAGCTCCTGTAGAAACACCACGTCAGGAGTGTATCTACAGGACATGAGAAGAAGACTCACATTGCACCTCTCATCTTCCATATCATACAGTGCACCCATAATCGACAGATGATATCCGGCTACAGTGAAAAGTCACGCTTGATACACAAAGACAATATCGAGTGATTCCATCAAAGATTAAAAAAAATAATATTAAGAGAAAAAGAACTTACAGAACAATAAAAGAGCACAGGCCTCTGGCACGTTCAGCTAGGTTGTCGGTATCAAGTCCATCCACGTTCCAAGTGATCAGCGAAAGCTTCCGGTCATCATCTTCTGATGGTTTGTCTGAAGATGCAGGACTGTCTTCAGTCAAATCTATACTGGAGATTTTTGGGGACGACTTATTCGTGGTCATTCAGTGTTGCTGTGCACTAAGAGATGGGGATGAATCTAACATGTGAAAAAGAAATACAGAAACTTACCAGACCGCTGGGGGATTTGCCTCTACCTTCTGCCGTTTTGTTTGGTGACAGGTTTCGTTCTCTGGGGAATTTTCTACTTCAAACACTTTTTCCATTTCAGTGTCAAAGAAGGAATTTAGAGCTCTCTATCAACAGAGATTAGGTAAGCCAAACAAGATCCGCACAATGCACAACATGATATTTTGATAAACTTGCAGTCTAATGCCATCAATATCCCCAAATGTCCTTAGCAGACTTTTATAAAACTACCAATGTTTAGCATGTAAACACACATTACCTCCATCTCCCATTCATTATTAGCCAGGTAGCGCTGAGCTACAGCAACATCCGTTTCTGCTATTGTAGCAAATTCTTCGCAAAGTCGAATTCTGTTTTCTTCTACAGTAGTTGACGCGGATTCTGAGTTGGATGTAGAAGCCATCTTTTGGGAATCACAGCGCTATTGACAGGAGTAAAACATAAACACACGCACTTTTAGAGATAACACGTTAAACAATTTTTTTCGAGGTGCGCTAGTAATAACCGCACGGTGAAACTGCTAAAATTAAACGTTCCGGAAACATTAAACGTACTTTTGTGAGACTACATTTGGAAAAATTCTACGCTGCTTTATAGTCTAGATAAAAAATATTATCACCCTTTCAGAAACATATTTAGATACAACGTCTGGCAACGTTATTTAAATTTCAAAGGAAACTCGGAACCATTAAGACAGCCACCCCGGACACCATTTTTTGACGTAAGAGTTTCCGGTACGACGTCAAAACAACTTTGACATTGTAGAACTGTTCGCAGGAAAAATGGGCTCTTTGTCTTTAAATACAATAAAACAAATCATGAGAGTGATGGTAGACAGCTCATGCTTCGACCGAAATTTGAGTAAGGTAAGGATGCACATTTAAAAACGTTACGACCTTTTTTGTGTTAGTTTTTCATAGCGCGTCTGCGTTTCCTGAGGTGGCCGTGCTGTCCACCAGCCCCGGTAAAGTGGTGTGTGAGATGCGTGTGGAACCGGAGCACACCAACAGGGGGGGGACCCTACACGGGGGCTTAACCGCCACCCTGGTGGACGTCATCTCGACCCTGGCCATCATGAACTGTGAGAGGGGAGCCCCAGGAGTCAGCGTGGACATGAACATCACGTAAGCCCAGCGCATGAAGATGGGGTCACGTGGCTGCGCGTTTTTATGTTAATAAATGTCAGTTTCTTCCATGCTAGATGCACGAGTTTGCGTGCATCTTCACTCGACCCACGTAGATGCTGTAATTACTAAGATAACTCGGTATCTCTTGCAGTTATATGAATGCTGCCAAAGTTGGAGAAGATGTGCTCATCACCGCCCACGTCCTGAAGCAGGGACGGACGCTGGCGTTCGCCACAGTAGACCTCACCAGCAAAGTCACGGGGAAGCTGATCGCCCAAGGAAGACACACCAAGCACCTTGGAAGCGGCTGAACAAGCCCCCTGTGCCTCTTTGCACAACCCACCAAGTAAAACTGAGCAGTCAAGCAACACGCAGTACGCCTCCTCCATGGCTGCAGAGTTCAAACCTGCATTAACGATACAATGTCATGCATGCAAAATAAGAGGGCAGACAATAAATGTGCTTTGAGAATTTGCGTTGTATTGATACCGATTCAAGAGTCAACAGAAGAAAAATAAACACACCTTGTACCTTTTCAGCTGAACACAACGAATCAACAAGGAGTAAGGTTATCGTAGACAAAAAAAGGCTGCCAAATCCAACTTTGATTCAATAAACATGGCAACAAATTATTCAGTTTTAGTAGGTCGAATGAAACTTTCAGCATGTTAGATTTGTTAATCATTAGGTACCACCGCCACCATTTTGGTTTCTCAGCTATCCACGATCCAAAAAAACCCACCCAAAGACCCATCGGAGTTCAGTAGCCCGAATGAGCGGCGCATGGCTTTAATGGCGACAGCGGCCTGAACACGGAACCAACAAGCATCAACTTCCCTGTACAAAAATTGAAGTCGGTTTGAGATTTCACCAAAGGCCTGCCTAGCGTGTTTCAGAGAAAGCAAATTACACCAAAACATTTTTCAAAGTCCAGCAAAGAAACTAAGGCAGTAAAGTAGTAATACCTACACCATATGATTTGACAGCTATTGTTCGTCTTGTTTTGCTCATACAGGTATTTCAACATCGATTCACACCTGTCCCTTGGTCAAGATTGTGTTAAGTTGCTCTAGAAACCCACTGTCATTACAAGCTTCAGCAATCCTTTCTTTATGGAAACAAGGATATATGTGTCCATCTGAGAACCACCGTGAAGACCCGTGTGATGTTTGTTTCTGGTTTGACGCAACATAAAGAGTTCCTTGAATGACCGTTGTTGTTGACAGAGCGGCTCCAAGAGAACAACCAACCACGCAAAAAAAATAAATCAATGTTCGTGCAGGTTCGAATGGACAAAACTGGATGAGGGACTAAGAGGGAATGGAAAGGCAGTGGAAAAATAAGAGACGGGAACCAATCCAAAAATGGCAGAGAGGAGAAACACTGGGAGCTTAAGGAGGAAAAATAAAAAGAACACAAGGATGGAACTGAATCAGCCCGAAGGCAGGAAGGAGGGGGGGAGGATCGGGACAAAAACAGGTGATATCCCAGCACAAGTTCAAATCTTTATGCAACAAAAGAGGTGGAGCGAGATGAAGATATCACTTTGTTTGTGAAGGTTTCAGCAGGAGGGAGAGGAAAAGGCTTTTCCCAGGTGGCTGAGCTGAGCAGGAAGCCTCAGTCAGGCATGTACGGACGGAGGTGATCCTCGATGCCCCCCACACCCCAGCAGGTCAGCTGGTCCTGGGGCAGGTAAAGGCAAAGGCTGCACAACTTGAAAACTGTAGCCTTGGTTTTCGGAGTCTGCAAGAAACACATCAGGGCGTCGTCAGGGGTTTTTGGCATCGCCGCAGCCCGAAATGCGATCTCAGCTGCCTTCACATTCACCTGCAAGTGCTGTCTATCCATGAAGAGAAATACAGACTGACTCGGGTTGTTCATCACCGTTCCAGCTTTGTCCTTCCGACTCAGAGCGTGCAGGCACTGCTTCTCGTAGTCACCGTGGTAAAATTCAAACTTGGCCTGTGAGACAGGAAACGGCGGATTCATTCCGAGTTGCAAACATCTGCTGCAACCGCCCGAATGAGGTGCGGAGGAGACTGACCTGAACAGGCCGATAAGGTTCATCATCAGCCCCCTTCCATCTGGAGAACAGCAGACAGACAATCTTCTCAATATCATTGCGAGGCCAAAGGATGAAGTCCATCTCCTGGGTGCAACCAATAACGTCCTGAAGGAAATAGGAGGAAGAGTTAAAGATGATGATGATGATGATATGCAGCGTATTTCACAGAGCTTCTACTAAACACCACCGCTTTGAAATATGACAACTACCTTTGTGCTTTAAATAAAGACGCTTGGCAAACACGTGCTAACTTGTGCCATTTTGAATTCGAAACGAGGTCATTTCGTCAACACCCAAAACATTTAGGGGCAGTTTTTATTACTAAGTGTGGAGTACACAATATTGCCCTAAAGTTTTGCCCCGAAACCCTTTGCCAGGCCTTCAGACATTAAAGAATATTTCCTTTTTGGGCTCTACAAACACGTGCAATATTTTTGTGATGTATATTGGAACAAATTGAGTCAAGTCTGGATTTGAACAACAGATATAAACTCAAACTGCCTGTCAGAGACACCAAACAGTCAACAGACACCAGTGAACCTTGCAGCTTTACCAAGACAAGGCTAACAAACGGATGAACTGGTGGCTTACCCTTCGCATTGACTGGTACCGTGGGGCGTGTAGTTGCACAACATCTTTTTGCAGGAGCTCTATGGAGCTCTCCAGAGAGTAGCTGGAATCCCGCACACCTCTTAGGATGTTTTCTTCGTAATTGTTGGTCATCACTGGCACCACTTCAGCGACTTCGAAAAGTGCAGACTTCTTTTTCTGTGGCAACAGCAAACCGGAAGGAAAGGACACATCGTTAGGGCAGAATTTTAAACACACAATCGAAAACTCTGCAGAGGAGATGCTGAGGGAAATAAAGCACTGGTTTTTCTTTTTTACTGACTCACCTTTTCCTTGAAAACAAAGGCTATATAAATCTTGAAGTCAAACTGATCAGCCAATGACTCCCTTTTCTTGCGAAGTTGAGCTCGAAGTCGATTTCTAGTCTGATTTCTTCGTGAAGTGGGGTCCCCCATGGTTTGATGGGATGTTTCAGCTACACTTAACTACCGCTGTATTCAACTAAACGTAGAAACAACTCAACCCCACGTCCAATCTGTTTATTATCCACTCAACTTAAAGGTAATACGAGGTAAAAAACCCAAGCAAAATTACGCCATTTTTGTAAACGGGCAGTGCTGTGGAGGGGAATGATCAAAAACCCTAAGACGACAAGTAATGGTTCAGAAATGCATGTTTTAGGATTGATTTAAAGCCAAATTAGCCTATTTTGTCAGAGTATCCAACTCATAAACAAGTCAAATTTAACTGTTACTCTGCCTAACTGAAGAATTTATACCATTTCCCTAATAGATACTTGCTAATGACACAAAAACAAAGATTCTATCCTTCAGATCGTTTCAGAGTCCCTCATTTCACTGTCATCTTGTATCTCTCCGTAGAAACTGCCTTGTTAGCGTGAAACAGACACGTTTGGGAGACAAACGAACATAGCAATTAAATGTAGATGCCTGGAGATATCGGCACTGGGGAACATCGAAGACTAGGAATTACTTTGACATTTCCTTGACTGTTACTGCCACTCTTTTAGCCCACGGCGCTGGTGCTGCCACGGCGGGGATCCATGATGTAGGCGTATTTTTAGCACACTAGCTAAAGCGAGCTAGCAAGCTAATCCGGGGATTCACTTCCAACACTAACTAGTAGTGACCCAACAATATTGCTACATTTTAAGAATCGCTGGCTTCATTGAGACCTACGTGTGGTTGGCTAGCTAGCGCAGTCATCTTTCCACGCGTTTACATTTTCTTGTCTGATTCAAGATGAAGGCCAGTGTTGTGAAAGTCAACAGACCTAAGGATCAGGCTGACTCCGTTTGCCTATGCTCAGCATTTTAGCTCGTCCTCATTCGCTTCCGTCACATCTGGCGACAACTACATCGGCAAAAATCGAGACGGAGACTAGCCAACCGTCGATAGACGCAGAACGGTGGAACAAACGTTGGCTACACAAAATCTCCGCGTTTGAAGTTCCGAGGTGTTCGCTACACTTGTTTTCTTTCTTTTCTTCAGTCGTCACAACCTCCGACTCGCCCCGCTGCATGCCATGTCAAGATAAATCGACAATCCAGCCAAAATCCTCCGTTCTTTCAGTCGACATATAGCATGTTCTGTCTCCCGGCGGGCCCATGTTTAACCGCGCGTCGTCCGACGTTTTTTCGTTTGGTTTTATAGGGTATTTTTCGCAGCTTGTAATGGCACACAGACAACCTAGTCGTCTACGGCCTCATCAAAATGGCTGCGCAGGCAGTCAACTACAAGAGCGTGACGTGTCCTGACACGTGACCACAGCGGCCCTGGGACGATCACGTGTACACCACGTGATCGAAGGGGCGTATTTAAGTTACTGGCGCGAGATCCGGAGGACGAAAGGGAAATAGTGATCGCTCGCCGCAGATTGTACAGCTAACACGACGTAAGTGTTGTCTTTAAATGAGCTTTTATCATCTGAACATTTGTCATATTTATATTACTACCCCGGATACAGTGTACTTAAAAAAAAGAACAGTCGTCGTTTGTGGTGGAGGTAGCCGTGGTTTTTCCAGTTTGTTCCAATTCAGTTAAACGGTGCTCGCTAATGCTGTGCTAACAAGCTAACTCGCGTTTCATCTGCTCTTTTCAAAATAGTTCATTTTTTTTAATACTAATTTCCCATTTTATATTCTGGCTCAGCTTGGTGGATCTAAAGAAAATGAGTAGCAGTGGAAAGTCAACGGCCAGCCATCAATCTTCCAAGGAGAACATAATTGTGAGTAATATGTCCTCTATGATCCAGGTTGTTGTTGCTATTTATATATTATGGCAATATGTTATTGCTAAATTCTAAAATATGACGCTTCTGTGAGATCAGATGTATAGACTGCTTTATTATTTTTTTAGCTCAGGGGATGTAGAAAAACCTGATATCACATGTCTTCTTAATTTCGGGTTCCAGCTCTGTAATCCGACCACACTTGTCATGTTGTGGTTATTTATTAGCAAGCCGACCTTGTTGGATGCTGTAATGAGTCAGGGGGAAGCGTTCCCACGGTGAGAGCATTGTCTGCCTTTCCCACACCTGTGGTGCCAGTTGCACATGGCAGCGGTGTTGTGGAACCAGGTACTTCTGCCTCCTTCCATGGTGACGGTGTAACTAAAGTCCGCCGTGCAAAGTGATGCTAAGCCCTGGTGAATAGAGGCCTTGAAAATGGGAACGGAGGACGGGTCGTTTTCCCATGTGCTTCAGTTTCAATACTTGGCTGGGAAAGTTTTAAGGGTTTTTTTTTTTCTTCTCCTACCTAAACATTATTTGCTAATTTTGTGGCTTGTTTTGTGTCTAGAGCTTTTTTGCATCTTCACAAAAGGCGATGGGACCCACCAGGCAAGCCCTGCAGGTCCTGAAGGACTCAACAGCCAACAAAGACTTTGGAAGGTCTACGCAGGTGTGCATTAGCATTGGTTTGGTGAACGTTTGACTTTGGTATCGTGCATTTGTGTCAGTTTGTATTCAAACACAAACATCTCTTGGGCGAGTAAGGCCATTCCCAAAAGGAAACAATGGAATGCCACACAAACTCGAGGACCTAAAAGGGTGAAAGTGGAAGTCAAATCCACTCAAACAGATGAGAGTCGGTGTTTGGTCGATGGAATTTCCACTGAAGCGTATGATCTAATGGTCAAAGGTAGGATTTGTATGCTCTGGTCAAATTTACCCTTCAAAACCGGACTCTGAGCAGAAAAAACATTTTTGTAGACACTCCCACTGGCGACTACTGGAAAGAGTTGGCTGAGGAGCGCCGCAAGGCCTTGTTTGATGTCCTACAGGAAAACGAGAAGGTAAATTATTAATCAACCTCATGTTTAGCTTTTGAGACGCACGTCTACAAGGTTAAATTGAAGTGACTTTAAACGGTTTGCACGAGTCCTCCAAGTCCTTTGTTTGTCTCTTTTAAATGTTCAAATCCAGCTACACAAAGATATTGAAGACAAGAATGAACGGATCGCGGCGCTCAAGAGTGAGAATGAGGAGCTGCGTGAGCTGGCACAGCACGTTCAGTACATGGCGGACATGATTGAGGTACGCAGGCTGCAGTTTTGGGGCACAGGCGATGAAAGAACGCGACTCCACCTGTGGTGACGACTCCTCCCTTCAGAGGCTGACCGGGGCGGGTCCAGACAATCTGGAGGAGCTGACGGAGATGGCGCTTGAAACGGAGGACGACCAGCAGAATGATGACGCGTCGGATCAGAGCGATGATGAGGAGGAGGAGGAGGAGGAAGAGCCTTCAGAGCGTGGACAAGCAGGACCCTCGGAGGAAGAATGACTAATCTGGGTTAGGTGAAGGACTTAAACCTGCACGCGTTGGTTGGTTTTACTGCTCTAAATCCAACAAATGACCGTTGCCCCTTCTTCAGCTGTAGTAAGGGTGCGCACACTGGGTTTTATTTAAAAGTATTAGGTTTTGCTTAATGCAAAATTTGGATAACTTTGAATTTAATGTTGTATATTGTCTTGGTGAAAGCAGATTTTTAGATGGTAAGTTTCCTTTTTTAATCTCTTGCTCCTACTTTTTGGTACTATTTTTGGTACGACTGGGCAAATTGACTTTGTTTCCTTTTTTGTGGAACATGGACCTTTTCTGTTTCAGTGGTTCTGTTTAAAAATAAACATTTTAAAAGACTTTGACAAGCTATAAAACTCATCTTGTGAATTCCAGCTCCACCAGGGTCAATGAGTGATCCTAAAAACCCTGATTCCCACACACTGAGCATGCACAGTACCTCGACCATTTCACACATCTTACCATACAACCTTTGTAGATTAGCCACAAAAAAAGCAAAAATAAATACAAAATCTGTCTTACTCGTCATTTTAGGTCCAGCAATCAGACACTGGTCTCCAGGTGAGATGTTACAATTAAAACATCCGACCATATAGACTCAATTATGCAAAAATAAATTTTATTGCAACTTATGAGCAGAAAATACTGACGAGGGATGAACCGTAAGCAACTAAATGGATCAGTACAAAAGCTGTTTACCACAGATGCAGAAGTGAAATCCAGTAAGCCACTGCAACTTTCAGAGGCGCAAGTTTCACAAAGCAAACTGACTCAACACTGGTCAACTGCAAACCTGTGAGAAAGATGAAACCCTTGCAAAACACGGAAACGTCACAGTGAAATCAACGCAAGTGCTGAAGTAAGAACCAAGGCTTGCAAAACAACGTACAGATGTAAAATGTAGATGTCTACAGCTTTTTTTTTCATTGGAACTTTTACCATAATACAAAAAAATAATTCAGAAAATATCACTTGCTTATCAATATGGCTTCTGGATGTGCAGTTAGAACCAGACAGGAGTCGTCATGGGTGTGTTGTGCTTCGTAAGGTTAGCTATGCTGGCCAAAAATACAAACGTACATTTGAAAATACATTCTCCTGAATGATCAAAGATTTCAGATTCATTTATTCCTTTGGTTGGGGTAAATCTACATAAAGTAACTTTTCTAACAGATAACGTCCCATCGCTTTCGGGACATTTCATGGAAAAGAACATCTATACTAGAATTAGTCTATTAGCAAATCTTATCTTCTATAAAACAATTTACTTTGTCAGAATTCAAAATGAACTCTAATTAAAATGAAGTATAGGAAAATTTGCACAGTAATGTGATTAAACAACGCCAACTGCTCCAACGTCAAACTTAAATATACAAGGCATTTACACGATGACATCTGCATTAATACGTATCATTTTAAATGAGTAAATATAGTATAAAATAAATTAAAAAACATCAACAAAGGTGTAATCTGCTGCTGCAAACAAGCGTACGGTTCAGTAGTACAGTTAGATGTGGGGTTAGCGGTGTGCCGCGCTCCTGACAACCCTCATCAAAGAAACGTTCAGTCCTGCAAAAGTCTCCTCCGAATGTGCAGTTATTCCAGAACCAAAGGTACAGTTCTCATAAATAAACCATATTTATTGCCTTCAACCTGCTCTGTACCTGCTCAGGAGAAAAGAGAAAAAAAAAAAAAAGAGAAAAAACGTTCCTGGAAATTCCTGGAAAATCATGCCGAGGCTCAGATATGCCGAGCGGAAAATCTGTCAGCTATGTGCAAAAAGAGTCACGTCTGTACAGAAAAATTGCACTTTTTCACCTGCGAGAAGGAGAACCCTCGTGCCCTGCGCCCACCTGCTTCTGCCCTCAGTTTTGTCCTCCGTGCACTGATTTCACAACGGTCCCCTTTGCCATGAAGCATGCACCTTCCCATCATATGCAGATCCCTGAAACACAAACTGGAACGATAACAGAGAACAAAACCCAACACTTTTTAAATACAAGCACGCCGCCGTGTCAAGCCGGCCGTATTTACAGGCCTCACAACAGTGCAAATTGAAAGCAAGCGCCAGGAAACACAACAAAAGGCGCCGCTGTTCTCCACGTGAGTCCGACGGGGATCGGTGAGCAGGTGGTCAACGGTAAATGTGGTGCGCGAAATCGGCTCAGTGAGGGGTTATTTGAAGATGCAATGCTGGAGTTTTAGCCTCCACATTGTGAGCGAGGAACGACGGGCTCAGCGTTTGCGGTTTGATCAGTAACGTGATGGTGGTGAGCGGTTCTCTGGCGGGCGGGTGCTGCTGTGGGACGTTGGGCTGAGATGTGATACGTTGTGTTTCTTCATGTGGCACGATGGCTCAGAAGGCAGTGGTGACGGCATTTCCACGCCAGGTCCCCAGGCGGATCATCTCCCCGGGCAACGAGTCCAGCTGCTCGTACGCCAGCCGGCCCTCCTCACCTGCAACGAGCACAAGGCCGAATCACCCGAGGGGGGAGGGAAAAGCGTCTAACCGGGAGTTTGGCCAAGGCCCTGGCCTGAGACCGACATTTCCAGTAGCGCCGGCGACTCACCAAATGTGAGCAGAGTTTCTATGGCAACGTGGCGCAGCTCTTCATCAGCCGAGTCGCAGAGCGCTACGACGGCTTTGATGCTCTCCACGGCCTACAAGCAGAAACACGCGCTTTAGTAGGTGTCCCACGCAGAGCAGGAGGGAGCGAACACAAACCACCTGGGGAGTCGAGAGCTGGTCGGGAGTTTAAACCGAACGTAAAACATTGATACAGATGCACAATTTAGGTAGAAGAATCCTGGAGGTTGTGCTAGCTTTAGCTTCAGAGACACCGACCTGCAGACAGCTGAGGGCAGAACAGGCCGCCCTCTGGGTCTGACCTCCGGCCTCCGACAGCGCCTGGGTGTAACACTCCACCGCCTGCGGGCGCACAAACACACAAACACACAGGCGCATTCAGGCACGGCCGGCTGTCATTCCGTCTCCTCAGACGTACGTGCACACTCACCCTGGCCCTGAAGTGTCCGTGCGAGGCTCCGGATGAGAGGTAGTCCGCCGCTGCCTTGTTGACCCGCGGGTCCTCGGCGGTGAGCAGGGAGGCCAGGGCCCTCAGGGTGCGCTTCCTAGGCCACAGGGACGATACGGGCATCTCCTCCAGCTCCCTCACACACTCGGAATGTTCTCCCCTGCACAGAGCTTCTGCAAACACACCTGAGCAGACAAAGACGGGGTCAGAAAGGCGGAGCGGACCCCCCGGCGCCGCTGCGCTTCCAGCCTACACACCCTCTCTCGCCAGGTACAGCAGGTGCGTCTCCATGTCCTGGACTTCATGCTGCAAAATGTAACTGTAGAACTGAAAGACCGTCAGGACGTCCTGGGAGAGGGCAGCAGGCACCAGGTCGCTCCTGTCCACCATTTCGCCGACTACCACGCCAATCACTTCAGAGCACGGAAAGAAGAGTGTGTTCAAGGAAATGTAGTTCCAGACAGAAAACAACTCCCTGCTCGCATGTTTAACCATAAAAAAGGAGACTAAGGATAAAAGGTCAAATGCAACCTCTGCCGAAGGAGAAAATCACCTGCGTCTGCGCTCAGCGGGTGTCTCTCCTGCAGCGCTGCAGCGTAGCGCTGATGCATGTGCTGCAACACCCTGTCCAGCGTGGTGTGGAAAAGTCCCGCAGACCCGCTGCACTCAGACCACAGAGTCATCAGCTGCGGGCGCTCAGCGAGGCCCGGGAGAGCTGTAAGCGATAAAGAAAACCAGGAGGTCAGGTGCTCCGGAGGCCCGGGCCCCGCCGGAGCTCGGGTGGGGATGAGTGGCAAAATGATGGACATCAACACACCATCAGCGGCGCATGTGATGGCCCCCAGCCTGTCCACACTGATCTCTGCCAGCTCCTCCAGCAGCTGAGTCTGTCCGGCCAGTTTGACGAGGAGACTGCGGCGCTGCCACACAGCGCCCCCAGCGGTCAGGAGCTGCTACGACAGGACGACACCGACAGAAAGCTGATCAAACGCACATTTTTACCAATAAACCAACGCCGACTGCCTTTTTTTTGTGCTTCTAAAGGGGTTTTAGGGGGTAAATATGAGCCCCACCTGGATGAGGTGATTGCAGTACTGCAGGTGGATGACGATGGCCACGTCCAGGTTCTCGTTTCCGGTGGTCAGAGGTAAGGGGCTTCCTGCCACACTGTTGCCCACTCCAGTGTCTTCTGTCAGGGCCTCGCTCAGGTGTCCTCTGGCTTCTGGATGCTGGCCGCTGGAACAAGTCATCGCACAGAGTGACCACTGTGCGGCAGTAGCATTCCACCAAAAAAGCGCTCAACTGCAGCTGAGGTTCGTCAGATAATAATAAAAAAAACCCTAAAACTAAACGACTGATGCAAGCTGTGTCCGTGCCAGCCCACACAAGGTGCCTCCATCTGTCTGCCACGCACCCAATCCTCTCTCCATCTGTGTCAAACAGCGGAGACCTCTGTGGGATGCTGAGGAAGGCGTTGTCATCGCCAGTGTCGTCGTCGTCAAAGTCAGAGGTGTTGAGGAAGTCGAAGCTCTCCAGGGCACTCTCCACCGTCAGGCTGAGGCTGGACGATCGACTGCGGTGACCCGGGAGTCGACACTGAGGAGAGGACAGATGGTAAGAGGGACAAGTTAACTTTTTGTCCAATTCTGTGTCAGTATTTATGGGTACAAGCTTTAATGAGGCCTTAGTATAACATTATTATTTGAGGGTATATGATTTCCAGAGGAGAAGAGTTCAGACACCTTCAGCAGGTCCTCCAGACGCATCACCTCCTGCTCCAGGTCCTGCAGCTCTCGGCAGCGGTGAGTGAGCGACTCCAGGTTCATCAGCAGGCTTTGGATGGCCTCCTCCAGGCTGCTCTCCAGGAAGGCCCTGCTCCCCTCTCCCGCCCAGCCCAGGCCTCCTCCTCCTCCTCCTCCTCCTCCCTCTGTGGGCACCACCATCTCAGAAGAGGTCAGCCTCCTGACCAGCTGGCGCGTCAGGCTGCCCGCCTCCTCTGTGTCCAGCTCCACGGGCTTCAGCTCGTCACTGTGGTCCAAGAAGACATCTTCTGGAGCCACGGTGGACAGGCGGCCGTCGGAGCAGAGAGACGGGGCAGCCGAGTCACAGTTGGAGGCGGAGTTTCGCTGAGACTCCGTGCGCTCCCACTCCGAGTCTTCGGCCGCCTCGGCCTCATCACTGGCCAGGCTGCCGCTGGTGGCCCCACTCCCTCTGCTCCCCCTCTCCCCATCCTCTTCATCTGCATCCTCTTCCTCTTCTTCCTCCTCCATCAGATGCTCCTCGGCGATGGAGCCCTCTCGCGTGGGGAGGTTTTGCGCGGATGTCGGGTCCGTTTCCGGAGGCGTGACCGTGATCTCGGGGTTGGACTGGCCCGGCGAGTGGCAGCTGGGGGCGGGGCTTGGACTGGGGGTGGAGCCAGAGGTGTCAGAGAAGGTGAAAGACAGGCGCTTGCACTCGGCGACGCCACAGCCGCCGTTCTCAAAGACGTCGTCCGGCAAAGTGGACTGAAAGACAGCAGAGAGACGTAAACGGTGGCTATAGCGGCCAAACCAGCTAGAAAATAGGAAAGTCGGGTCTGTTCAACCAAGAAAGAACTGCAACAACTCCAGCCCGACTAGGAAAACACACCAGTTTGTGCACGTCATGCAGAGGCAACATGCAAACACATGTGGCATTCTGCAGCTCGCAGAGCACCAATGTGGCTCCGCCGTCAGACGCTACTCCTATAGGGTGTCCCAGAAACGAGGCTGCACACCAGAGTCGGGGAGGGGGGGTCGCAGCACACTCACATAGACCTCCAGACTGGATTTGGGCCTTGGCCGCAGCGAGGCCAGGTCACCAAAGGAGCGACTGCGCCTTAGCTTCTCTAGCAGGGTGTCTCGGAGCATGTGCAGGAAAGAGAGGCGCTGGCGCTCCACCGGGTACGGCCGCCACTTCTTTACGCAAGGCAGGCAGGTAAAACGAAACCAAAAACCAAAAAAAAGGAACAAGGTGTTGTGTTTTTGAGCGAGGGCAAGTGGAGACAGACAGTGGGGGTTAGGGAGGGGTGTTGATGTAGGGAAGGGGAGCAGGGAGACAGCGGGGTTAGGGTTAGGCCTAGACACACGCATCAGTGTGGGGGGTTAAAAATAACCAGCAGGCTGCTTCCTGTTAGCTTTCAGATAATGAAATGCTGGGGCGTTAACGACAAAGACCCAAACCCTCTCCTCACACTGGAGGACGGACTCACAAAGAAGGAGGCGTCCTGGAAGGTGGGCGTCTCGGGCGTCCCCTGGCTGTACACCGACACCCGTCTCTGGAGAACCGTGGCTTTGCTCACGTTGCCAGACGACAGCGTGAAGTCCTCCACGTCGAAGGGGCTGGATAGGGGAACGAAAACAAAGGGAATGCGCTCTAAAAACGGAATAAATCCTCATCCTACGCAGAGAGAATCGGTCATTTTGTCACACAGGGAAACTAAGCCATGGACTTACTGCCATGTGACCTCCAGGTTGAGCTTGATGGTCCCCAGGTCGTTCACATCCACAGCCACCACCTGAGGCATGGCGGTGAACAGCTCCTTGGTCTCACAGATCACACTGCCCACGAGCATGTGGGAGGCCAGGCCCTTCAGCTCCGTCACCTGGAGACGACCCAAGAAAAACAGGCCCGACTGGCTGTTGATCTGAAAGACCAGGCGGCTGGTTCGGGCGCTTTCTCCCGCCATCGCTGCGTCCCCGTTCAACAATACCTTGATGTTGATGAGGTCGGAGATGAGAGGCATAAACACCATCTCATCTCCATCCCAGCTCTGCCTGGAGTTCACTTCAATCCGGCCCTTCAACTTCCACCTCTGACGACCGTAGCGCATGAAGATCTGAAGCAGGCGGAGTAATTGGCAGTCGGTGCAGAATCATGAAAAAGGGAGCAGAAAACCACAGGAATAACCTCTGATGGTTGGTGGAGAGCAAATACACTTCCTTCTGCCAAACCCGACGCGTGCTGACACGAGACCATGAAATCTGCTGTAATTTATGGCTTCACTAAAGCAACCTTACCTCATACTGATCTCCGGGACACAGCCTGGCAAAGCCTGCCAAACCTGCCGGAGGGAAGAAAACTGGATTTTAACGGCCAGTTACTTTGTGTGTTTTACCATCCCCTTCCTTATCTCACCTTTCATTTTGATATGAAACTCTCCCAGCAGGTTTTCCAGTTCACTCTCGAACACGCTCATATTCTGTGCGTGGACACAAAGCACACGCCCGTCACATCAGCAGGTCCATGCAGCCGCAGCTAGCACCTGAGGTTCTGTACCTCGGTGTATTCCTTGTACCGGCGGTTGACCTCCGCGATGCTCTCCTTGGTGCCTTTGGTGGACGGAGAGGAGGAGAAAGCCTGCTTCATGCGGATGGCGCCTTCCCTCAGGCGGCTCTGAATGCAGAAGGCTTCGTACAGCTCGTCCACCTGAGAAAGAAGGAACACGCACACAGGCCCAACAACTCGATCAGCTGGTCTCAAACAACGATTACCAAGAGCCAAAACACAAAGAAGCTCTGAAAATGTGTGCCGACGCAGCTGTAGCAGCGCCGCGACTGCAGCCTCCAGTGGCAGAAGCTGGAGCCCAGGGGGAGGCTCCCAGATGGACTTCGGAGCCCATCGGAACAGCAGATATGGCTCAAACCCGGAGGGAGCGCTTCCAGCAGAGAGCTGGGGCCTCACTTATGAATGGGTCCTTGGGTTCTGCTGACCAGGGCTGCTGTAACTGAGCTTTTAGGGGGATGGAGGTCAATATTTCTGAAATCACAGATGAGGGTCAATCAGGCAAAAACAAGAACCCCTCTGGTGAGCTTCATGGGAGAAAACCAGAGCAGCCTGGCCGATGAGGAAGCTGAAATATTGATGCCTGCTGCTCTTTACGGCTCTCATTAGGGACCAGCGGAAGAAAATGGGGCATTCAGGCTCCTAATAGCTTTCATGAGTGTTTGTGTATCTGTGCCTAAACCCAACGCTGCTAGTGTGTGTGTGTGTGTGTGTGGGTGTGTTTTCACGTGTGTGTTAAAGCTGTGGTCGGAGCAGGAGGAAATCAACACAAAGTGATTCTTAGTGGGCTGTGCGGAGCCTTCAGGATCTAATAACTTTTACGAGCGCGCAGACGCACCAGTCAAAGCCGCCAGGCTTCAAGAACCCCCACCCCCACCCCCCCGCCTGGGGCCCGGCCCCGTCCGCCTGTGGTATGCGGTGCATGTGGCGAGGCCCAGCCACCTACCAAAGGGGGCCTCCGACCGCAAACGTTGTTTTGGCGTTCCAGCGAACGCGGAGGCGGCTCGGAGCCGTCAACAGGAGCGCTTCGTCAATCCGAGGCTGCGAGCCGCTCTCGAGGACAAGCCTGAGCAGAGCAGAGCCCATCAGCCGCCGCTCCTCTCAACAATCACTGCTTACCGGCCAATTAGGCCATTTCACTGCCCCCAAATCCAACAGCCCCGATGTGCCTACAAGGGAATGTCTCCTGAAGGTCGGCCAAGCTCCGGCCGGGGGCGCATGTGGCTAATTTACCCCTCGAATAAGCAAAATCCAAACAAAGAAATGGTCAAATGCAATAAAGGAAGAGTCAGGAACCTCAACTAATGCGTGCATCAAAATACACAAAATGGTAAGAAGTTGTTTTTGGACCTAAAAATCAGAAAGAAATTGTCACAAAATTAGAAAAAAACCTCACCATTTTAGCAGGTATTTTAAGGTCATGTGATGCTGTCAGCTTCAGAAATATTAATATTTTCCATTTTGTGTAACCTTCCATTGTATGTTGGGTCTGAGATTCCAACATGAATTTTTGAATCAGGAATGTCTTTGGAAATCAGAGAAGCAAACAAAGAAGCAGCAGAACAACAATAACTTGACAAAGATCCCATCCCGGATGACTGACACGTGTTTTTTCAAGGATAATTAAAACTCGTCTGGGCAATTTCACCAAACCACACCTGAGACATCTCAATGGCGCCTCAGATGTGACGAGATATTAAATGCAAACATGTTCAGAGCTGAGCCGTTTCCAGAGGTCCAGTAAAGCATCTCTGCTGGGGAATACGTGACGCAAAGGGCGAGGATAATCCCGTGTTTACATCCATTAATTCCATTTGTGTTCTACAATCCCGGCTCATGGTTTTAAAAAGATGAAACAATATTTGTTTTACAGTTTGCCCCAGTTTCAGAGGTTTTAACTGCTGCCCTGATCTCAATTTAAACTGAGATTTTTGTTAAGTGCACAGCCTCCTACATTTGGGCGGGCGGCGTGTGAGAATATGGTTATTATATTGGGGTGTGGGATAACAGACTCCCTCCCTCACACGCGCGCCCCGCCCCCCACACACACACACACACACGCACACACACACAGGAGGGAGGGAGGGAGAAAGGGGTGATTATAAGCAGATTAAAACAGGAGAGCTACATCAAACACACAAGCCGCTCTCAAGGGATCTGTGGTGAGTGTGTGTGTGTGTGTGTTGGTGGCAAGATAAGCATTTAAGAGAGGAAGTCAGAAAAAAATGACCCCATAAAAAAAAATAATCACATGCACACCATCCGCCCTCCTTCTGGATGCAGGTTAGTGGTCAACGCTCAGACACAGTTTCTCT
>CAAE01015029.1:1303377-1310877 GCA_000180735.1 Tetraodon nigroviridis | reverse complement strand
CCGGCGAAGGACTGGCTGCGGATTATTCCGTTCGGACCTCCTGGGGAGTGAGTGCCGGCCGCCATGATTTCTGGGACGCGAGATGACACACCTGGAAAAAAAACCCAAAACACAGCGAGTGTGAACAGAGGTCACCGTGGAGGTGCTGACAGGTGATCCGGGTCGCTCCAAGATCAACAAAAGTGGCTTTAAAAAGCGACCCGAGAGTGTGTGTGTGTGTGTGTGTGTGTGCGAGGGTCTCAGCGCCAACACATCTCCATTCTGTTGACCTCCCTGTCATCACTCAGCTGCAAAACACGCCTCAAATGCAGCAGCAGTGTGTTTTCCTGTCTTCAGGGACTCCTGTCTTCTTCAAATGTGTACTTTCTGCATATTTCCCACCTGAGCTAAAGGTTTGAGCCCCGATGGAGCTGGCGGACAGCGTTCGACCCCTCAGACGCGTTGCGAACACAAGTCAGGACATTTTAAAAGCTGGAAGCTGCAGCAGCTTTCTCCACGTTTAATTTATTCCTAATAAATTCAGAAAAACCTGATCCAGACTGCCCAGTTACATAACTGGTTTAGATGCGCGCGTGTATATTTAGCAGCAGGAGCCGGTCGGCTTTTTAAACCTTCAGAAACGACGAAGATGTGAAACAACACCTCTCCTTCGTAAAGCTAAGAATAGACAAAAGTTCAGGCGGTGCCATCAGAGAACGATGAAGCAGCGATGAAGCGCCGGGAGGCAAGAATCCACCGCTTTTACTCAACCACCAGACTTGGGTTTGACGGTGGTCGCAGGCTGGCGTTTCAGCCTAAAGGGCAGTTCAGGGAAGAGCTGTTCCAGACCAGATCGAGCTTCACGAAGCAGACTAGAGGGCTTAATGTCTGCTTCAACCAGTAAAACCAGTGTTGCATATTTATCAGGAGTCATGCTACTAATTACTGCTGCCAAGTAAGAATTTGGAGGAAAAGGCTCCGTAAGCGCTTGGGATGGAATTCAGAGTGTGTTCAGCACAAAAATAAATGAAAGCAGAGGTGATACAGCTGAAGAGACAAACAAATACAAAGTGACGTTTAAATCACATCTGCGAAGAGTGAAAATACTCCAACGCGCCAAAGGCAGAGGTTTAAGTTGAGTTTAAGGGCCCGTTTTGGATTAAAACTGCCAGAATATGCAAAGTGGAGCGTCCCACTAAGCTGAAGGAAAAGTCTGATGACTCTGGAATGTCTGCAGGAGCCAGACTTGTCAGACGGAATTTACGTCCTCCGACAGGATCCAGGTACGGACGGAGCGGCCTGCTTCTCCTCCAGCCTGCAGCAGGAGCCCTTTCACGCTCATCCATCATCCAAACCAACACAAGCATGTGCACACATACATACCTTAGCGCTGCAAGCGATTGGACACACACCCGATCTCCCCTCCTTGGGTCTACAGGACAGAGAAAGAACCCACACAAGGACTCTGGAAAGACCAGATTCCTGTTTTATCGGGACCATGAGCGAGTCAGCCTGATAGTTGGATCAATAATTCAGTTCAAGGAGGCAGCAAGGGTCGCCTTGACAACGTGAAAGTTCAATAGTGAATTAAAAACTGCTTCCAAGAGCTTAGCAGACAGGTAAACTTTCTAAAATGCAACACGAGGACGTCTCGCGCCTCGTTCCCTCCGTCCCTCCATCACCGAGGCCATTACTTTTCACTGGGCCGACAGATATGGGAAAAAAACGAGTTTCTTTCAAACAAAAGAGGCAGCGCAAGACTTGGTATGTTGTTGATGGATGGATCAACTGTGAAAGGGTCAAGTACCGCCCCCTCCCCCAGGGACGAGGCAACAAAGGTGTTCAAAAACGATCTGAATTGATATAAATCACCAATTCTGCTCTCTCAAGCTCTGGGATCGGTTTTAGTCTCTGGATGTTCGACAGCAGCTGATTGCCCTCCTTGTTTCTGACTCACTCTCCCAAAAGAAGAACAGTGGGTGGCGGATGATGGCACCATTTGTTACCTAACGCTCCCGGTGTAGCCTGGGAACAGACTGGAGCGTTCCCTCCGATGCAAACCAGAGAGAACAACAGCCCGGCTGCACCAGGTGGGCTCTGGCGACGCCGGGGCCGTCCTGCAAATTACCAGCAGGTCGTTTTTTTCCTCAGGAGGAATAAAAGAGAGCAGAATAAACAGCAGAAACGTCGGGGGAAGCAGCCTCATATCAGAGGAACGCAGCGCGCACAATAAAATCTAATAGTGTTCGGCGGAGACTGGGAAATGATCTCCCCACATCCATTTATCAACGTCTGCTCCCCCACAGAAACACAGCTAATATCTGGGCTTTAATATCGGCTTTGCAGAAGCTGGAACAAACAGTTTGATTCCAGCGTCTCCGCCCTAAAACACGAGGATTTGCTACTTTTTTCTCTGATATAATAGAGCTGATTAGCGTAGAAGGGGCGGCTAACGCGGGTTCCAGCGGGGAAAACACTGGTCATTTGTGTTAAATACAAAATAAGGGTTGTTTTTTCACAGTTAAAGGTGGTTTTGGGCGTTGATGCTCCAGTAGACTTTAGGATTTTCCCAAAACCTTCAGCAAACGAAACCCGTTTGCATGGACGCACGCCATCACAAACGGACACAAAAAACACACTCGCACAAAAGCGGCGATCGAGCGGGGAATCGTAAAAAGCTCTCCCCCGCACCTCCTTTCATCATCCGAAGAGGCCTCGTCGACAACAACAGCGTAAACCTGCGTGTCGCTCTGGTGCGGGGCCAGCGGGCCCTTTCAGCGGCGCTCCTCTCTCACGCCAAGAGCCTCAAACGGCCCCGAGGAGGTGAGAGTCGGCCTCTTTGCGAGCGCCGCTCCATCAGTATGCTGCCTGCAAGCACGGGGACGGTCTGAGGACGGACGCCTGACGCCGGCCCAACCTGGGGTTGGTTTGTCAGGGCCTCGTCCAACCTTCTGTAAGCGGATAATGGAAAAATGTTCCCATTTTTTCCCAGATTTCTGCCTCTCCAAGGTCAGCGACGTCCTCAGCATGACTATTTGCTTCACCACTGTTGTGTATCCTGTCCTCCTGCACCCCCCCCATCATTATTTTTAGTCTTCTGTACAGTGACAAATGGCTCAAAGGGTTATTTTTAAAATCAAAACAGACCATTGAACCTTCTTTCTTTGAACAACACCAAACTGCTGCAACTGTGCGATCGTTTCTACACGATCAGAGCTGTTTCTTCTCTTCGTCTCTTGATGCCAAAACTACCATCGGTTGGTCTGTCAGCAGTGCAGAAACACACACACACATACACTCATCCTTTGCTTACAGGGCCACTTGATTGGCCTCTTTCATCAATACCTCTCATTAAAACACACACACACACACACACACACAGACACACACACACACACACACACACACACACACACACACACACACACAGACACACACTTGTGTAATCTTCAAAGTGTGGATGCACCAGTTTCCACCCAGTCTGTGGTGTAAATTGCCAACAGGAGCTCCTTATTGCCTGTATAAATTAGCCTCGCCATGGCAACGGCAGACAAAAAGGGATGAGACGTGTTACATAAAACAACGGTGATGAGCCAACTGCCAAGAAGTAGGATGCCCGGCCGCCTGTTCCAGGCCGGTTGGGAGCTCAGGTCGGGATCTGTCGCAGATGTTGCTTCAAGCGCGTCCAAAGATTCCTCAAACACGTCCTCAAACTGCGGTTCCGGTTGGTTTTTCCAGCGTTTACGCTTTTTCCTGAACAGAGAACAAGCTTAGCTTTTTTTTTTTTTTTTCTTTTATTCTTCTTCTTCTTCTGACCCAGGAAGACGCCGCTGACTGTCCCCTTCTCAGCTGCCTCCTTGAGGACACCAAGGCCTCCCCGGGCCAGATGGGAGATTATTCCAACGCTCCATGCTCGACTGGAATATTTGGACATTTCAAACTCTTATGACACCCGGTTAATTCCACGGTGGGATTTAGGAAGACAAGATTAAATTTGAGAAGAAAGTCAACCTAATCCGGCTTTCTCACAAAATCCATTCACGTTTTGCCGACGTCTCGGCTTCACTCTTCCCGGCCGGCACTCTTTGTCGCCGAACAGTGAGATCCGACATCATTTCACCTCAAAAATATCACCAGAGCCTCCGAAGCCCATCCGTGTTGGGCCAATTTATCACATTTATGAGGCAGAGAAGCCCCAAGAAACAACCCCGCTTCAACATTTGTGAGGTTCTCAGGATGGATCCAAGCTCGCTCTCCGGCATCGTTCCGCTCCCAGGAATGTCTCGTCTTGAGTCAATCTAAGATTAGGGAATGTTTTTGATAGAGTTCTTCATTACATGGCCCACATAGCCTTTCAGGAGATTATTACCGCTGACATCGTGCTTGAGTTTACCACAAACACCAATAAATAGAAGGTAAACTTGAACACACAAACATTAAGACGGCAACAGCATGGATCAGGTTGACGCAGATTCCTTTAGAGCGGAGAGCAGGAACCCTGTTAGGCCCCGCCGGGCCGTCACCGGCAGCATGATGGATGGCATTCTTACACTCATTCTTACACTCATTCTTACACTCATTCTTACACTCATTCTTACACTCCGACTAAACAACCTCTGGCTCGTGGCTTCAGATCACAGGTGAACACAAAGGAAACTTCCGACAGTAGGAATTTGACCAGGTGTGGAGCTTTGACCTCCAGGACAAGCAAGAGGCCCAGGCAGGGAACAACCCCGGCCAGGAAAGAAAAAAATTAATCAAGATTCCTCAAATAACGCAAATATCTGACGGGCGGCAGGCAGCAAAGGCACTAAGTGATTTCACGAGTGGGTTTGGAAAATGGAAATGTTGAACATTTTGTTTGTCTTCCGCTTGTAAGCAGGATCAGCAGATGCTCACGCCGGTCATGTGACGCGGAGGGGCTGCGACGGGCGCTGGAGGGGCCGTGGTGGCAGGAGAAGTAGGCCAAGCTCACATCACACAGGAGACGGGGCAGAAACGCTGGCAACGAGCTCCAGGAAACACACACACACACACACACACACACACACACACACACGCAACCATGAATCCCCACGTGTCTGTGCGTCCAAAGAACCGAACCTCCTAATAAGCCTAGATTTGAAGTCCGATCCCAACTTTTTCATCACCAATCCAACATTCTTGCACCCGTTGCCGTGGTTTCTCAGAAATATTCCTACTATCCTTCACGGCCTCGCCTGTGTGCGTGAGCGCACGTTTGTAATTCCACACATACTGTTGGCACTCAAACGAAGGGTCACCAGCGCTCTCTGGATGGACACGCGAGGAATGAAGGCCAGGAGAGACGGACAGTCGGACGGAGAGATGAGGAGGCCGGCGGAGGCGTTCCAGACAGCTGCTGCTGGAATTTCAGCGGTGGGAAAACTGAGATGCCCCAGCAGAAGCACAATCCAGATTAACATAATCTTTTCAGTCCTTCAGAGATTTTTGGGTGGTGGATTCGAGGGTAAGGTGGTGATGAAAGGAGGTAACAGGCGTGTGTCCGGCCTGTCGAAAACACCCACAAAGTCCCTAAACGCTGCTGTCGAGCAACGTCGGGACGTCTTCGTCACCAGACACTTGCAGGGATTAAACACACACACGCACGTGCGCACAAGCGTACACACTCTTCCCTTAACTGGAAAAGCAGAAGAACAATCAGGATATTGGAAAGCAGGGTTCGGACTTCCTGCATTTCCTTTAAATTTGGGAACTAATGCGACCACCTGCGCAGCCAGGCAGGAATGCCGTTACCATCCAAACGGGATTCTGCCGGTTATTTTAGCTCCCCGTGTTATTTTTAGCAGCGAAGGCAAACATTCCTGCACTAATAGCTGCTACTGTGATACCATATCTCATTGTACACATGCAGCTAACAATTTCTCCAGCCTGAAGCCTTCCAACTGCTCTAAAATCACATGACCAGCACAGTCAGGCAACGCTCAGGCGCTCGGCTAGCTAGCCTCTCCTTCCTCTACGCCGCTACGCAGACGCTGACAACAGAACATCGTAGGGAACAGTCAGGGAACAACAACACTCAGGGAACACTCAAGGTTTCTACAATCAGGACGATGACGACGAAGATGATGATGATGATGTCTGCCAAAACAGCACTATTCTGCCTGGAAACCTGCGTTTAGAGAGCAGGAAGTCAGCGCGAAAAACAAGGTCTGCAGAGAAGGAAAGGAGGAAGAACGTTCCACACAGGTTCATCTCTTTATCAACCAGCGGAAAGAAAACGACCAAAACAGCACAGACGCGGTTGTGTAGCAGCTGGGGGGTGAAAACAGACCGATTATCAGCTTGGACGGTAAAACGCTTGTAGAAATCATCACTGGACAGAGTGTGTGTGTGTGTGTGTGTGTGAGTGAGTGTGTAATATCAGGTGTCACACACCAGGTCAAGTTATGCAGCAGCGGCGGTCGCACAATTAATTAGCGGAGCGCTAATGAATCTGTGCCAACACCCACAGAAGACAAGAGGAAGGGGTTGCCAGTTCGACGCCCCGCCCTTCTGGGAGCGAAGAGCAGCCGTGACCACGGATGAGGGTCCCGGAGCAGGCGGAGTTTGGAGGAGGCGGGACCTTCACACCCACCTGGGATGGACCATCAGGCCCAGCAGAGGAAGCTAGCATCTCCCCTGTCCCAGCCTCACCCTCCACCCCCTCGCTGCCCCTCCCTGAACATAGCTCTTTACTCCAGCGGAATAACCCAACCCTAACACCGGAAATTCCCAACATCCATAAACCCCCCCCCCCCACACACACACACACACTCCCAAAATAAAGCAGCGCTTCCGAGGAGGGGACAACACCAGACGTGTCGGGACAGGCAGGCAAAGCCGGACCACCGAGCCCAGATAAGACAGGACGCCTGCTGTTCAACGGATACCTGACACCCTGGAGGGATGGATGGAGGGATGGATGGTGGGATGGATGACCCAGTTCCCACACAGGCAGCACCGACGATCCAACCGGGACCCGGAGCAACATCCACCTCCTCCCAGCTTCGGGTTCCGCCAAGTTAAATTTGGAAGGTCGGATGATGGAAACTCAGCCGGAGACGTTCATCTATTATTCAGGTTGTTTTCGTTCATCCTTTAACTCCCCCAAAAGGTTATAAATAGGTTCTCCTCCGGCCCCGAGCGCTCCGACGGGCCCCCGCGCCATGTAAAATAACCATCAGCTGTGAAAGCTCCGCCTGTGGGAACGCCAAGCCTGAAACCTCCCCAACCAAACCACACGTGCGCTCACAGATGGAGAAACCAGTGCATGTGCCACCCACCAAGAAGCGCACGAGGGTGTTCTCCAGGAGAGGGAGGGTCCGTTCGCTCCGAACGGACGTGTCAAGCAGGTCGGGGTAGAAAAATCTTTACAATTTCGGAATCTTTGTGGAAAATAGGTGGTGAATGTTTAGACTCTGGGGCAATAAAACAGCAGCAGATTTAATGAGGCTTCGCAGAAAAAGTAGAGGAAATGAGTGTGTGTGTGTGTGTGTGTGT
>CAAE01015029.1:1257105-1299095 GCA_000180735.1 Tetraodon nigroviridis | reverse complement strand
GCCTTTCTCAGACACACACACACACACACACACACACACACAAGTGTCCTTTGTTCAACTTCACGAGTGTTATGCTTGCTGGGCGTACAATCAGATCGTTCATGGTCAGTGTGCTGCGTGTGGTGCACAATGGGAACCTGGAGGCTGACATGGACACACACACACACACACACACACACACACACACACACACACACTGTGCAGATTGTGGGAGGTGAGGATGGACAACAATGTTTCCACCCCCCCATTAATCTGCTCCTGAATATTTTTCCCTTTTTCTGAATCACAGATTCTTTTCCTGCATTGAGATGCTGAATTGAGGTTTAGCTTTGATGCTAGCAGGTAGAGGAGCTCTGAGGAGCTGCATGACGGATGAACCAAACCTGAAGGTGGCAGCCACTGCGCTAGCGGCTGCAACTCTCAAAGCAGCGATCTGCTCTGGCCAGTTCACACCGTTTCACCAGCAGTCAGCAGACAAAAGAGGAAGCACCCAGCTGAAACTAGGCCAACGACCCCACCGACGACTCTCAGGTGACCTCCCGCTCCATTAGCATGCTAACAGTCCACAGGGGCGACACGTTCAAGCTCTCGGCCAGTTTAGAACTAAAGAAGCTTCTGAGAGAAGCTCCAAAAAGGCGACTTTTGCAAATCTGCCTTTTTAATTGGCTGTTTTGGGGGTTTTTTTGGAGAAAATAGCACCCCTTCCTCTTCAAGTGGCGCTATCTGAGACGCAGAGAAAGTGCAGCGCTGCCAGACGGCGCGAGGAGAGCGACTCCTCTTCGAGTGCACCTGTCAGCATAATTGCCCTCCATAAGTGGACGGCTGTTCCGCTGAGTCCGAACAAATCTCATTCTTCCTGCCCTGCCAAGAAGGAAGGGGCAGAAAATGGCTTGTCTCTTTTAATTCACCCGTTTGTAAGTGGCGTCGTGGTTTAAAGTGACTCACGGGCGCCATTAAAACGCTTCATCAGAAACACTTTAAAAATCCACCAGGGGGTCATGAGGTTTGAAGGAAGGTGGTTAAGATTTCCTTCACCATTCTGCACCTGGCAATTAAAAAAGTGACGGTAAAGGGCATTCAGGCGGTATTTATATCAGTTCAGGTGGTTCCAGAGGGGAGCTGGGCTGGTCAGGAGATACCAGGTTCAACCCGGTGATGAAATAAAGTCAAAAGCTCGATTTTAGTCAAGTCAGAGGAGTTAAGAGAAGAAAGAAAAACGTCTCCGCTTGGCCTCAATGTGAGAGGAAGACAGAGCTGCTTTCACTTCCACAGACGGTGCAGGAGGGGCCTCTCAAAGCAGCGACGACCATCTTTGATGCTCGGCGCTGCTCTCGGGCTCCTTCTGCTCCTTTTCAGGACAGAAGTGGCAGAAAAAACCCATTTCCAGACAGTTTTGTGTTTGCAGCCTGCCTTTCTTCGTGCATTTTATCCTGAAAGGCTGTAAAAAGGAGGTGTGTTGGGCTTTAAAAGCCCCTCAGCTGGCACACACACACACACACACACACACACACACACACACTCTGCAGAACATGCAGCTGCTGAACGGATCTGCCTCTAATTACAGCTGTCATCAGCCACCTCTATATTTACAGAAAAAGCCTCATGCTCGTGCTCATGTACAGCCAAAATACAAACACTGCACACACACGCACGCACACAGGCACGCACACACACACAGATACAGCAAACAAGCAGCTATTCTTAGCAAATCATAGCAACAGGTAATTTAACACTGGCTTAATCCACTTTAATCCTCTTAAAAATCCTTAAAGCAAGTTTAAATATTCACTGCTGCCTAAATTCCCAACTTGAATGTCTCTGATGGTGATGGAATTAAGGGAAAACTGCTTTGTTGGAAGGCCCGGAGGAGAGGTCATGTGACTGGAAGCCCAGAGGTCCTGAAGCTGCTGAAACCGCTAACGGATATTTTCTGTGTTGGACACAACCAACACGGTTATTTTTCAGTCTAAAAGCAGAGAAATGGATTCCACGTCATTGAAAACATGCAACAGGAACCTGAAAGACAACAAAAATGTTCATTTCAAATCAGCTTTGGACGCTCGTTGGTCAGCCAGTGAGGTAATAATGTGTCTCCACTTCCTTTTTTTCTATTTTTAATTTGCTCCTCTATAATCCTGCTCCACTTTGACCGTCTACTCCATCACTGCATTCATTCGCTCTCCGCTTCGCTTCATTTGTTCTCTCCCTTCTTCTCCTTGAGTCAGATTTGGCGCCGACACGCTGGGCCCGACTCCACCCACACCTTCACTTTTCGAGCTCCAGCTGAAGCCTGGAGCCACGCGCACGCATGCACGCGCACGCGCAAACACTGAAAAAAGACAATGGCCACTTGGCTCCTCTAAGACGGGCGTCAGCTCGCACCCGTGCACCAGCGGGGGCAGTGCTCCATGCTAACAACCTGCAGGAAACCCATATTTTTAGCTGAAAAACAGGTTTTTCAACAGCCAAACGCAGCGAATCGGTGTGACGCAGGCTGTGATTCAGAGGCGCGGGTCCTCGCCGCGGGGGGGGTAAATGTCATTTGCAGAATCACAGCAGTGGGGAATGACATTTCCAGAGGGAAGGATCTATGCCCTTCTTACTGCCAAATCAGTCTCCAAACCCTCTGCAAAAATAAAACAGGTAGAAAAAGAAAGAAAATCAACCTTCCGGTTGCACCTGGAAATGACAAGATCCATCTTTAGCCTGTTTAGGCTGAAGAAGCTCAGGTCAAAACCTAATAACGGACTGGTTCGTGTTCTAATTATACAGCTTCCTCCTAACCTAGATAGTTTTAGGGACGTTTCCCTCCCTCCTTCCCTCTTGAGGAGCGCCATCAGCTCCTCCACGAGCTCTGAGGGCCCCCGAGGAGGTCTGAAGGCTCCACGCTGGCTGGAATTATTAGCCAGCGTTTAAAAAAAGAAACTCTTCTGCTGTGTTTCTGCGTTTTTTTCCTGATTAAACCAGTTTCCAAGCAAAGAGGCTAAATGGCTACAAGAAAGGGCCGTAAACAGACTCCAGCCTGGGAGGTTCTGCAGGTCTTGATGGTTAGCGTTCTGCCACTTATGCATCTCATCGCCATATTTACCGTTAAGTATAACAGAAGGTATGGAGGACACACACACGTTCTTTAGGCCTCAGCTCCGCCTGCAGACAGGATGAAGCGGAGAGCTGTGGTTGCCAGGGAGAATCAGCTGGCTGCGAACCTTCCGGCGGCGACGTTCAGAGCAGACGTCACATTACCGCCGGCGACGCTCAGCCAGAAGTGGGTCAGTGGGCGCATTAGCATTAGCGTTAGCATTAGCGTACGCCGCTCAGAGGAGGAGGAAAAATGGCAGCGTCCCCCCACAGTGTCCACCCATCAGTGGAACACACACACACACGAGCTGCAGGCACGCGGCGACAACACGCCCAACAAGCAGCCGGCTAATGACCCAGGTGAAATGTTTCAATCATTCATGGAAAAAAGAGAAGAAAGTTCATTTATGGGCGTTCCAGGAAATTAAAAGCTCTTTTTTACAGGAGTGTGGGAATAGTTGCCCGCCTGCTTCCAGCCTACCGTCCTCGTGGAAGACGTCCTCCGCTTCCTCCTGCAACATCTCATCCATGTCATCCCCGGCAACGTGGGTGAGAGCCATCGCTCCTGCTCGTCCTGGTCTCCGTCTTCTCCTCCTCCTCCTCCTCCTCCTCGCTGGGCCGGCCGGTCACAGATTCAGAGGAGCGACGGGGCTGGAAAATCCAATCGGCGCCGCTCGGCCTCCTGGCTCCGGGCGACAGTCGGGCTGTGAGGGACGAGCCCAGCTCTGTGAGCGAGCCTCCGAGTATCAGGTGAATTCTGCCTGTCTGTGCGAGTGTGTGCGAGTGTGTGAGAGTGTGTGAGAGTGTGTGCGAGTGGGCGGGGGAGAGGGAGGACTCCCAGTGACCTCTGCCAAGTTTCAGCAACAGCGCTCATTTCGTAACATCCTGTACTGAGCTGGAAGCCGAAGTGAGAGTGTGTTGTTTGGAGAGCACTCTGTGTGTGTGTGTGTGTGTGTGTGTGTGTGTGCTCTCTTCGATGAGTCAGCTGGAGGCTTGTTGATTAACGGGAATAATTAGATCCTCCATCCTCAGCCAGCAGGGACATGCAGAAAAGGTGTGAAAATGCATGTTGCTGGGAGATGAGACCCTGGTGACGGTCCATCCATCCATCCATCCATCCACAGCTCTGGAATGAAGGGAGCGCACCGATTGTCCCGTTCTATTTTGGGGGGGCTGATAACGTCAGGCGCTGAACACACTCCTGCTCCGCAGACGCCACCCAGACGGTGTGGGAGTCTGTGTTTGCATCGCTGGTGTAATTACAGCTTTTACTTTGGAGGCTTTTGTTCACTCAGTGAGTCACAAAGTTCTAAAAAAACCCCAAAACCAGACAGTCAAATGTTGAACAAGGCCGCAGCCTGAAATGACCTTTCCCATCGGCTTTTCCGTAAAACTTCCGTAACTAGGATCATTCCCAGCTTCTTTTGCGCTCACATAGATCTTCTATTCGGGTTTCACAAGAACTGCAAGTCAAAGTCAGTGAGGCCACAACGGGAAGTTTGGCATGAAAAAACGCTGCAGCCGCCCAAACCTGAGCCAGAAGAAGAAGAAGAACGTCGCAATCTTTCAGAACATCACGTTCCCCCGCTCCGACCTTTGCTGCCTTACGTGTGTATTCTGTCACTTTTTTTAGCCACCACACAAAAGAAGCCTTTCACTCTCATGAAGGGCTGATAAGGCCGGAGCGACCGCCTGAAGCGTTCTTTCCCTTCACAAAGTTCCCCTTTTCTCCGCTAGTGTTTGCTCATTTTTAGCCCTTTCAAGGTAAAATGGAAGTCGACGTCTCTGAAGCAAAACTCGACAAAGCGTTTTTCCCACAAGCGGCAGGAAACGACAGAATGTGACAACATGAGCGGTGAAACGGCACCAGGGAGGAGAAGAAGAGCCGGGCCGGAGAGAAGGAAGGAGGGTCACATGATGCAGCCAGGGCCACCTGCGCATCCCCGATAAGACTTTTACTTTGACACCGACCTCCAACAGGTGTCAGGGAAAGAAAGGATCCATGAATTGTGTGTTCCGCAGCTTCCAGATGTGGGAACGTGGCTTTTCCGGCCGCAGTCGGAACCCTCTGGTTCGGGAAACGCAAACGGAAACACACGTCTGGAAGGCGGGCCGACAAACGCACACACACACACGCTCGTCACAGAGAGCAGCACAATCAGATGGGCCGGGTACAATGGCGCCGCGTGAACGCAGGTCAAACAATGGCGCAGATGACGACAGGCTGAATGGAAGAGAAGGAGACTCCCGCTTCCAGCCCTGGCCGTCTACGTCGCCGTGCCGACCGGCGCCGCCGAGCTAATATCAGTCATTAGCATGGGAGCAGCCAATCGGCGCTGATGCGGCGCTGTGACGCTAGTCTGCACCCACGCGGCCTCGGAAAACGCAAAAATAGAGAGGCTGATTCGCCGAAATGTGCACTTTTTAACAATGCTGATGAAGAAAGAGAAAAAGGAGATGAAGAGAAAGAAAACTTAGCAAGCAACGTGCAGCGAGTTCACGGAGAAAAGAGAACAGCTGAAGTTTCCCCGAAGCTGCTGCTTCACGGCTTTTAATGCACTTCATGAATTATTCCAGATCTTCCCCAGACTTCTCTCCCAGAATTCCTGAGATTTTAGCCAGTTTGAGCTTCCTGATATCAGAAAGAAGGAAAAAGTGAAAGTTTCCAGTGAAACTCTGCCGGGCCAATCCTTCCCCTCAGTCCCACATCACTCCGGGCGTCCGCCGCTTCCTTTCTTTCCCACTCTGAGAAGGACAAAACGGGATGATTGTGAAAGGGTGTCTGGTTACCATGGCGACGGTAATGAGGGCATTGCGTGGTAAATCCAATTGGCCACGGTGCGCTCTGATTCATTTGAGGTGCACGTGTTTGAGTTCGTGTGAGAGGGCTGTGACCAATGGAGTCACAGCCACACACACACACACACACACACACACACACACACACACACACACACACACACACACAGTTCAAGAACAAACCCTGAACGACTCAAAGGAAAAGCTCAAAAAGCATCAGAGTGATGTTGATTCACCTACTTCTCTCTCATCCAGACTAGCACCAGCTCGTTGCCGCGTTAGCGTGTTAGCGCGTTAGCGCGTAGGTGGACGAGCTGAAACACAACCTCCGGTGGTCCTGTTAGCTGATGGATTTCAGCAGAACTGAGGCTACTTGTGCCCACCTTCACATCCGCGTGGTTCCTGCCTCCACAGAACATCAGGGTTAGGAATCCCGAGGTGAAGGATCCGGCTGAGCGAAGCCGCCTTTCATCCTCTCACCCGTTTCTATTTTGGTGCCCTCTCCCATCGCTTCCTGCCGCTGTCGTATTGTGTCCCACTGCGTTTAATCATTGGATCGTTTTCTCCCTTTTATTCACACTTTTGGGGGCCGCCCGCCAACCGCTCCATCCATCCTCCCTGCAGACAAGCTGCTAACGCTAATGCTAACGCTAAGTCCACCGGAGGCGGTGCAGAAATCAGGGGTTCGGCGATGGTATTCGCCTGGCGGACCCATGCTGGGGAGCCGCGGCCCCCACCCAGGGGCCTCGGAGCAGGGTGGGGCGGCAGGGTGGATGCACTTTCACAAACCACAACTTCCTCTCACACGCCACCCAGCATCGGCTCCAGGGAACGTAGAATTGTCTCACACGTCCGGGTTTTCGGAGATAAGAGGCAGCAAGAAGAGGAAGTGAAAAGGAAGGGAGGAGGGGGGTGTTTCTCAAACTCAGGGCGGAGGTGTGTAGGAAAGGTTGCTCAATCATGTGGAAAACAGCAGACGGGGTGATGTCGCAGCTGTTTCACAGAAGAAGAGCTCTTCTTCTTCTCTGGTGTCTGTCTCATGCTCAGCATCTCCATCTCTCACGCAGTCGTTCCTAACTTCCACCTCCCTACGTTCCTCAGATGTTTCTTTGGTGTTAGCGGGTGTTTCAACCCCACACACACACACACACATCCTCCCGGGGCGAACAGACCCCCTGAAGGCCACATCCTGGCCACCATGAAAACCCAGCAGTTCTGCTGGAAGCACAAAGACCAAACTGGCAGCGTTGCCGTGGGAACCACCCGCTCAGGCGGGCAGACACACTCGGACCCTGCCAAGGCCTTTTCTCCTCTTTTCTTCTCTTTTGGACCCAAGACGTAGAAACTTGGATCTATAGCGGAGGAGAAGACGGAGAGGAACGGCGGGTCTCAAAGAGCGAGCTGGAGAGGCCGAAGATTAGGCTCTGACATCTAGAGCTAAAGATTTAGATTTAACAGCTGGGGTTAGATTCAACTGATGGTTGTTTAATGTGTGGATTTAAAATCAACCTTTAGATTCATATTAGCTATTTAGATCTCGATCTGGAACTTTTCTCCTGGGCACCCTGGAGGGAGGTGGCAGGCTTGAGGATGGGAGGAGGAAGGCAAGGAAGCCATAAAGTCAGTGCAATGAGGACGGAGGTAAAGGACAGAGAGGAGCGGGGTGGGAAAACCCCTAGAAGAGGAAAGAGTGAACACATGTGCAGATAATAATCTGCTAAAATGAAGAGCCCTCCGGTGTGACTAACTCAGAAGAGAGGAGGTAACGTTAGCGAGAGGCAGAACAGATCTCGGTTCCTCAGGCAGATGATCCTGGGAGCTGCCCCCACCCCGAAACTGAGAGGAAGAGAAGGAAACGACAACCTCTGGAGGAGGAGAACCTAGTGAACGACAACACAGCTGGAGCGCCAGCTCAGTGCTGCTTCACAACAGAGGGGGGGGGGAAGGGAGAGAGAGGGGGAGAGAGAGAGGGAGAGAGAGAGAGAGAGAGAGGGAGAGAGGGAGAGAGAGATGGGGAGAGAGAGAGGGAGAGAGAGGGAGAGAGAGAGAGAGGGGGGAGAGAGACATATATTCCTCCTTATATTTCTAAGTGCGGGCTCCCCCTACTGGCGAGTCCGCGTGAGCGACCTTGACTGTGGCCCAGCGGTTTTTTTCACCATCACGATGATGATGATGATGATGATGATGGTGATGATGATGATGGTGATGATGATGATGGCGATCAGCACCGACTCTGCTCTCCTCCACGGACTGAAATGCACCAGAGCCGAGCTGTGTGAGCCGTGGGTCGTGTGCCTGACTCCGCCAGCTCTCACAGTGGCCAATCATTCCACAAACCAGCTCAGCTCCCTGAACACACCTCCGCCTGCCTGGAGGGATTTCTGGGAAGAACACGTGGGTAGGTCCTGCTTGACCTCGCTGAAACAACCCTGGCTCCATTTCACTGAAACATTCATGGAAGGTGTCAGCTGACCAAGCCTCCCTCCCGGGAAAGTAAAAGTAATCAGTCACCTGCTGCTTCGTCCTCATGGATTCATCCGCCTGCTTCTTTCTCACCCCTGACCGGGGACAAATGCCCCGTTTGAGAAGGAACCAGCAGAGGAGAGCGCGCATTATAAATGAAGAGTAAAACAGCCCGTAACAGGACAGATACGGACATCTTCCAACACAGAAGGGATCAATTCTGGAATACTCATGAGAAAAGCAGCAGAACTGCTCCCGAGGAGAGTCGGGACCTCGGTCCCCCAGGGTCCACCCAGAACCCCAGGGGTCCCGCAGCCTGAGGCCGGTGGTGTGTCAGGAGTGGAGGTCCCACTTACGTTTGAAGCGGTAGACGCTGGGCCTCCGGCGGCCTCGGTTCCGTATCCAGTTCAGGCGCTGAGCCAGCTCCATGATGCCAAACTGGTGGCGGGGGCCAGCCAGTCGCTCCAGGGCCCGGGGCTCCTGCCCACCATCACCCCAGCGCTGGTGCCGTCAGAAAGGCTCCTGGAAGTGCTGCTCGGGTGGATTTCCTCTGCACGGCTATCTTTTATGCATGAGCCGGTGGAACCCGACGCCCTGGCTCCTGCGGGCCTCCGGACCAGCACAGCCTGCTGAAAGGTGACGCCCTGGAGGTGGCCCCCACCTGCCGAGGGACGAGACACGCTGGCGTTCCTTTATTCTGAAGTGATTTCTTTCACAACCCCAAACATGTTTGGAGCTTTAAGAATCCAGAAACTAAAAGGCAGGTTATAATAAAATAGGATTCAACTGGACGAGAATCTGTTTTGACGTGTACAGAATGGCTACTTTTAAAAATACGCATCTTGTCACAGCTGGTGTCCCGCTTAATTTAAATGAAACCTGCTGTTTTTTAACAGGGAGAAATGTTGTGAAATATTTAAAAAAGATCAAGTTGAAGCTGGTGCAGGAGCGGAGCGCCGCGCCTCCGCCGGCGGCCTGTAGGGGGCGGTAGCGGGGCGCGCCGCTCATTATGCAGGTTTAAGTTCAACGTTTGAAGTTAACTTATTAGAGCACATCATTAGTGGTTAAAAACTCTGTTTTTACAGTTCGCAGTAGTTTCTTTTTTTTATTTTGATCATTTTAGGGTGTGAAACGTTTTTGAAGCCGCTGTCCAGCGCGGACACGGCGCCCCCTGCCGGCGGACAACGCAACTTCCACACGGAGGTCAAACTGGATGAGTGAAAAAAACCTTTAATTAAAAAAAACCCAACAGTTCAACAGCGTGATAAAGCTGCACCTCAAGAGGTTTGCACGGAATAGGAAATAATAATAATAAAAAAAATTAAGGAAGCACAAACGGTAAACAGTTGCAGACAGATACGTGCAAAACATAAGTGCATAGAAATTTGTTTGCACATGAAAAAGAAAATAGAATATATTTGACTTTTAAATGCATACCTGAAGCGTATATATTTGGTTATAACAACAAACACATTTACCTTAGTTTAGGGAAACTGACAACAGACTAGGACATCTCTGTGCTCTGTTGGCTGGTGCTAAGACACAAAACTGGTTTCACCCAAGGCCCAAATCACCTCTTTCCCCACCAAAGTGCTCCATAACTTCCAACTGATCCACAACTAAAAAGAGCAGACGAGACCGGTGGCAGACCACGCTCACAGAAGGCACGTACAGCTGGCGAGGACACCCGACACGGCCACGTTTTCAGGCCGCGGCTAAAAAACACACCCACGGCTTCGGCTATCGGGTGTGAACACATGGTTCAAGTTTCTAAAGCTCTTACAAAGAACAACAATACAATACACACACACAAATCCAGAGTGGAAAAGGAGAACCCCCCCAAGCGGCTGCTTCTAGATCCCAGAGTCGTTGATGGTGAAATAAAAAACAGAGGTAGTGAGATGAAAGTGTGTAACTCATGTGCTAAAACACCTGAACAAAGTACCCACATCAAACAGGAAGCACCAGAAATAAAAAAAAAAGCCCTGAAATGGATGTAAAAGATTGACAGGTAGCTGGAAAAGGCATCTTCCAAGGCTGAAAAGATGTCACCTGCACCTCCACCGTTGAAAGCACCACCCTTTCCCTTTAACGGAACCGACATTAGCAACAAACGAGCCAATCAACGCGTCAACTGCGCCACTCACACAACCGTCCCGTTTCCAACAGCTGTGTTTTGACACGGTCGTTGGCGGTGCCACCTGTAGACCAGCCCTGTGCACGTGCACGTGCGTGTGCGGTGGCTGCAAACGGCCGTGTGAGGGTCGGCGTGTACGTTAGCATCCAGCTGATGTAAGTGAGGGTTGTGTGGATGTCCGCAGCTTCTCCGAGGCTCCTCTCAAATTCAGAAAAGTGATTGTTATTAAGACCTTAATTAGTTACAACTCTTCACCACATTTGCGTTCGTCTTCCTCTCCACCCATTTCCTCCTCGCGCTGTTTTCGGTCCTCTGATGCTCTTTTATTTCATCTTCTCCACGTCGATATTGTCCAGGTCGATATCAGGCGAGGCCAAACAACACATACACACTTTCTGCGTCAATAAAGAGATCTTATCTGGAACGAGAGAGGAAGAAAGTATGATTAGAAGATCTTTAACGAGCCTCGGCACACAGGGGTCAACATGGGCCAGGTCAGCGCCAGAGCTCACCCAGGGTCTTCCTGAGGAAGGCCGGTCTGGCGCTGGGCGGCTTGTGGATGCAGAAGTAGTAGACCGGCGCCCCCGACAGGGCCACGCCGATGCCCACCAGGGAGTTGATGGTGTCACTGAAGAGAGGAACCACCACCAGGAAGATGGTGCATATGCAGTAGACGACGGGGAAGAACAGGGAGAGCTGCGAGAGGAGGAAGAGCTGGGTTTGAGGCGGAGAGGCGGATGAAGCAGACAAAGCACAGAAGCAGGCGGCAGGTCTGTGGGAGCGTCAACAGTCAGCAGCCCAGAGACGCGGGGAGGCCCAGGACTCTGAACACACCCCTGAGGGAAGCGGCCGTTGCGTCTTTTTGCTCCTTCCCTTTTGTTCTCTGTCAATAAAAACATGACAGGCAGGAAAACAATCCAAAAGCAGTGTTGTGACCCAAACTCTGAGCGCTGTTGTGGTCGAGCAGGTCTGAGACGGAGGCCTGTTGGTGGGTAAACACAGAGAGAAGCAAGGCAGCGTGCCAGCAGGCTGCAGGGGCGTTAGCGTGCTGCGTTTACACAAACACGGTTCGCTGGGTAAAAAGAAACCTGCACGCTGGTTTAAGAACGTCTGATTAGCATCACAGCCTGTCTGCATCCATGGAAAAGCTTTCAGGTAGATTTATAACAGATAGATTCTTGCTATTGGTTTAAAACACGGGCAAACCCACCTTAACGGGCCGATGGAGGTCAGGAGCCTTGACGCGCAGGTAGATCTGGCTGGCTATGGACATGCCGATAAACAGCCAGTAGTTGAAGCTGAAGTAATTAATGAGCTGGAAGACGTCCGGGACGCTCAGGTACAGCAGAGCCATGGCGCCCTGAGGGAGGAGCACAGGCAGAGCTGAGACGGGATCCGCCGGGATCCCACCTGGGCTCACGCCAGACACCCACGTTGAAAAGCAGGGCGGGGATGGGCGTGAAGCGCCTGATGTGGATCATGCACAGAGCGTCGGGCAGCTGACCTTCTCTGGAGCCCACGAAAAACAACCTGGACACGGGCACAGAGCGGACAGGCGCGCTTCAGAGGAGGGCCGGAGACCGCCAGCAGAACCTTCCCGTGTGTGTGTGTGTGCGTTCACCTGGACGCAGCGATAATAGAGGAGTTCAGGCCTCCGTAGCAGGAGATGGCCACCGACAGGGGGATGGTCCAGCGGGCCCAGCCGAGCACCTCGTCGGCAAATGTCTGGGGAAAGTTTTCACCGTCAAAGCTCACCTGCGGGCAACATTCCTCCGCAGCGCGTGAACGATGGGGCACGCTGCGCTCATCAGCTCATCAGCGTCGCTTTCACTGCTGCTCTTTTATGTCAAAGCCTCACGGAAACCCAAGAAAAGGCAAACGCTTCCTCAGCCGAGCGGCCATTCAGACGCCAGGCGAGGCGATGAGAAGACGACAAACATCCGCTCCCTCGGGTGGCTTCCACCCCCAGAAAGCAGCAGTGGTGTTTGGGGAAGCAAATCACAGCACACACACCGAATGCCATGACACTGTACCTCGTTATCAGTGTTTCCGACTCACAACACACTAATGTTTTGGCCTTTTAAGGAATATGTGCTCCTTAGAACCTCTGTGATCACAGGAGATCCTCCCAAAGTTGAGCCAAAGCCGTGCGAGCTGTACCGTCCTTCGCTGCGTACACACTGCAGCACCGGGGAGGGAAAGCCGAACGGCAAATAACAGCTGTTCACAAACTGAAAAATCCGGTCCTGCCAGCCACAGGTTTTCAAACACATCTGCCTGAATCGGACAGATTGGAACAGGAAAATCCTGGGGGGAAAAATCCAGTCAGCAATGAATAACCAGTCCTGTTCTAAGGGAAAGGACTGATTTCTGCTCAACTCCTTGAAAGGTTTTCGTATTTCACTGCAGTAGCAGACAGACGTCGTCGCCACACCTGCTCAATCCTCACCAGCCTCCCGTCTTCCTGTGTGGAGCGCTAACCTCTTTATCTAAATCAGACCTTCATCATAATGAAACGGAAACGTGTGCCGGTGGCTGCAGGAAGGAGCCAGGCGGACCAGAAGGCTTCCATCTGCAGGAGTCCCATTACGTGCTAACAGAGTTAGCGGGTAGCCACCAGTCAATAGGCCCTGTCTTTCCCTCTGCAGATGTTATAACTGAGACAAATGCTGCCCTGGAGACGTGGTTTGGGATCTGCAGATACTCACCACGGCCACCGCTTCGCTGGCCAGCACCTTGTTAGCGTCCATGACCACGTAATAGGCCACGTTGGTCAAAATGTAGATGACTGTGACAACGGGCATGGAGATGGCAATGGACAAGGGCAGATTCCTGAGGCAGGCAGCACAACAAACCTGGTTTTTATGACATTTCATCGGTTTTTGCACAAAAGCAGAGCGAGTAAATGACTTGATTCTTTAACAAAGTGTGTTTGTAGTGTAAAAAAATAGCCCACAAAGGCCCGTACCTCTCTGGGTTTTTGATCTCCTCGGTGATGAAGTTGAGTGTGTCCCAACCGGAATAGGAATACAGAGCCGAATAGAGAGCCAGGGCCATGTTCCCGGGGTCCATCTTGGATCCTTTGAACGAGTCCTCAAAGTTTTGATCAAAACCTGCAACAGCAGCGTCTTTAGTGGTTCGTTTACTCCGTCCGAAAGCAAAAGGCTGTTGTATTTTTAGGAGTCTGGACTTTTAGACACGCAACCATGACAAATCCCAAAAGGTGGCAGAATGCACCCCACCTTGGCCCAGCTTGACCAGGCCAGTTATGATGATCACGATGAGAGCCAGAACTTTGGCCACAGTGGAGACCACCTGCAGGATAGCCCCCCACTTCACCTTCATGCAGTTGACGTACGTCAGCAGACCTGGAGCCGGAAAAGCACAAGTTCCTGCTTTTATTTAAAAAAAAAAAAACAACAACAACAAAGCAGCATTTGCATGAAAACCACTGAATATATAATAAGAAATATTCAAGAAATGAACAGGAAATATTTGGAGAGCATCTAGTATGAACGTTAGAGTTTGAAAACAATATATTTAAATCTGAATTTTAACAGAAAGAAAACAGTGGAAACATAAGTTTGCTGTAAAGCTGTGCTGTGTGTGTGTGTGTGTGTGTGTGTGTGTGTGTGTGTGTAAATGGCTGAGGCTGTAGGTACCGTCCAGGCATGCTTTTTTAAAAAACACACCCATGCTGTCGGCTTGGCAGCTAATAAAGCAACAATTCTTGTCCAACGACTTCTATTTCCTCTTCCTCATTCTGCCTCGCAACCGCAAAGAACTAAGAGAGCAACTTGCATATGATGAAGGCGGCGATGAGCCGGACGGCGTCGTAGGGGGCCGAGCAGGTCGGGTAGAAGGGCTGGACCAGGTAGTTGGAGAAGGTCAGCGCTATGACTGCCTGACAGGCTGGTTCCACCATCAGCAGGGACGTCCAAAGCCTGCGGCAAAATCCGCCAGAGGAGAGAAACCTCACATCAAGGACGTCAAACCCGCTTTGGTGGGGATGAAAACCAACCTTGGGAAGAATGTGGCACCACCTACCGGATAAAAGCCACGAACCCGCCAAAGGCTTCCAGGATGTAGGCATAGGAGGCTCCCGACTTGCGGATGGTGGTGCCCAGCTCGGCGTAGCATAAAGCTCCAAACACAGAGAATACTCCTCCGATGGCCCACACGATGAGCGACAGCCCGAACGAGCCGGTGTGCAGAAGAACCCCCTGGAGGACGCAGGGTCAGGTCAAGAACAGAACCGGGTTTCCAGAGAGGGGGGAAAAGCAACCGGTTCCGGAAGGCAGCCGTCTACCTTGGGTGAGACGAAGATGCCGGAGCCGATCATGTTTCCCACGATGAGACAGACGCCGTGGAGGAGGGAAATCTCCTGCTTCAGCTGCACGCCGCCGCCCTGAGACGTGGAGTCTGCCTCAGCGACCATGGTGGGAACGCCGTCCCAGGACCCGACTCAGAGGATGAAAGTCCAACAGGTGACAGAGCCTCCAGACATCTGCTGAACAGATGCCCACGCAGATAATCTGCAAAAAGGAAGAACATACATCAGAAAAGTGCTGGTAAACCATTTTAAATCTATTTAATTGGTCAACGATGGAAAATACTGAGGCCACCACCAAAAGCGACTGATCTGTGATCAGACGTAGCCGAATCGGACGGCCCCCTGCAACGTGAGGAAGAAGACGATAGCAGCGGTTTCGGCACAAATAAAGCAAACACTGAAGTGAAATCACAAATAAAGCAAACACTGAAGTGAAATCACCAAGGAAGCGAACACTGCAGGAGCCTTTGCTGCTAAGCTCCCATGTGAGAACACCTTTAGGCAGAAGCGGGACCTTGTTCAACCGTCCAGACCAGCAGAGGCTGGTCAAAGGCAGGCAGCCGCAGCCGGACAGCGCTCGTGCAAAGAAACCGCGTTTAGCATTATCAGATGTTTTTAGAGTTTTTACTCTCAAGGCCAACTCTATTTCATCCTGTTACTCCATTGGAAATAAGCAGATTTGGAAACAAACTGTATTAGGCTGGAAAGGTCGTTTCCTGCCGGTTTAGTGCGTTTGTCCACAAACGTGGCCAAATCCACTTAGCTCCAATTCAATTACTCTACTTGCAGACAGAAAGAATTCCCCCTCTGCCAAAATGAGTAGTTTTATTTGAAACTTTTGTTTCAAATCGAGGAGCCGGAGAGCAAAGTCATTAACGCAGCGCCGACGCGATTCAAACCCACCGAAAACATGCTGGAAAAGCTCAAAGCTGGCCAAACACAACTATTACACACAGCCCAAGACCAAGCAGGGCTACTTTAAAGTTCAATCATAGCAACAACTCATCTGGTTATTACAAATCATCATGTAAAGGCAATTAAAACACAAAGACATGCTGGGATTCAGGTATGGCAAAATGGCAATCATTTAATGTCAGTTTCATACAGGTAATTTAGCATTTTCTACCTGATCATCAGACTTTTGTGTTCAGATATTGGTCGTCGTCATCCCGTTGAAAGAAAATCATTGAGCAAAAAGGTTTTTCCAGCATCCTGTTAACAGTTTTAGAGCAACATGGCTGCTTCTGTCCTGGACCAAAGTAGCTCACTTTTTATACATCTGAGAGCCAAATAATGCACGCCCCTGCTCACCATTGGTGAATTAGATCAACGTGCAATCACTAGATCGCCATAATTTAACGTTGAACTCAGTTTTCCTGGCTAAAACCTCAGAATCAAACAGACTGCAAAAAGTGAACAATGTGTACAGCACACTTGAAAATAACGGCGGAGTTCAAGACTATGACGTCAACCTCACCCTAAACACGAACCCGAGCGTGTGAAAAAGGGAGTTAAAAGACGTGCGAGGGTCTGAAAAGGCTGATTTTGGAAGCTAAAAAGATAGCTGGAGGCTAACCGGGGTGGCTCGCGCTTCTGACGCAATAGAGAAGGTGCTCTCGTCACGAGGCACCTACAGGGACGTCGGAGCGCGCGCTGGTTAGCTAGGACCGCGATGGAGCTGCTCTGGAAACGCTCCCGAAACGCTCCAAAAGCACCGGTAGCGACTCCATTCGCAGCAGATTTCACCGGTGTAGGTTTAAAGAAGATGGCGAGAAGCTTACCTGAGTCCCGCGCCCCAGCCCCGTTTGCCTCACAGGAGGGGGGAGAAAGAAAACGGACCCGAGGTCGCAACTTCGGCTAAATCTGTCTGTGGCGACTTCCTCGGAGCGACCGTAGCCGGGGGATGTGTGACTCCGCCCCGTCACAACGCGACGGGAGGACGGGGATGTTCTGGCATCAGCGCGGGTGCTGGTGGAGCGCCTCCAGCGAGGCTTCTGTTCCAGTCACAACGCAGAAAATGGGTTAAAAACGCACCTTTACGGCGACGAGCAGCAAACCTCGCCCGGCGCAGTAATCCGCCGCTTTAAAGGAGTGATTTGGCCACACAGGCGCAGCCTAGAGCCATAAATGTTTACAATGTTTACACTGCATTTAAAATACTTTCGTAGTTTTTCCTGTTTTAAATGGGCCATAACGTTTTTTTAAGCCCCAAACCTTTTTAATACATTGTTTGTTAAAACCAAATAGTCTAGGAAAGGATTTATCATACAAGTATTTATGACGACTAATAAATCAGCTAAATCTTGGCGACCTATTTAAAGTTAAAAAAAAGAAACATAACAGAAAATTCGACCTTTAAACTCCACATAATGCATTAATTTAAAAAAAAAATCAAAAGACATAACAGTGTTTGCGGTGAACTATCGTTTCTGTGCCAAAAGAAAGCTTTTCCAGTTTGATTTGGTGTTGCTCTGCTGTGATGGCAGCCAGCGTCGTGTTACTCCCACGGAGAATTCGCAACATCGGAATGGAAAACGACGTAATAATATGTTTATTAATGGAGGAGATTCGTGTCCTCGTTAAACAACAATAATCCATAGATTGTTCCCCGACGCCCAGAAACGGCGCCTTTATTACGCTGCTGTTGCTTTGCTGCCACCTAGCGGCCTTTATTGGAATTAGCCCCCCACTCCTCCAGTATAGCAGGCAACGTTTAAAAGTTACTCTAACTGAATATTACTATTAACTATTATTATTATTATTATTATTATTATTATTATTATTATTATTATTATTATTATTAGTAGTAGTAGTAGTAGTAGTAGTAGAAGTAGTACATGAACTCGTTATTGTGCTCGAAAATATATCATTTTATTATGTGTACATAAAGTTTGTCATATTTATATTTTCTTGTGCCTCTTTCTATTCTGTTGTTCCTATTCTATCTCCATTCTTACTTTTCCTGTACATTTTTTCTAATATTTACTATTGTATTGCTGCTGGTACAGTGCAATTTCACCTTTGTGGGATAAATGAACATATTCTATTCTATTCTATTTTGGAGACTTCATAATTTTGAGAATGTCTAAGAGAATTTTCAGAAGAAAATGGCTGACAACATCAAAGTAATTTCTAATGAGTTAAGTTCCTTATATGTCATTATTCTCATCGTTTCAAAACTACAGTAATCTGTGCCAGTATGATCTCAGAGCATTTCTCGGACCTTGTAAAGAGTAGCAGTGTGTGTGTGTGTGTGTGTGTGTGTGTGTGTGTGTGTGTGTGTGAGAGAGAGAGAGAGAGAGAGAGAGAGAGAGAGAGAGAGGTGGCCAATATTCCCAAACTCGTTTGTCAATAACAGTCGGGTATGAAGCAAGACATCCTGCTAGTATTTTCAAAATAAGATTGACTCCACGCGACACGATTTTTTCCACCAGATAATAAAATGAAAATCTCTTAAAGTAGTTTAAGATGTGCATGATAAGGGGAAACTACGGGCCAAATCTAGTCCATACACTTAGAATGATGATTCCTAAATTTTATATATTTTCAAAGGCTAAACCGTGGATTTTGCCCTTTACGTATCTATCCGTTTTGGTCTGTCCAAGGATAATCCGTAAAAAGTACCCTTTACAAATTAAATTAAATTGAACTGGAGTTGGACATACTAAACTACAAACATGCAAACTGTGTGATCATTCTGCCCTTTATATATTTATTGCAAGGAAATAAATAATAATCATTCCGTTTATCTATTTTTACTTTATTCATTTATTAGATTCTGTAACGTCGCTGTAGATCACCGTAGTGTCCATGACGGTGTGGCTTCCCGACATTCACCCACCACAGAGTTGGAAACGCTTCAAACCCATCGGCGAGTCCCTGCGTTTATCGTGAAGGTGCAGATCGGACAGTTCCGGTGACGTTGCTGCTGTTTCCCGGACGCTTGACGCGGCCGAGCCCCCTGAGCGCAGCGGCAGCCTCCATCCCTCCATCCCTCCATCCCTCCTTCCCTGCTGACTCAGTGCCTTAGCAGCAGTCGCTACCCAGAGCCTCAGCATCCCAGCAGCCGACGCACTCTCCTCCAGTCATCACTCCCGGGCACCGCCGAACAGACATGGCCAAGACTGCAATCGGTGAGTTTGGCACCTTAGACCTCTCTTTTTTTAGAGAAAAGGATGCGGCTGCTTGGAGGAGGGTGGAGGGCTGCGGCGACACCCTTGGCACAAAAGAGGGCTGGTGACAGGGAGCGGCCGAACTCCTCTCCGAGTTTACCAAACGACCCCCTATTTGCAACCATTCCGGCCTCTCCTGCCTCGACCGGAGGTGTCCGATCTGCACCTTTTCTGTAGCTTTTCTGACATATTTCTAATTTGGCACCGACCGGTGACGCAGGTCGATGGTTGCGCGATGGAGGAAAAGGATTTTTTTTTTTTTTTTTTTTTTTTTTTTTTTTTTTTTTAAGGCTGCACGTCGACCTGAGCGCGTTTTATTCAGCCAGGCTGCAGATTTGGGCTGACGCACCTGGGCGCGCACCGCCTGGCTCACAGCCGTGCGGCATAATGCAGCGCCAGCGGCCCCACCCAACATCTCCATCACGCCCGGTGCCTTCATCCGGCCTGGCGCGTCTCCTCAAACACGTCCGCCGCGACAAATCAGTCCAGAAAAGCCGCCCTGTCCCACGCTGCTGGACGGTCCGGAGGCGGCCGGTGCGGGTTCTGCGGGTGTGGATGAGGGCGGAGAGGCGGAGAGCGAGCGTCCTTGGCGGACGTGATGGAAACGCAGATCAATCGGAGCTTTGAATCAGTCCGGGTAGTTCAGATCAGCTGCATGGCTTCATCGTGCGCCCGTATTTGGACCTGGGCCCGTCTCGGAGGTGTGTTGAGGTGTGTGTAAACAGCCCAGGAATGGTGTGTTCCGCCATTTGCTGCCTGACTCGTCACATGATGGATGGAGCAGACAGACAGACAGAGAGAGAGACAGACAGCAGGGTCTGTGGTGCCCCTGCTCAGGGACGGGCGGCTACACCCAGGCCCTTACATGTATCCCCCTCTCCTCTCCTCCTCTCTCTCTCTCCCCTCCCCCTCTTTAGCCTCTTTCTTTTCCTCCAGCAGCAGAGCAGGTAGAAGGGGGGGGGGGGCGCCTGCAGCAAGCAGGTCGCCGGGTTCACGCCGTCGCTCCATCATTGGGGAGCGTCTTTAAACGGAACGGCAGCGATTTTAGCCGGACGGCCGCTCTCCGTCTAAAGCCTTCCTCCCATCCTCATCGAGCTCTCGTCACGCTCAAACCGTCTTCGTGTTCTGGTCTTTCTGCGGAACCGCAGCTGATTTTCATGGCTCCTGGGCTCGGATCGCCCTCCTAACCCATCCTGGTCGGGTTTTATGGATCGGGAGCCTCCCATCACGGCTCCAGGGACGAGGGGTGACCCCAGTAGGAGGTTGAATAATGCTAAACGGAGCGATTGAAGCTTTGGAAAGCAGCTTTCCACTCGTCTGACCCAAGAAGGTATTGATCAGCTGATTGATCAGGGCGTGGCCACAGGGGACGGCTCCGTGTTCCAGAGAGGCAGGGGCCCAAAGAAAAAAAAGGAGAGGTTGTCCTGACATCTCCCAGGAGACTGTGGGAAGGGAAGAGGAGAGAAAAGGAGACCAGGAAGAGGAGGGAGGCCTGCGGGGGAGCCGATGGTGGTGATGGGGGGGGGGAGGAGGACGCCGGCGACTGGCTGGAACCAGCCTGCTGCTCCGGTGTGAGCCGGCACGTCAAACGCAGGACGAGCAGACAACCTGACCCAGTTTGGAGGAAAACGCAGCCGCTGTCTCCACCTCCCTCCTCCCTCGCTCATCGCTCACTTCCCAGCATCCGATGGGGCGACTTCACCTCCCCCGTTGATGTGTTTTTATTCGCTTCCTCCTTCTCCCAGGAGAAAGACGCTTTCTTTTTCATGACGAAGAATCCCAACCACCATCCCAGGCCTCTGAGTTAGAGCTTTTCCATTCATCTTCCAGGAGAACGAGGAGAATCATTTCTTTGCGTGATTCACCTGCCGCAGGTCGCAGGAAGCCATCGTTCCTGCTGGGCTCCACTTCGGGGGGGTGGAAGCTTCATAAACACGCTCATGCAGCAGCTGATCAGCCGGGGATGGATGCTGGAATTCCTCAGCCCCTCTGGAGCCGGAGGAGTGTGTGGGAGGACAAACGGCTGCTGGGGGGTGATGTGAAGGCAACCCTAACGAGTGGTGACAGTCCGCCCCCCCGACACCCGAAATGGTGTCTACCAACCACCTGAGGTGGCGTATTGGAGGTTGCCTGTTCGTAATCTTCTCCTCTGTCAGTTCATTTTAAAAAGCTGGTAGCAAATTTGGATTTTTTTTCTTGGGTGCCCCCCTGCCAAGCCGCCCCCCTCTTCCTCCTCCTCCTCCTCCTCAGGGAAGGCTTTAACAAGGCCGCCAGAGAGTAGCCAGAGCTGAGTTGATCACATTAGCGGGAGGGGGAGCCAGAAAAGCGAGAAAGTGAGGGGGGAAGAGGATGGGGCGGAGCTCCGTACGCCGGTTCCGCCCCAGAGGACCTCATCCCAGTCATCCCTGAACCGATGTGGCCCTGCAGGCCGAGCGCTGCGGGTGACGTCTTCCACTGGTGCGACAGCAGCTGTCTGAGCTCTGGGCTGCGGCGCGAGCACGCTAGCTGGCACTTCAGGTCCCAAGGCTGGCACGGCTAGCCCTGGTGGCGCCTGCGAAGATGAGGAGGCCCCGAGTGGTCCAGCGGCCCCAGCTGAGCTCTGGTTTTGGCGGGTGAAGGGTGGAGAAGCCGGTCCAGCTTTCCTCATTAATAACGGAGCCAGAAAGGAGCGCATAGCTAATGAGGTGTGCAGAAATCCTTGGGGGGCGCGGCAGCATCCTGGCTGCCGGGGGAAATGAGGCCAAGCGAGGACACCGCGTCCCGCCTCCTGCTGGGTCGGTGCAAACAAAGCGCCTAAAACACCGCAGAAACCCACAGCAGACTTCCTTTGATGGTGTTTTCCTGAATAATTACGAGCGCCAGAGTCTGGAGATTCCGACGAAGACCCTCGGGTTCGCCGCGTTTCATCTTCTGTGTCACTGGGTTAATCACATCGGTGTGTTTTCTTCCTGTGTGTGAATGTGTGTAACACCCAGCTGCTTCTGCTCCCTCAGCTTACAAGGAGAAGATGAAGGAGATTTCAGTTCTCTCGCTCATCTGCTCCTGTCTGTACCCCGAGAGCCGCAAAAACATCCTGGGGGACTTTGAAGGTCCGTGTCCACCAGACAGCAGATCGTTGTGTCGTTTCCCATCTTTTCTCTTCCAAATCCAATAAAAGGACCCGTCTGTCCCTTGCAGACCTGGACATCAAGCCCATCAACAAACGCGCCTCGGGCCAGGCCTTCGAGGTCCTCCTGAAGCCGTCGTCCCCCGTGACGGACGCCGCCCACTGCGTCACCAGCCCCCCGAAGAGGGACCTGTCCCTGGAGGACATCCAGAAGAAGCTGGAGGCAGCAGAGGATCGGAGGAGAGTAAGGGGCCTTCCGCTTAGTTTAGGGGTCAGACATGCAGATTTACACATCCCAGGAGGGAGTGAACGAGTGTTTCCAGCCTGCTCCCAGCAGAAAGGTGTTGGTGTGTTAAAGGACGGAAAAAGAGTCTGAGGAAGAATGAGATCAATAGTCGGTTGGGTCAGTGATGCTGACTCATTTCCTCTGGCCTCCGTCTCTCCCCACCTCCGCCTCCACCCCTGCAGTCCCAGGAGGCGCAGGTCCTCCAGGCCCTGGCCGAGAAGCGGGAGCACGAGCGCGACGTGCTGCTGCGGGCCATGGAGGAGAACAGCAACTTCAGCCGCATGGCCGAGGAGAAGCTCCAGCTGAAGATGGAGCAAATCGAGGAGAACCGGATGGCTTACCTGGCCGCCATGATGGAGCGCCTGCAGGAGAAGGTGAGCCGGCCCGCCGGCGACACGCCCCCGCCGCCTCCAGCAGTAGAGGGGAAGGTGGGGCTCAGAGGGGGAGGCGGCCTGACGCTCCCTTCTTTCTCCAGGAGAAGCACGCCCAGGAGGTGCGCCGGAACAAGGAGCTGAGAGAAGCCTTGACAGCGTGAAGAGTCGGCCTCCGCCCGTCCTTCCAGAAAACCAGTCCCACACTCATCCCTCCCTCCTCTCCTCCCTCCTCCCCCATACTGCTATGAATCCTCCACAGCCTGAGCCCACCCCCGCCCCCGCCCCTTCCTCCCACCCCTGAGACGGTGGGAGGTTCAAATGTGGTTTGGGGGGTAGAGAAAAACAACAAAAAAAAGAGCAAGAAATAGGAACAAGAATGAAAAAAAAGACGTCCCACTCACCCCCCCACCCAACAAAAGAATGTTTTAAGGAGGAAGTCGAATTGACGAGCAACAGCGGGTATCGGTTTTTGTAAATACTTCTTTTTTTGTTATATACGGTACGAGACAAGCGGCAGAAGTATTGATTGCAGTGTGCCATGTTTTGGTTTTCTAATGAGTTTCCTCTCCCCGCGTCTCGCCGGACGTGATTCCTTCCTGATTTCCATGTCTGCTCCTCCCGTTTGCCAGCTAGCTGATGTTTGCCGCCACCGGCCGCGTCCTCGTCCTCGCCAGGCCCCGCATCCTGGCCCCGCATCCTGGCCCCGGTCCCTCGTCCCTCCGCGTTGGCGCCCAATCTCTGAGCCGGGAAGTCAAATGGGATCTTTCCATCCCTCCACCCCCCCACCCGTCTTTTGCTAACCTTCCAATCCGAAAGGGACAGGCGGAAGAGGGGCTGTTTGCGCGCCGTTGCTGCGCGTCCAGGGGCAGGACAGGAGGACACGATAGCATTTATGAGCCCACCCTCTTCATGTCTGACCCCAGCGGTACCCGTAGACGCCGCCGCTCACACGCCTCAACCGTAGCACCCAGCTCGGCGCGAGCTCACCCAAACCCGCCCATCTGCCACCGGAGCTTCACCCAGAACTCATCATCCACCCAGGCAGAACTCATGGCTGCTGAAAGGACCAACCTGAGACCAGGCTGTCACTCACACACACTCACACACACACATGCACACATGCGTGTGTGTGTGTGTGTGTGTCTCGTGCCATGTGATATTGACCTGTGAAGCCACACTGTTGCAGCCAGTAACAGCTGACAGCAACCGTCCCACCTGCCTCTCTCTCTCTCTCTCTCTCTCTCTCTCTCCTCTGTCCATTTGAGTTCCCCCCCCTCCTCCTCCCCCCTGCACATGTATCTTTGTGAGCAAGCAGTGGTCAATAAAAAATTGGGGTTAAGTGAATAAAGATGGCCCAGAGTGTTTGATTTTTCATAACCGGTCTCTTTTCATGCAGTTGCACATCATTCTAACACACAGCTGATGAGCCCCCCCCCCATTCCTCGCTCTCCTTTCTGATCAATCACACATCCGTTTGGTCTCACCGAGCAGTTAAAAACAAGGTTTTGGTGGAGCTTTTGAAACAAAAGCTGCAGCCCATCCACAGGTTGACCCATTATAGCAACCTTTGCTGCTAATTCTGGTTCCCAGTCTCAATTTAATGACACATTCATGGTGATTACCTTTCATCTGATTTCCTATGTTTTTCACACTAAATATGGTAAAACTTGAGGATAAGCGAGGTTCAGACACTGGACCCAAAAGCAGCACACTCTCGCAGTTTTCCAGTCGGGGTCTTTATTCACTAAAAACAGTAAATTGTTCAAAACTGTTGATGTGAACAACAATTCCAAAATTAGAGAGACAGACAGTGAAACTGCTAAACTGCTGGAGGAAAGTACGTCCGCTTGTGGAACCAGGTCTCCAAAAACCAGACAGGAAGGTGGGGAAACAGGATCTATTACCGGAGCAGAGATGAACAGAGCAGATGGAGAACGGCCGAGGTCCAAACCGGGCACTCAATCCGGGAAGCAGCGGACGGACCGGGACCGGAAGGCCGCTGCACACAGGTGCAGGTGTGTCCACACAGGCGTCCCCGCTGGTGCCGGGAGCGAGGAGCAGTCTCAGGTGTGGCAGGTTGTCCTGATGGACCGGCCACACTTGCTGCAGTGCCCCCTTTGGCCGGCGGAGGGAGCCAGAACACAGCCCAACCAGGGTTGAAGCCCGGTGACGCCCCTCGCTGTTGCTGCAGCGCTGCAGCGCGAGGACCCCGCTTTTGCGCCACCCTCAGGATATAATGTGACCCGGGGGGACGGCAGCCGTCAGAGGAGGAGTGCACGGGTCACTGGACACGCACAGCTGAGGAGGGTGGGTTCAGATGCAGCTCAATACCGAGGCAAAGTTCCCCAAAACGATCCCTGTCTTTTACACACCTTTATAACTCTTCACTTCTGAACTTTGACCTCATCCCCTAATTCCAGTTGCTCTCTGCCCCTTGTGCTTCTTCTCCCCTTGCACTCCTCCTTCAACCTTTCATCTCTCCCTCCTTCTGTTCCCATCTTCTTCCCACACGTAGCATCCAGCCTTCCATTGTCCAGCACACAGTAAACCCTCATTAATGGTTTCCTGTGTACATGCAGAGGACACACACCCACCCACACACACACACACACACACACAAATGCATGCACAGGAAGAATTCACACTTGACAGCTGAAACGGTTCATCAGAGCTCTTTTATTACAGGGAGGTGGACGTTACCAGCAGCCGTAGTTACGAGAAGCCGAGAAAAGTGATTTATCCGCACTTGCTTGTGTCCTGTACAGCGGTAAAACTACACCTTCACTGGGGGCTTCAAAAAGGAGACCCCGGAATAACAAACAGCCTGCTTTGCCCAATGAGGAAAAACCTTCACTTAAATAATGTCATGACGCGGCAAATAAAGAGAGAACGACAAGAAGAAAAATGGGAAAAGCCGCTGAAAATGGCTAAAATGGACAGTGTGTGTGGAGCTTCAGTTGTTTAGGATGGAGATTTCCAGCAGCGGGGAGGCCAAGCCGAGGTGGCGGAGTTTGTTAAACCCGAGCTGGTAGCTCACTCCTGTTCCCAGACGCCTGGTTTCGGTTATTCCAGCCCATAAAACGCCTTCAAAAAGGACCACAGGGCCTCCTTTCACAACAGAGCCCCAGCACCGCCAAGGCTGGTTGGGGGGGGGACAGTTTCACCCCGGAACCTGACGGGCGGCGCCTGCTGGACCATCTGGGAAAGCCATCCGGGAGGAGATGGGCGGAGAGAGGCCCGAATGGGCGGGACTGAATCCCTGCCGCTGCCTCCGTCCCGGCTTTCCAGAACACAAGGCCTTAGCGGGAAAGTGAAGCTCCTACGGTTGGATGTCTCCACGGCGGGACGTCAGCGTCGTATAAAAATAGTACTTTAGAGATGGGAAAATAAAAGTCTTGTCCTTTAATTCCAGCTCAGCTGGATGGAGAGTCTGTCTGCGGAGAAGGAAGGCGGCTCTTTTGCTCCGGTCAGAACGCTCCTATCTCCAGCCCCCAGGGTCTGTAGGGTTTGCCCACGCCGGCCGGCCGGGGCGGGGGGGCTGATGGCGGCGGCGGCGGGGGTGAGGAGGGGGAAGGCGGCGAACTGAAAGGGGAACGCCGCCAGCGGAGAGAGCAGAGGCGGGGAGAGTTTGGACGCCGAAGACGACACCACCGCCGTGGGCGGGGGCCCCCGGAGAGGGCCCTGATCCGAGTGCGGCGTGGCGCTCCCGCTGCGCCTGCCCGCCGAGGCGGCGTGGGCCTCCGCCACCGAGGAAGATGGCGAAGAGGCCGAGGAGCTGGTGGTGGAGGCGGACGACAGGGGCGTCGGCGGGCTGCCGCCGGCGCCGGGGGCCAAAGGCGCCAACGGCTGGTGCTGCTGGTGCTGGAGGAGCAGAGGGTGGGCCAGGTGGGCGGCGGGGGAGGCGAAGGCCGAAGCCCCAGGCCAGGTGGCTCAGACCCGAGTGAGCCTCCCTCTGGCTGGCGTAGCTGTTCAGGTGGGACACCAGGCGCAGGCGGAGGGGGTCGGCGCCGTCCAGGCCTTCGATGATGCTCAGGTAGCGCGCCGTCTCGGCCAGGCACTCCCTGAAACCCAGACCCCGGTAGTCCATGGCCAGGGCGTGGGCGTCAAAATACCCTGGGCAGGGAGCGAGGAGAAGGAGTCAGCCAGCAAGCAGACCAGTCAGCAACCAGCCTGCCACCGTGGGGGGGCGCCTCACCTTTGCCTCCAGCGGCGTGAAGCATCTTCAGGTGGTCGACCGTCATCTGCAGGATCTCCGCTTTCTCCAGCTTGGCCGAGCCCTTCGGGGGGAGGCGGACAGCGGTAAACCTCTCGGATCCAGAACAATGAGGCCAGACCTGCGCGGCTGCCGCCGGGTACCTGTTTCTCGAACGCGCTGGGGACCAGCCTGCGCAGCTCGCTCAGACAGTTGTTGATCCGGTCGCGGCGCCGTTTCTCGATGATCTGCCGACGTGTTGCAACAGGATCAGAACGCGCGCGCGTTGGGCTCGTGCGGTGACGGGGATGAAAAGATCTACTTACTCCGCGACGCCTTTTCCTCGCCTGCACCTGGGTGGATGTGCTGGGAGACATGGAGCCCAGAGGAGAACTCATGTTCCTACGGAGAAATTACGCACGGACCGTTTACGCTTTGGCGGGGACCGGCTCCCGTGCGTAAAGGGGGTCATAACTCACCCGTTCTCATCCGCGCTCTCCTTCTCCACCTCGATGGTCTCCTCCAGCTCACTGTCGGACGAGCTGAAGTCGTGGTTCCGTTTCATGTCGGCAGTTATTCCCCGGCTGGCTCTGCTGGCTCTGCGCAGGTTCGCCTCCGTTTGAAGCGCACGGCTTTCCCACGGTGTCATTTCAACCGTGGAGCGGGCCAACGGGGGTGGGGCGTCGGGGGAGAGCGTCCAATCGCAGAGGGACGCTGGGTTTGGATTGACAGCGCAGTTGGCTCAATCACAACCCGGTGCGCTCCGACCAGAGCGGGACGAGAGGAAACCCTGCAGACGTCTCACTCTGCTGACGTTTCAGTCTGGATTGTCGAGACTGTTCCTACTAAAATGTTTCTCCTGAAACAAGCAGCCCCATTGGGAGAACTTGCAATTTATTTTAAGCAAACACCTCAAAGGTAATTTCAGGAAAGCGAGCCTTGTGAAGGGCGTTGCCGAAAAACACGTCGGAGTGACGCGTCTTCAGACGGAGCCCTCGAGGATCTTTGGAGAAACTTTGACAGGGGTCCAAAGGACTTTCGGTCCAGAACTGGTCCCCCCACCCCTCCGTGTGTGTCCCGGCGGTGATGGGGAGTGGCTGGCCGGCTGTCAGCACGCGTTGGCCGTGGGAAAGTTCCCCAACCGGCGCTGATAACCAATCAGAGGCCGGCGGCCGTCTCCGGAGCAGGAATGAATGGAGCAATTGGTCGGGGCGACGGGCGGTCTGCGAGCGAGCGTGTGAACCTGTAATCCAATACTAACTCAGCCCCGGAGAGACAGAGAGAGCTGCCGCAGCCCAAAGGAAGCCACCGAGTCTAATCTTACCCCACAGAGAGGCCTCATGCACGGCCGAGACGCGGCGGGGACTTCAGTGGCTCCAACCAGCCCTCTGACTCCTAACACGGCCACACTCCGCGAAGCATGTGTGTGTTTGTGTGTGTGTGTGTGTGCGTGTGTGTGTGTGCTGGTCGGGGGGGAACACCCCGGATGAAGGAGGCCGTGAAGTCTTCATCACAGGCCTTCATGTTGGTTTGGAAGAGCCAACATGGCCGCCAGTGACAACATCCTGCTGTTTAATGTCCCATCAGGCACAAATAAATAGTAATAACTCACTCATCCTTGGCGCATTGTGCACTGCATTATGGATGGCGCGCACACACGTACACACGCGTGCGCGCTCCGCCAGGCACGCGCACGCTGCAGCGCGGCGATCCTTATCAGTGGGAAGCAAGCGGGCACGGCAGCCATTGAAGGAGACCAGGCTGTTTGTTTGGTGGCTTTGAATGAGAGGAAGCACTTAGGGCTGTTTTCATCTCATTGTTGTGCAAGGCTACACTTGTGGCACCACTGACACACAGATGCACCCCTGCAGTCACCGACCTGATTATCGGTGAGCTGTGTGTGTGTGTGTGTGTGTGTGTGTGTGTGTGTGTGTGCGCGAGAGGTGAGTTGTGTTCACATGTCTGCGTTCACGCAACCTGACACCTTTGTTACAATAGACACAGGTGTGCATGTGTGTGACAAGTGTGTGTGTGTGTGTGTGCGTGTGTGTGTGTGTGTGTGTGTGTAAGGAGAGGGGAAAAGAGGAGGCGGGGGTGAGCCCTCATGTTGTATTTCAAGTTCACCCAGAGTTCCCACGCTGTTATTTTCTGCACGGCTGTCTTTGTTCCACCGGTCTCATCACATGTTGTGATTAGCGGGGCCTTTCAGGGGCCGCCTTTGAAGGTGAGGGCCCACAGCGCCACATCGCCCAATCCCTTCCTCCCCCTCTCCTCGTCTCTGATGTAAATTAGGCCACCAAACCACCACAAGTTTCACTTCAAGTGCTCTCCCCGGCTCATTTGCTCGTCCCGGTCTCCCCAGAAGCTCAATGCTGACACTTGTGATGGCCGACGGCTCCGTTTCATCGGGCGTTCGGTTTTACCCCCCCGGGGGCCAGGGGGGAGTCAGGGAGGGCAGATTGGTTGGGGCCACAGTGTTGATGGAGTGGCCAGGATGACTGATTTGGACTTCCTGTTGAGGAACTCCCCGTTGACGCCCAAACAAACCAAGGTCCGGCCAAAGACCAACACACTGATGCTGAAAGGTTATTCATTCAATCAAATCGGTCTTATTGATCAGCAGCGATCAGGCCCTCCGTTCCCAGCTTCAGGGAGGTTCCTGATCAACTGGGAGCTCGCTCAGCTGATGGGGGCCACGGCGAGCTGCGGCGTCTGCGCCTCCGCGTCGGCGCCCCGCCGAGCGCCACGTTGTTTAGAGGTGGAGGCCTGAGGAGCGCCAAACTTTGTTTTCTCCTGACAGCCAGAGGAAGCCACCTTTAATTCTACTCCAGATGTGTGTGTGTGTGTGTGTGTGTGTGTGTGCGTGTGTGTCTATATCTGGGAGCCCCCGACTATTGTGCTCGGGGCCGAGGCGAGGGGACAGAGGGAGACGTGGAGGTGAGTGTGTCCCAGGAGGGTGTTTTGTAGACAAAAGTGGGCAAAGAGTTGTGTGTGTGTGTGCGTGTGTGTGTGTGAGACACCGTGGTATTGTTCTCCCTGAGGTGGCAGTTGAATGCGTGTGTGTGTGTGTGTGTGTGTATGTGTGTGTGTGTTGAGGAAATGAAGGATGTGTCAGTGCTGACCCAGTGACTCTCATCTGTGTCTGTCTCTCCATGGAAAGTCTTCCAGGGTCTCCCTCTGTCCCAGAGACAGAAACAACGAGGACAAGACAAACATTTAGCATACAGTGTGTGTGTGTGTGTGTGTGTGTGTTTCCTCCCATAATGCTAACTCATTAGCATTATCCTATTTCACAAATGAGACACTAAAAGGAACCACAACCCATAGATGTGTTTTATAGTTTTATGGACAATGTTGATCTAAATACTTTAAAGCAAAAGAAAAAGAAAAAATAAATCTAGAAAATGTTCTCAAACATGTAGAAAGACAGACGTCTTTGGTTTTCTTGGTCTTTTGGGGAGAAACCAATTGTTGCTGAAGTGGGAAGGTGGTTTCACGAGGGTCCGCTCTCACGTGCGGGTCAGTAAAGGTGGTCTGGGGAACGTCACCGGGGTGGTGGGGGGGTGATTATGGGATGTCTAAAAATACCCGCGAGTGTCTGTGGTCGTTAGCACTGAAGGAACATGTGACACGGGGCACGAGTGCAACTGGCTCATGCGTGACACGAATGTCGCTCAGAGATGGCGTTCCCTGGTCGTTCCCCGACGGAGGTGAATGGAGCTGCTGGTCGTTCCCTGACGCACCTGACCCGGTTCCAGGCGGAAACCTCCTGGGAAGCCCGAAGACGTTTGGAAGTCTGGAAGAGCGGACGTGTGCAACCAGCGGGTGGACGTCGCATGTGGAAATATACCTGAAGCACCATCAGAGGCCCAAACCAGTCCGGACTGTGAGCAGCTGGTTCGGTCGGGGCGTGAGCGTGACTGGGTGAAACTCCCCGTGGGTGGCCACTGTGAACTGAGAAGGAGGGAAATCCAGAACAAAGGCGGCTTTCACCTTTCATCTCAGCTTGAGGTGATTATTCGCTTTGAGCCTGACCCAGTCGCACTTTGGCACCGGCCTCTTGGCCTTGGAAAACCGCAGCTCCCGGCTTTTAGAGCAGAACCTGGAAGACGAGCCGGCAGCGGAGGAGGGAGGGGAACCTAGTTCCTGCTGGAACCTAGCAGGAGTCCTCAGAAGTTCCCTCAGTTTGCTCCTCTTTAATAGCGCCCGTGCGACCCAGATGTGTGTGAAGCCGTGTCGAGAACAAGCTGGTCCTGCACGCAAACACACTCCTGACACACACGCTCGTCTCCACCCTCTAATTCGATAACGAGCCCCAACAGCGGCGACATGTTTTACCGTTTGACATTTGGCCTCCGGAAAACCAGAGAGGCGGCGCAGAGGGGGGGGCCAGGGGGGTCCCTGACCCCTGACCCCGGTAATGACGGCGGGTCAGGAGTCGGGTTGTTTGGAGGACCCGTCCGGGTCTGCGTGAGGAGCGCCTGGGAACCAGAGCTGGTCATGTGAGCCCGTGAAATCCACCCCTCCACAGGGGACCAGCCGCGTCGATTTATTTTTACGCGCGCCGGCGTGTAGGAGGGACGCGGGCGCAGCGGCAGACACTGCAGCGAAAACGGCAGATCCCTGCGGTGGCACTGCGGCGGTGTGACCGGCCCGTCTGCCCGCCTGTCTGCAGAGGGACCGACGGAGGGAAAACATTCGTCTGCTTTCTCCTCATCTCAACAAGAGCCCTGTAAACAAACATCAAGCCCACCAGCTCCTCAGCAACACACACATCTGTGTGTGTGGGTGTGTGTGTGTGAGACAGACCCCTCCGGTGAAGGCTGCCCTTTCATCCGCTGCCTCTCGTCTGCGCGTCTGCTCCGCCTGCCTCTGCAGGCACGCTGCGGCGGCCATGAAACCGATCCCTCTTTGTGCTCCTCTAATCACAGAGGGATCTTGTGAGCTTTCCCGTCTGGCTCTTCCCTCTCCCAGGATTTTTGCGCAGACATTTCGAAACAATCAGGCCTATTAGTCGGGACTTCTGGTGTCTGATCCGTCCGCGCCGACACGCCCGATTCAGAAATTCCCTCCGGATGAGAGAAAACCAGCAATATTGATGCATGGAATAATAATTCTCAGACAAGAGCGTGTTTGATACTCAGGAACAACAATCCATGGACTTGTTCCCAGCCCAAAAGGGTGAAACTCCTCAGTTTCTTTGTGAACGACACAGTTTTTGGGAAAAGTCTCTTTTTGTCCCTCATTTCCGACACAATTATCCAGGGAAAACCCGTCCTCCGACTCCTAACTTTCCCTGAAGGATGAACTCGGCACCTCCGGCCCGCTCCTCCACACCTCGCCAGACCTTTCCAGGACTCCAGGACCAAAACCACGCAGATTTTTAGGAACCATTCCTAAAAACGTGGCTTTTTTCCCTCCAGTTCCCCCCAAATTCTATCCATCCAGGGACAAAACGAAGGCAGCGGTTGAGGAAAGGTGACACCCGGCGGGTGACCTCATGCTGCTGGCTGAGCACAGCGGCAGTGTTTACGGGAAGTCACACCAGGACGGTTGTGTTGTCGTCACGTCACTCAGAGCTCAAACCAAAACAGTCATTAGACCAACTTCCCCGACTTGTTTGCCTTCGTCCCTGCGAGTCACGTGTGTGTTTGTGGACACACTCCTCCAAACCTGCATACGTGTGTGTGTGTGTGTGTGTGTGGTTGGTGCAGCAGTGATTGATGTTTATTTGGTCTGTGGCTCGACAGAGTCTGGCCGTCAGAAGCTCCTCTGACAGCTCCGGGGTTGTTTTTGGGTCCCGGCGGCCCTCAGACGCTCACACAGGGTCACCGCCGTCCCCCTGTCTCTGGTCCCACCTTTCTGTCCCAACTTTCTGTCCCTGGTCCCACGCTTCCGTCTTCCGGTGACCTCTCTGTAACCTGGGGAGCGTCTTTGTTTGGGCCCAGTCGGGGTTCCGCTTCACACACACACACGCGCTCACACATGCTGACGTGCTCAAGATGGCATTTTACATGAACACTTGGTCAAGCATGTAATGTGACCCTGTCTCAGCCAACACACACACACGCACACGCAGCACACACACACACACACACACACACACACTAATAAAGAGGTCACCGCTCAGCCATCTGGTAGTCAGATACACCCTCCCTGCCGTATATAATGATATAATAACCTGTCCATGTCTGGAGACTCAGCGCACTGCTGCAGTGAACCTGACTACACACACACACACACACACACACACACACACACGCACACATACGCACACACAGCTGACATCTCCGTCACAGTGGAATGATGAGAGTACTGGGAAGAGTTTGGCAGGGTGGGGCTTCAATGACGGCCTGGCTGTGTGTGTGTGTGTGTGTGTGTGGTGTGTGTGTGTCCCTGGGGTGACGGGTGCTCCCTGCCGTCTGCACAGCTGTCTGCTAGACACACCGACCCACACACACACCGACCCACACGCACACACACACCGAGCGGCTGTGAGAGATCTCCCCCACGACTGCTTCCCAGGCCTGCGACAGCGAGGGACTGAGAAAAGGGGGGAGGGAGGAGAGGAGTGGAGGGGAAACGGCTGGAAAGGATTACTCACACAAACACACACGCTTAGGCAGCAACAAGCACACGTGAAACACTGTGCAAACAGACACACACGTTGTCTTGACGATAAGTGAGCGGCGGCACTTCTGCGAGAGCGAAATCCGACTTTCTCGTCTGTTTCTCCTCCGTCTGAAGACAAACCGGGACCGTCGGGACGACAACAGCACCAGCGACAGTCAGACAACCCAACGCGTTGTCTAAAGACTGTCCAACTAGCTAAACGCACGTGAAAACGCATGTGAAAAGAAAAGTCAAAGTCAGCAAACACATTTGAAAGTGCTTAAAAGTCGGTGCGGTGAACACAAAGCTGAAAACGAGAACATCCGCCGCACCGAACCACCGTCAGGCACACAACAAAAGAAACTGTTTCCAGAGAACTTTGGAGATCTTTGAAGACAGCTGGGATCTACTGGCTGCTTTCTCGCTGCGCTTCGGGTCACGAAGAAAACTCTTCATTTTTTTGCTTTTTGGTTAAACTTTTTCATTTTTTTCCAAGTTGTGGTCCAGCCCTGCTGCACGCACGTTGTTTCCCGGGTCTCCGGCCCAGCAAACCCGTCCAGCGTGCATCACAAAAGCAGAATTGTTGTAAGAAAAGTATTCAAGTTTCACACACGTTTCAAACTCATAAAGGTACTTTTTTAAATAACTTATTGTATTTCTAAATTGGAAGGTTTTTTATGAAAAAAAAAAAAAAAACAACAAAAAAAAACCAGACCCGACTGGAATTTTTCTGCAAAAAATATTTTAAACACGTTTTTGTTGTTGTTGTTGTTGTTGTGGTCTCTGACAATTAAACACATGCACATTAAATACCCCGATAATACAGAAACAGCCACAAATTCTGGTCTTTTGACCAGGCAAAACGTTATTTACGCTCTGTTGGAAAAAAAAAAAACAAAGCGTAGGCTTCTCCTGGAAATGTTTTGGTTCTGGAAGGTTCTTCTTCAGGTGTTCGTCGAGGGCCTGGAAGTTTTCGGGCCATGTGAAAACATCAGCCAGCTCCGGACGATGGCCGCTGTTTACGTTTGCACGGAGGCGCTTTCGCGCCGTTGTTTGTTATCCCTGCGGATGGAAAGAAACAGAGGCCGGAGTTTCGCACAGGAAAAGGCTTTTGTTGGCCGCCCCACTTGTCACCGCGGGGGGACGAGTCGTTTCTGCAACAAACCACACCGCCATTCTGCATCCTTGATCAGACGCGCCGGCGGGTTTTAATGGGAGACAACTGTGGAGAACAAAAGAGGAGACAGAGGAGGAATCAAAGCGACTGGTGCCACGGCTGAGCCAGTTGTGACGCGCTGCTGGCCGCACATATTTGCTCTCCAGCCTGTCCCGGCTGTGTGTGTTTGTGTGAATGTGGTGTGCGGCCGAGCGCTGTGGCGGCCGCCGGTGCTGCAGGCTGCTCACCGAGGCACGGCACGGCCGGGCGGGCAGAAACCAGCGGCCTTTTGTTGTGTGGGAGCCAGACAGAGAGGAGACGCGGGCAGAAGGGGAGGTTAGCGGTTAGAGGGGCAGAGGGAGGCCGCACCATCCCACTCAGGACGGCATCAAAGCATCAAAAACCTGGACGCTGGTCGTGCTGACCATCCTCAAAGGGGCCGGACGGCTGGTCTCTGCTCGGAAATCTGGGAATAAACCCATCGTTTTTTGGTTTGATGCCGCCCTCTGACCCCCCAGGAACACCTGAAATCAAAAAAGGGCAAACCGCGCTAATCTTTAGCGACTCTTTCTCTCCAAATACTGGATTCCTGTGTGTTTGCGTATCCGCGGGTGTTTGGAGGAGCAGCTGGTGGGTTATGAAAGACGCCGGCTGTCCCTGGAGCTGCCGGCACGCTTCCTGGATCTGCCTGATGTCACTTCCGGTGCCTGGACTCTGTGTGTGTGTGTGTGTGTGTGTGTGTGTGTGTGTGGACCGGGCCGACACACAGCTGCAGCCGGTTTTCGATCAGACGTAAATAACTCACAGGCGGAACAGACGGGATTCCAGGAATTTTGGATTCCGGGGGGAAAAAAATCCCTTCAGCACGAATTCCACACTGGAAGGAACAATCCTGCCAGTTTGGCCAGTAAACTTTTCACAAACCAGGTTTTTTTGTGAGCAGCCATCCCACTGGTCTGACTCAGGGCTTTGACTCACCCGCTCACCCACTCTTTTCACATCTAAGTGTTTTCGGATTAATCGCATCCATTTTTTCTTTTCCCACCGGGTCCTGGTTCCCCACAGGGGTCGGAGGTCGCGGGTTTGTGGAGGCTGGTGCACCAGTGCAGCGGGTGGGGCGCGCACGGCGCCACCCGTTCACAATGACAGCACATTGTGGCTCTGTTTCGCGGTTGTCCGGGACGCCTGGAAGTGCTGCGTTCCGACTGGACGCTGCTCCGAGGCCTCGGCGTTCGGAACCAGCAGGCCCGGCACCGCCTTCAAAATAAAACGCCGGGCCCTTCCAGCTCGCTAGCGTGACCTTGCTGGGTCACAGTTTGGCAGCACACCTCCTTCTTTCCCTCCGTTTGTTATCTGGATGGAGGGATGGGGGAGGAGAGGAGGCCGGCGTTCACACCGATACGCCGATGCTGGAGGACGAGGAGCAACGCCGGTGTGGGAACCTCAGCCCAGGCTCTCCGCCTTCACACAGATGTTCCTCCTGGCACCTCGGCAGGTTGCGACGGGGCGGACAGGGGGCCCTCGTGGGGTCCCCGGGGCGGCCGGGGGCCAAACAGAGCCTCCGAGTCTGCTTGAGGGCTCCCTTTGTGGGACACAAAACATTGTCTGTGCTGGGAAAGGCCATGAGGATGGGAACCGTGCCCAGAGCTAGCCTGTGTTTGACTCCCCGCGCGCGTGTGTGTGTGTGAGAGAGAGAGTGCTGTACCGGGTGTGAGAGACACACCACGCTGGGAACTCCAGTCAACATTTGCCGCAGCATCACCGCGTTGAGCTCAGCGTTCGGATTCAGCGACACGTTGTCCAAAAGTTTGGACATTTGGGACGTTTGGACGTCTTTCGCACACAAAAAGAGGCTCTCTCACCCCTCAAGGTCTATTTTTACTGGAGTCGTCTTTTTCCTGCAGAAACGTCAACAGCCGGTAAATCCTGGATAAGAGCGTCAGCAGGCGGAGCAGACGGCTAACGAGCGGCTCCGCCCGGCAGCTCTCAAATATGATAAGATACGCCGATGATGAAGGACCAGGAAGCACGGCAGCTATTTTAGGCCGAGAGTTTGATCCTGCGCGTGCGTGTGTGTGCGTGTGTGTGTGTGTGTGAGTGAGTGTGTGTGTGTGAGCACCAGGCTGAGGGGTTTTCAGGATGGTGGGAATGGATGAGGAATGTCAGAAAGCCAAAGAAGGAGAAATCATGACAACAAGGGTAAAGAAGTGGCTTTTCCCCTCCGAACTGAGACGGAGGGGCCCCGCGGCGGCTCCCAGACCGGGAGGCTGACGGGAGGAGACGGGACGTGCATGGTGCACACACACACACACACACCGGCCACAGAAGCATGTTCGGAGAGGAGCACCGAGTGTTACCAAAGGGGGGGTTTAAACAGCCACACAAGGCTTCAGCTCAGGAAGGTCTGGGCCCCAGGGCCCCCCAGCTTCTCAGTGGTTAGCCGTATTTTAGCAAAGACAAGCCGGACCCTGGAGTGCTACCCGGAATGTGTGAGCGTGAGTGATTGTCGGCTCTGCAAACGGCCCTGGAAAGCCCCCGCTCCTCAGGAGCCCCTTCCCCGACTGTTCTGGCTGCCTGTTTCTGAGAGCTCGGCTATTTTTGTTTGAGAACCAGCGACCTGGCCGACTGTCGTCAGGCCTCCATCACAGAACACACACACACACACACACACACACACACACACCCGTCCGTGTGACCATTTGTTGGCTGTGAATTATTAATCACGCTTAGTCTGCCAACCTGAGCGCGACTGCTGCACACACACACACACACACACACACACACACACACCAGCGGCGCTTGTATGCACATGTGTATCAGTGGCGGGGTCACGTGCACACGCGTGCACGCCTCCTGCGCTCCTGACCGGCCTCCTCTCGCCTCTGCATCTGTGAGTCTGCGGGTCCCAGCTGTCTGAGGATGGAGGGATGATGTGTTCACTGACCTGTTCCTGATGGGCGTGTGTGTGTGTGTGTGTGTGTGTTTCTAAACTGTAACCTAAAACACATTGATTTCACCCAAAAGCAGACTGCATTTATGTTCACATCAAAGCTTCAGCACAGCAAATAAATAAAATGGAAATAATTGAAATAATTGCATTCGGTTGAGCCAAAACGACCAAAAATGAGGCAATATTCTATTTTTTAAACTTTTAAAACGGTCGTGAGCCAGCTCTCCAGGGGTCTGTGGCGTATATGGCACCTCGGCGTGCCCACTTCCACAGAGGGTGATGTGGGAAGGAGCCGGGCGGCTGTAAATCCTGGTCCCAGCCGAGGGGGATCCCGGATACTCAGCATTCCTGCAGAGCCACTGTGAGAACCAGAGGACACGAGCACACACACTTTTGGTCTCAGTCTCAAAGGGTTGGAAAAACTTGTGCAGTCCCCGTGTGTGTGTGTGTGTGTGAGTGTGTGTGTTTCTAAATGCTACCTGTCAGATCTGCATCTAAAACACTTGGTGATAGAAGAAAAATCCGTTTTTCTTTTAACCTTTTCAGGCGGAAACCTCGACGGCTTTAGCTTAGCTTAGCTTGGTGCAAACGCTGCCTGAAACCAGTCAGCAAACGGGAGCTTTCAGCCACCTCGAGGGTCCTCGTCTTTGCACTTTTATTCCTTGAAGGAGAATAAAAACCATATCTGAAATTCCAAAGTTTTCCAGGCTAAGTTGTAAATCTACGACAAGGCAGGGTGATGAAGTGGTTCCACTGCACGTGTGTGTGTGTGTGTGTGACGTTCCTGTTGTGTGTGTGTGTGTGCGTTTGCAGCATTCCTTGCTAAGCATTCCGGGTATCTTCCCATTGAAGCCTAATGATCATTTAACTATTACCAGGGGAGGAAGGGTGGAGGGAGCTGGCCCCGCTGGGGTCCTAACAGCTGAGTGCACCCACTTTCCCATGCTGCCAGGGGTCAAAGGTCACCCCGCAGCTACCGCCGCAGTTGTTACGACCCCTTGCACACAAGGCTTCTCCTGTGCGGCTGGACGCATTACTCCTTGCATGCGGGTGAAACAGTAGATTCAACGAGGGGCCGTATGTGCGAGTGTGTGTGTGTGTGTGTGTGGGGGGTGCACAACAATGTAGTGTATCTAATGGATGTTTCAGCGTACGTGTGTGTGTGCGGAGGGCTACCATGAACGTGGCTTCGTGAGGGTCCGCGAGGCCTCACGCCTGTCTAAATTGGACAATTGTGTTTGTGTGTGTGTGTGTGTGTGTGTGTGTGTGTGTGTGTGTGTGTTCCTCCTGTCAAATAAGTAGTTCCAGATTCAAGATTCCAGGATGAGAAACAGTTTAATTCAGCATGACACCTCTTTTTGCTCGTTATCTTGTGCACTTCCAAGTTGTCCCAAAACACAATCTTCATGCACGTGTGTGTGTGTGTGTGTGTGTGTGTGTGTGTGTGTATGTATGTGTGTGGGTGTGTGTGGGTGTGTGTGTGTGGGTGTGTGTATTTGTCGGAGAAAAGATTTTACCAAGAAAACAACTAGAAATTGTTGCCAGACCGACCGAATCTTTCAACTTTTCCCTCCATGTGAGCTCGTTTCCATGGCAGCAGCTTCCCTGCGCCTCTGCCCTTTGGCACTTTTTAGCCAGAAATATAATTGTTTTGTTTTTTAAATTCATTTTCTTGTCTAGTTTCTTTCTCCTCTGTGGAGAACCTGCGTCTACAATCCAGCCCCCGCTCCTCAGAGCCCCTTCCCCGCCTGTTCTGGCTGCCTGTTTCTGAGAGCTCGGCTATCTTTGTCTGAGAACCCGCGCCCTGGCCACTGTCGTCAGGCCCCCCATCCACAGAACACACACTACACACTACACACACACACACACACACACACACACACCCGTCCGTGTGACCATTTGTTGGCTGTGAATTATTAATCACGCTTAGCTGCCAACCTGACGCGACTGCTGACACACACACACACACACACACACACCAGCGGCGCTTGTATGCACATGTGTATCAGTGGCGGGGTCACGTGCACACGCGTGCACGCCCCCTGCGCTCCTGACCGGCCTCCTCTCGCCTCTGCATCTGTGAGTCTGCGGGTCCCAGCTGTCTGAGGATGGAGGGATGATGTGTTCACTGACCTGTTCCTGATGGGCGTGTGTGTGTGTGTGTGTGTGTGTGTGTGTGTGTGTGTGTGTTTCTAAACTGTAACCTAAAACACATTGATTTCACCCAAAAGCAGACTGCATTTATGTTCACATCAAAGCTTCAGCACAGCAAATAAATAAAATGGAAATAATTGAAATAATTGCATTCGGTTGAGCCAAAACGACCAAAAATGAGGCAATATTCTATTTTTTAAACTTTTAAAACGGTCGTGAGCCAGCTCTCCAGGGGTCTGTGGCGTATATGGCACCTCGGCGTGCCCACTTCCACAGAGGGTGATGTGGGAAGGAGCCGGGCAGCTGTAAATCCTGGTCCCAGCCGAGGGGGATCCCGGATACTCGGCATTCCTGCGGAGCCACTGTGAGAACCAGAGGACACGAGCACACACACTTTTGGTCTCAGTCTCAAAGGGTTGGAAAAACTTGTGCAGTCCCCGTGTGCGTGTGTGTGTGAGTGTGTGTGTTTCTAAATGCTACCTGTCAGATCTGCATCTAAAACACTTGGTGATAGAAGAAAAATCCGTTTTTCTTTTAACCTTTTCAGGCGGAAACCTCGACGGCTTTAGCTTAGCTTAGCTTGGTGCAAACGCTGCCTGAAACCAGTCAGCAAACGGGAGCTTTCAGCCACCTCGAGGGCCCTCGTCTTTGCACTTTTATTCCTTGAAGGAGAATAAAAACCATATCTGAAATTCCAAAGTTTTCCAGGCTAAGTTGTAAATCTACGACAAGACAGGGTGATGAAGTGGTTCCACTGCACGTGTGTGTGTGTGTGTGTGTGTGTGTGTGTGTGTGTGTGACGTTCCTGTTGTGTGTGTGTGTGTGCGTTTGCAGCATTCCTTGCTAAGCATTCCGGGTATCTTCCCATTGAAGCCTAATGATCATTTAACTATTACCAGGGGAGGAAGGGTGGAGGGAGCTGGCCCCGCTGGGGTCCTAACAGCTGAGTGCACCCACTTTCCCATGCTGCCAGGGGTCAAAGGTCACCCCGCAGCTACCGCCGCAGTTGTTACGACCCCTTGCACACAAGGCTTCTCCTGTGCGGCTGGACGCATTACTCCTTGCATGCGGGTGAAACAGTAGATTCAACGAGGGGCCGTATGTGCGAGTGTGTGTGTGTGTGTGTGTGTGGGGGGGTGCACAACAATGTAGTGTATCTAATGGATGTTTCAGCCTACGTGTGTGTGTGCGGAGGGCAACCATGAACGTGGCCTCGCGAGGGTCCACGAGGCCTCACGCCTGTCTAAATTGGACAATTGTGTTTGTGTGTGTGTGTGTGTGTGTGTGTGTGTGTGTGCCAGCGCACCTTTCCGGCAGCTCTTTGAACTGCTGGCATTCATGCTCAAAGCTTCCTGCTTTTCTTTTTAAATGAAAATATGCCGACCTTCATTTGTTGTTCCTGCCTGTTTGGGGCCACAGCTTCACTCCTGGGGTGAAAAAAGCAAAAAAAGAGGTTGAAACACACATGAAACGCGGCACGCTCGGACCCCTCAACCGCTTTCCTCTGCTTTGAGCCTCAGAGGGAGGCTATTCCCTGCAGGCACAGGTAAAGGTTTCGTTTTCCACACCAAGCAGACGCCCGAGGAGCCGTAAAACTATCAAATATTCATCCTTTCCATCTCTTTTTTTGACGTCTGCGGCTCACGAAGCAACTCCAGACGATTCCCAAAGAGCGAGAAACTGGAGCGGTTTCCCTTCAGGCCGCTCGGATCATTCAAAAGCAAACATCCGTCAGGCCCCGGGATGCTGAGTTCCCACATGGGAATCGGGGAGAAACAGACCCGAAGGTGTGACACCCTGAAAAAGGGTAAAAACAGAGAGAGTGTTTCAGGAAGTGTGCCGAAGGGACTGGTTTTACTGGTGCTGGTGGGGTGGCTGCCTGGCCAGCGCTCAGGGGGACCGTTGGCCTCCCACGTGTGTGTGAACGTGTGTAATCCCACCGCAGGTGGAGGCGGAGGAGACCCTGGATGGGCGCCGAGAACCAGAGGAAGAACGGAAGGACACGCAGCTCAGACAGGCACCGGGGCGACACACACACACACACACACACACACACACACACACACACACACACACACACACACACACACAGAGATTTCTGCCCAATTTGAGAAAACACCTCACGCTAAAAGTGTTTCTTGTCTCCGGGGCGTCTCCCACGTCCCCTTGAGAAGGGGG
>CAAE01015029.1:1219098-1252450 GCA_000180735.1 Tetraodon nigroviridis | reverse complement strand
CGCCAACACCTTCAGGGAACCACAAAGAGGAGATGAGGAGGAGGAGGAAGGATGAAGGAGTTCAGTCAGAGAGCGACAGAGAAGAAAGGAAAGAGGAGCTGGCACCTTTACCGCAGCCGGCCACTAGAGGGCGACGGAGCTTTTATCTGACATAGATTTTTAAAAAATCTATTATTTTAGAACTTTTGTTCTGGCTGGAAAAACCTCGTAAAGCTGATTCACTGGAAACCGTTGTCTTCTTCTGTGAATCGTCTCCTTCTGTGGTTCGTCGTCTTCTGTGGTTCGTCTTCTTCTGTGGTTCGTCTTCTTCTGTGGTTCGTCTGCTTCTGTGGTTCGTCTTCTTCTGTGGTTCGTCTGCTTCTCTGGTTCGTCTGCTTCTGTGGTTCATCTTCTTCTGTGGTTCGTCTGCTTCTGTGGTTCGTCTTCTTCTGTGGTTCGTCTGCTTCTGTGGTTCGTCGTCTCCTGTGGTTCGTCTGCTTCTGTGGTTCGTCTGCTTCTCTGGTTCGTCTTCGTCTGTGGTTCGTCTGCTTCTGTGGTTCGTCTGCTTCTGTGGTTCGTCTTCGTCTCTGGTTCGTCTTCTTCTGTGGTTCGTCTTCTTCTGTGGTTCGTCTTCTTCTGTGGTTCGTCTTCTTCTTCGGGTTCTGGTCTTTTGGAAGTCGGAACCTTCTCTCCGACGCCGTCTACTGGGAGTACACACATTCAGGAAGGAGTGTTTATGTTCTCTTGTTCCTTCCACAGCGCAGCGGGAGCTGTGTGTGCCACGTGTACTTGTACGCCACGATCAATTTGCCCGCTGGGAGGCCTCTTCACCCCAGAGCCGTTCGCAGCACGAAACCGTGATCCCGGGATAAGATGCTCTGATGTTTGCACACACACACACACACACACACACACACGGGTGAACAGCTGCCTCTGTGAGCACATGGTTACCTGTCCTTCCACCTGATTCCTCCCGTCCAACCCACAACGACAGCAGCAGCACCGGGCGGAGGAGGGGGGAGGCGGACAAGCTCTGCCCAGGTCCGGGGCTCTGGTTTCAGCCTTCCGCCTGGGGGGCCCTGGGAACACCCGGCCCCAGGGGCCTCTGCGTCAATAAGGAGCAGCACAATGGCAGCCTGCCGGCAGACAACACCGCTGACGGACACCCGCACAAAGGAGCCTGTGAATGGGACGCAGGCGCACACACACACACACACACACACACACACACACGTGCGCCACAGAGAAGAATAGAAGAGTGTGTAGTTACCCGCAAGGCTGGTGTTTGTGGTCGGTGTGTATGTTTGCGAGGCGGCGCTCTGGCCCAGGAGGACACACACCTGCTGCAACACACACAGGTCGCCGGCGCTCCGGAAGGTCCGCTCGGCTCCACAGGAAGCGCCTCTGGTCGGATTTACGGTGAACTTTCACCAAAAACCCTCAGTCGGAACGCCACGCGGACCGGACGCGACCATTTCTATCCGCTTTGAAGCCTCGAGTTGCACTTCAAAGCTTTGCTGCTTTGCAGAAATCCAGTTCAAAGCCAGGCTGGCTGTAAAACTAAACACATTCACAGGACGGCTCCAACTTGAGCCGAGCCAACAAGGATGGAGCAAGGAGATGGCCCACACATCCCCCTCGATGGTAAGGCTGCTTTTGGGAAACCCTGGAACCGGTGCGACTACGACCCACTATTGGGTGACTGTTGTGGTTCTTTTCCCAGTGGGACGGAACCTACGACGGCGGCACCCGTTTCGGGCAAACGCGTATCACTTTCAGACCGAGGAGGAGAACATGGACTGGGTGGAATACCGCTTCCGACTGGTCATCCAGAAAATGGCGGTGGTCATCCTGATTTTACTGATCGTGCTGCTGTTTCAGCTCTACCCCGTCAAGAAGCAGCAGTAGCGCCGTTGGTGGCCCTACCGGCGTTGCCGTGGTAACGGGAGCAGCGATGCTGAGTGGACATCCACCTCCGGGTTGATACGCCGTCCACTCCGCAGACACGGCGGGGGTCTGGTGGTGGACAATGATGGGCGGAGGGGGGGGGGTCCTGCACCTTAGAGGAGGAAAAACCAGGACCAGCAGGACCAGCAGGCTCCCCCGGGACCGCCCCTCCACTCTCACGCGGTCACGTGACGCATGGAAAGCGCCGCCTCGGCTGACGGAAGCGACGGTTCTTCCCGTCCTCCTTACCTGGCGGTGACCAGGACATTCAAGGACATCCTGGAGGTCAAATAAAGGGTGGGGTCCTGGCCTCGAGTCTCCTCCTTTGATAATGACGTTATGACCAACTAGGTCAGGCCACACTGGTGGTCACCTCTTTGATCTTTGACCTTCAGGAGATAAAAGGAGCTCTCTCTCGCCTGTCTGCTGTGTTGGCTCTGCGTGACCTTCGCTCTGTTTGTCGGCTGGTCTTGGTAGGGGTGGGGGTAAAACTAGTTGGGAAGAGTGTTTAAAAGCGCCTCGTGAGAGAACAAAAAAAAACCAGGTCTGCTTCTCTGGTTCGTCTTCGTCTGTGGTTCGTCTGCTTCTGTGGTTCGTCTTCTTCTGTGGTTCGTCTTCTTCTGTGGTTCATCTGCTTCTGTGGTTCGTCTGCTTCTGTGGTTCGTCTTCTTCTGTGGTTCGTCTGCTTCTGTGGTTCATCTGCTTCTGTGGTTCGTCTTCTTCTGTGGTTCGTCTTCTTCTGTGGTTCGTCTGCTTCTCTGGTTCGTCTTCTTCTGTGGTTCGTCTGCTTCTGTGGTTCATCTGCTTCTGTGGTTCGTCTGCTTCTGTGGTTCGTCTTCTTCTGTGGTTCGTCTGCTTCTCTGGTTCGTCTTCGTCTGTGGTTCGTCTGCTTCTGTGGTTCGTCTTCTTCTGTGGTTCGTCTGCTTCTGTGGTTCATCTGCTTCTGTGGTTCGTCTTCTCCTGTGGTTCGTCTGCTTCTCTGGTTCGTCTTCGTCTGTGGTTCGTCTGCTTCTGTGGTTCGTCTGCTTCTGTGGTTCGTCTGCTTCTGTGGTTCGTCTTCTTCTGTGGTTCGTCTTCTTCTGTGGTTCGTCTTCGTCTGTGGTTCGTCTTCGTCTTCTGGTTCTGGCCGTTTGGAAGCGGGAACGTGGCCTCCGAGGCGGCCGAGCGGCAGCACACACAGTCAGGAAGGAGTGTTTAGGTTCTCTTGTTCCTTCCACACGTCAGCGGGAGTGTGTGCGCCACGTGCACGTGCATGCCAGGATCAAGCTGCCCGCTGGGAGGCCTCTTCACCCCAGAGCCGTTCGCAGCAGGAAACGGTGATCCCGGGATAAGCTGCTCTGATGTTTGCACACACACACACACACACACACGGGTGAACAGCTGCCTCTGTGAGCACATGGTTACCTGTCCTTCCACCTGATTCCTCCCGTCCAACCCACAACGACAGCAGCAGCACCGGGCGGAGGAGGGGGGAGGCGGACAAGCTCTGCCCAGGTCCGGGGCTCTGGTTTCAGCCTTCCGCCTGGGGGGCCCTGGGAACACCCGGCCCCAGGGGCCTCTGCGTCAATAAGGAGCAGCACAATGGCAGCCTGCCGGCAGACAACACCGCTGACGGACACCCGCACAAAGGAGCCCGTGAATGGGACGCAGGCGCACACACACACACACACACACACACACGCGCGCACACACACACACACACACACACACACACACACACACGTGCGCCACAGAGAAGAATAGAAGAGTGTGTAGTTACCCGCAAGGCTGGTGTTTGTGGTCGGTGTGTGTGTTTGCGAGGCGGCGCTCTGGCCCAGGAGGACACACACCTGCTGCAACACACACAGGTCGCCGGCGCTCCGGAAGGTCCGCTCGGCTCCACAGGAAGCGCCTCTGGTCGGATTTACGGTGAACTTTCACCAAAAACCCTCAGTCGGAACGCCACGCGGACCGGACGCGGCCATTTCTATCCGCTTTGAAGCCTCGAGTTGCACTTCAAAGCTTTGCTGCTTTGCAGAAATCCAGTTCAAAGCCAGGCTGGCTGTAAAACTAAACACATTCACAGGACGGCTCCAACTTGAGCCGAGCCAACAAGGATGGAGCAAGGAGATGGCCCACACATCCCCCTCGATGGTAAGGCTGCTTTTGGGAAACCCTGGAACCGGTGCGACTACGACCCACTATTGGGTGACTGTTGTGGTTCTTTTCCCAGTGGGACGGAACCTACGACGGCGGCACCCGTTTCGGGCAAACGCGTATCACTTTCAGACCGAGGAGGAGAACATGGACTGGGTGGAATACCGCTTCCGACTGGTCATCCAGAAAATGGCGGTGGTCATCCTGATTTTACTGATCGTGCTGCTGTTTCAGCTCTACCCCGTCAAGAAGCAGCAGTAGCGCCGTTGGTGGCCCTACCGGCGTTGCCGTGGTAACGGGAGCGGCGATGCTGACATCCACCTCCGGGTTGAGACGGCGTCCACTCCGCGGACACGGCGGGGGTGTTGGCAGGCCACGCCCCCCACAGGGGGTCTGAGGGTGGACAATGATGGGCGGAGGGGGGGATTCCTGCACCTTAGAGGAGGAAAAACCAGGACCAGCAGGACCAGCAGGCTCCCCCGGGACCGCCCCTCCACTCTCACGCGGTCACGTGACGCAGTGAAAGCGCCGCCTCGGCTGACGGAAGCGACGGTTCTTCCCGTCCTCCTTACCTGGCGGTGACCAGGACATTCAAGGACATCCTGGAGGTCAAATAAAGGGTTGGGTCCTGGCCTGAGTCCTCCTCCTTTGATAATGACGTTATGACCAACTAGGTCAGGCCACAGCTGGTGGTCACCTCTTTGATCTTTGACCTTCAGGAGATAAAAGCAGCTCCTCCTCGCTGTCCTGCCTGGTGGCTCTGCTCTCCCAGGGCTCTCCAAGGCCTTGTCTGCTTTGAAGCTTTGATTTGCACACCCAGGCTTTGATGATTTTACAAGAGGGCGCCTGTACTTTAGCAAACACAAAACCCATTCAGGAAGTCTCGTCCATTTCAACTCGTAGCCTAACAGGAGAAAAAGGAGTGAAAATGGAAAAAGGGGACGGCGTACACATACCCACCGACGGTAGAAAAACAGTCGTTCACAAACAGCTTTCCAGTGGAATTCTTTACTCACCTGTTTGGTTACTGTCGCCTGGTTTGCCGCCTGTTTTGCAGCGAGACCCAACATGCAGCAGCGTGACCGGGTTCACGCCAACGCGCGCCACCTCCAGGTGGCCGAGGACAACCTGCAGTGGGCCGAACATTGGCTGAGGATCCTGGAAATGATCATGGTCTTCCTGGTTGTGGCTGTCGTGCTGCGCGGCAGGACCGTTGCCATAGTAACGCCTGGGCTGGGGAAGAGCCGAGACGCTGCCAGATGCACCGAGACAGGCGGGGGCGTGCTGCCCCCTGCTGGCGGGCGAGGGAACAGGGTCGGCCATCCCTGGCCAGCAGGGGGCAGCACGCCGGTGGGACCGAGGTGTGACGTCACATCTTTACGGGCGGATTTCGGGGGGTTCACCTGGCGTTTTGGCTCTGCGGAGCCACCCAACCTGTTGGGCTGGTTGTGGGAGGGCCGGAGGAGACCCTTTTATCAGGCGTACGGCCTCCTCCAGTCGCCCCTGGGCCTCCCCTGGGCCCGGCTGGAGGCCCCGAGGCCCGGGGGTCAGAACTGCAGCACCAGGAAAGGGGCGACAGCGTCAGAGCAATATCAAAGTTTTATTCTTAAAATGTAGTATAGAGGAACAGTAGTACAATTCAGAAAGCAAAAGGAGAATGTAGTTCCATCGTTGAAAACCTTCTGATAAAAACGTAAAAAGATTAACCTGACTTGGTTTTGTGTTCAGGGGCGCCGAGGCGTGGCCCGAGTTTTGCATCGCTGTTAAAAGTCCGAGAGACGTTGAAAAATACAACCTTTTGCAACTGCGTAAAAAAATACAGCCGGGGAGGGAGCGAAACCTCTGCTTTACATCTGTAGTGTTTCCGCGGGTGGTTTTTCTGTGGTGTCCGTATAACAAATACAGCATACAATTCTGAAAAGATTCATTCGTTACAGTAAAATCAGTAGGATGGTAAATAGTATCAAAAGAACAAACAGGATGGCATGAGGAACGAGCACGCGGCGAACACACACACAACAGAAGGTTAAAGGTCACGGAAACGGACCTCCACGCCAGGAGCCGCCCGCGATCGTAGACTAATCCTCTAATTAAATAATAGATTCTTCATATATATATATTTCTTATATAGATCTCAGCATATATATATATATATCACCATTGTATAACCCCTTGCACAGTGATTCAAAGGTAAAAGTGACACAACGCGGCTGATATCTCCCAGAGAGAGAGAGGGGGGAAGCTACACACCTGCATCACCAGCACTTGAGCACAAACTGGATTTTCCACTGCATACGAACAGATACTGCTGTTCCCAGGGCTCCGCCCGCACACCGCCCGTCTCCCAGGGACACCCGCGCCTCCGCAACCTTAGCAGGCAGACCGATGAAAAGCACGCATCCGGAGGGGTAAAGTGAATGATTCTGTAGCATCAAAACAGTTCAAAATCTCAACAATTACAGACACGAGCAAAGGATCTTCTACACTACGCAAGTTCTCACCTGGCTTTTCTCATACATTACACTTCAACAATTAAAAACCACAATTTGGTTGGACAAATAGAAATTAACAGTCTTGATTGCATTTTGGAGTCAATATATATATAATATTAAATAACAAAAAAAAAAGAGTCTACTAATAAAAAAGTTGCTCATTTGGAAGAAAGACAAGTTTTTCTCCTAACTACATAGTTCCATTCAGACCCGCTTTTTGAAAGAAGCGAAAGAGACACGAAAGCAAACGTTTTTCATGAACGCAAAAGTAAGTGCATGTCTATGAGGCGCCATAGAGCTTCACTTTCTGTGGAACAAAGTGTTTTTCTACCTGGCAGACCTAGAAAAAAACAAACCGACAAAAAATAACCCCCCCTAAAAAAAACATCTCAAATTAAACCGATGACATTTTGTCTCCTACCAAACAAAGAAAATGGAGTTTCAGACTGACACCCGACACGCAGCCGCCCCTCAAAACCGAGATTCAAGTGATTCAATATATATATATATAGATATATAGATATATAGAAACTGTATTTACCATAGAATTAGTACCAAATATAAACAAACCCAGTCCTGGTGTCCACTTAGGTCCTCAGATCAAACATGTACTGCCGGTAGTTCTACAAAAATGGTATGTGTGAGTGTATCAAATTAAATAAAAGCTTTAAAAAAAGATGGCAGAAGCATACCTGATAGTCGCCATAGCACAACAGTGTTCTACAGTTGATTATAGGTCTATAACTGAGTCAGTTGAAGCTTTATGATTATAAACATCATATATAGCCTGTAGGTCCAGTATTCTGCGACAAGCATTACAGCATTAAACGTTCCGTCATTTGGCAAAATTCAAGCTTTAAGTGAAAGTCAAATGCTTTTGTTTAACAATATTAAAGTGTTACTGTGACGCTGTGATTTGTATAAAGCTAACAATAATATTTCCCCTTGTACTTTTGCTATTTTTTTCTCGTTAAAAAAAAAAATCAACTCTTTTTTTTTTTTTTTTAAAGCATATTCAGTAGTTTTCGTCTCCTGCTAAATCTTGGTGTGCTGTCTGTTTGGCACAATATTGCAGCCCTCTTAAATTAATCATAAATATGGCTGTGGTACATTAGAGTCACAAAACAGATTCTTTTGGTTCCAAGATTTGAGCAGGGAAAAGAAAAAAAAAAAGGAAGTAAATATTTAGCGCATCTAAACAAGATCTGGAGCGAAATAGAGAGAGAAAAAGAAACACCAATAAAAACAAAACAACAACAAGAAAAAAAAAAAAAAAAGCTCTTTTTCTGTGCGCTTCTACAAGCACCAAGCAATATAATCTTAGATTGGGCAGAAAAAGCATTTCTGCCTGCAGACAAAAACAGAAACAACAATTATAGCATTTGGTAAGACCATAATAAGCTCTCTTCATAAATTAAATAATTAACATTTCACTTTTAGATGATTGGCCTAACCCAGCTCTACATCACCGCTGTGCCCAAAACGCCCCAAAACAGGAAAAAATACACCAAAAACCTGATTTATCACATCATTTGTCATTCTTAATCGTTCTCTTGTTTGGCCCACAGTTGGACACGTGTTAATAATATTAATAATAATAATAATAATAATAATAATAAAATCTGTACATCATGGAGTTCCCACACTATCAAAGCTCCTGTTTTTTCGTGTTTTTTTTTAAACCCATCCGTTATAAACACAATTAAGTAACCGTAAGGTTTGATAGCACTTTGGAGTTGATTGTTTACCAGCTAGTTTTTGTATACATATATATTAAACATCAACCTTTTTGTGTTTTTAAATTCTCAAGCTTGTGAAAACGCTCAGTCCTCCTCTCGGCCGCCGCCGCCGCCGTCGCCGTCGTCGTTGCCCTGCGCCCAGTTTGATTGGTCGTTGTCGTTGGGCTCCTCCCCCTCCAGGTCCTCGACGTCCTCGCCTTCGAAGTCTTCGTCGCGGGGGAACTCCAGGCCCTCCAGGCCCTCCTGGGTGGCCTGGTGCGAGTCGGCGCAGTCGGCGCACACGCCGTAGCGCCGCGAGCCGTGGCGGATGCCCACGCTGGCGGCCAGCATGAAGATCTTCTTGCACACCATGCACTTGTACTTTTTGTCCTTCTTGTGCACCTTTTTGGGAAAAAAATGCGGTTTAACGTGATTAAAAACCGAACCGAACGTGTGTGGTACGCTAACTAACGCTACCTATCAACAGGTGCTCAGACAACTATAGCATGAAAAACCGGCCCACAAACGCACGTTCCCGCTTCCCGTCTTCCCCTTCGCCCAGCCACACCAACACGTCTAAAACAATCCATCGCTCCTGTACCACTTGGTGAGAGACTCCATAGAAACTCCCCGATAGGGAGGCCAAACATTTCTGCTCCGGTAACTCCCTCCAACACAGATCCTGAGGCCAAGCGGAGACGGGCGGGTCCGGAATGTGGGAGAGGAGGACCGAGATGCTGGGCAGAGGGTGTGCGTGTGCGTGTGCGTGTGTGTGTGTGTGTGTGTGTGTGTGTGTGCGTCGGACTCCACGCAGGGAATGTCTCTTGACGTGCTCGCGGCGGGTGAACAGCTTGCCGCAGATGTCGCAGCTGAAGGAGCGCACACCCGAGTGGATGATCAGGTGCCTCTTGAGCGTGCGCCGGTGCTTGGCAATGTAGTTACAGTGGGGGCACTTGAGCTTATTGATGGCTGGGTGGGAGGCCTCGCCTGGGGGGGCACAAGTCCAACAGTTAGTGCACTCACACACTCATTTCAGGGCCACGTCATCATCGTCGTCATCATCATACATGTTCAGCCAGGCCGAGACCCCCCCAGAGGAAGCGGCTGGTGTGTGTTTGTGTGTTGGGGGGGGTCCCTGCGGACCCCCCTTGAGGGAGCCCCGTTAACAAGCTGGCGAGGACAGCTGCTCCGGCCAACCATCGTCGATCTATTGATTGTGGAGAGCTTCGGGCCGAGCGACGGCAACCTTTTGTTTGAACCGGCCAGGCGCACAACACAGGCGTCGTCAAGGCAGGTTGCCGGGGGGAGGGGGGAGAAGGGGGGAGGGTTGATGAGAAGCAGGTCACCTGTGTATTGTCGGCGTGTGTGTGGAGAAAGACGGCGTACAAGAAAACAGGGTGATGATTCTTAGGTTTTCTCTGAATAAATCCACCCGTTCACAGTAAATTAGCCAAAAAAAGGCCTAATTGTAGCCCAGCGGCTCCCGCTCCGGCCTCCCCCTCCAGCCCTGGGAGGGGAGTGTGTGGTTTCCGAGGGCTGGGGGGCCGGTTGGGCGGCGGTCTGGAGAGTGCGGAGGCTTCACCATTCTCCCAGGACTCTCCCTGCTGTATGTCCTGGATGATGCTACACGGGATCTGATTGGCCAGTTCTGGGAAAGGGACGGGCAGGGGGGGGGCAAGGAGTGAGGGCGAGAGGGACAGAGAGAAACGAGAGGTGGTTGAGAGCCTGGGGGGTGCACACACCACGCACACACAAACACACACACACACACACACCTTGCAGTGCTGTGTGTACACAGCTTACATCACACACCCTCACCCTTAAAGCCACATCTGCAAAACAATAGTTTTGCAAACACAAACGTACACACACATACGCGCGCGTGCACGCGTCCCCTTGTTATCAGTCCGAAAGCGTTGATCCGCAGGCCAGAACAACAAAGTGGTGTAACCAGGAGGAGGCTAATTAGCCTAGAGAGCCCGGCCCTGGCTCCGGCTCAGCTTACACTCGCCTCTTTGCATGCGCTGGTGTGGGAGCACCTGCGTGTCTGCGCGTCCGGTTCTTCCAGCACCAGCGCTTAAAGCCCATTAGGGACACGCCCCTGTGTGTGTGTGAGTGTGTGTGTGCAGGTGTACATTCTCCCTGGGTCAATATCCTTGGGTCAGTCAGGACAGCCCCGGTGCATTAGAGCGGGCTGTGCGGGGGCGGGACGGCCCGGCTGAGGGCCCGACCGAGCCGGCGCCGGCGTTTGCAAATACGCCGCGATGGAGACTCGGACCAATGCAAATACGGTCCACCTGCCAGGTGCGCGCGTGAGGCTGCAGCACCCGCTCTTCAAACAAGCCCAGGCACTCGCTCGAAGACCCGAGGTGGACGCGGGCGGCCGGAGCCAGCCCTCCATTTCAGCCCCGTCTCACTGCTTGTTGGTTAATTATTCAAGTGAAAAAGGAAAGAACACATAGACTCATTTACATCCCATATCCCTAAAAACACAGAGGGTTACAGCCAGAACACGCAGGAAAGGGGGATGACAACGATAATTAGCGTAAAAACGGTCACGCGGGTCTGTTTGCTGACATTTGCTGGATGGGTCTGCTCGTCCCCGCTGATCCAAGGCTGAAGTGGCTGCAGAAGCAGGTTCTCTGGAAACTATTCCTGACAAATGGAATTCCAGGAATGGAACTAAAAGTAACGCAGGAAGGAGTCCAGATTTAAAATAAAACGACGGCCGCTCGTTATCTGGAGGCAAGACGAACGAGGGCCGAGATCAAACGGGAGCTGGAAAACACGTGGCTCATGTCGAAGTTCTGAGGAATGGAACCCTCACACCAAAGATCCACGGCAGGCCTTTGAGATTCCTGACTAATTTAGTAAGATGAAAACAGAAAACCCCCCCTTGAATCGCTCAGTCTGTGCTGCAGCTACGGAAATATGCAGAATACTGTAAAAAGTTGCAGCTGGATAACAAAAGGCTTTTATTGTGGCAGAATCTGCTTCCAGTCTGAACAATAGCTTCATTTCAAAATAAAGATACACCGGGCCCACATCCGAGCCCCTGCACCCTGGGATGAGTTTACACACACATTAGCAGGAGCCTGATGAAGATGCTAAAAGCATCCAAGTGCATTTAGGTTGGTCCTGTGTGTGTGTGTGTGTGTGTGTGTGTGTGTGTGTGTGTGTGTGTGTGTGTGTGTGTGTGTGTGTGCCCCCTACCGGCATTTTCAGAGAGGGAGGAGAAGTCCTCTCTGGGGTAGGAGGCCGAGGGCTGGATGAACATCCCCTCGCCGAATCCCTCTTCGGGCTCCGGTGGGAAGTTGTAGACGAAGCGGCGCGTGGTGGCTTGCTTTTTCCTCCGCCCGCTGCCGGCGGCGGCGTCCGGCGCTTCTCGCTTGATGGCGGCGGGCGCCGTGGCTGCGGCGCCGCCGGGGGCCGCCTCGTTCCAGACGAAGAACTGGCCCCTGGCCGCCCGCGCCTCGTTGGTCTCGGCCGAGTCGGACGAGTTGTCGTTGTGGTGGCTCCAGCTGCCGGAGGATCCGGGGGCCGCCGGGGCACAGCCCTCGCCCCCGACCACCGTCACCTCGATGTCGCTGGCCTCCTCCTTCACCCCGCAGGCCTCGTCCTCCTCCTCGGCCGCCGCCTCCCTGCCCTGGTGGCCGCCGGCCTTGATGGACAGCTTGGACAGGATGCTGGTGGCCCAGAAGGTGCTGGACTTGTGCTCGGCCCCCCGGTGTCCCTCCTTGGCCACCGTCTGCCTCTTGTTGTAGTCCACCACCACCGAGTCGGGCGCCTCCTGCTTGATGCTGATGTTCAGGGCGTCTTTGATGAAAGCCCGGCAGGAGTGGACCACCTCGGTCATCTGGAGGTAACTGGCCACGGACATCACCTCGATGGCGTTTTGGCTGGTGAGCAGCAGGTTCCCAGAGTAGAGGAAGTCGAGGATGACCGAGAAGCCCTGCACGGCGGCGATGTCCAGGTGCGTGACGGTGGCCTGGTCCTGGGCCTCGCTCTTGGTCAGACAGTAGAGGGTTTTGAAGTAGCGGCTGCCCGCCACCAGGATGTTCTTGTGCGCGCGGAACACCTGGCCCGACACCACGATGTTGACGTCGCAGAGGATGCCGCTCTTGCGCTGCTTGTCCAGCTCCTGCAGCAGCTGGTAGCAGTAGGAGTTCTCGTTGGGCTTGCTGCGGTAGTCTTCTCCGGAGCAGTTGGCGGAGGGGCTGGCGCTGTCCGAGGGCCTCACCATCTCCTGCACACAAGAGGGGAGAACAGTTACCCAAAGAGAGGCGGCAGCGGTACAAACGCTCGAGTGCTTTTCCCTCGCGGGGTTAAAATAACCCAGGTATGCACCCTCAGGGCTGTCAGTGCAACACCGGCGCGCCTGCCTGCGGGGTGAAACAGGTCCGACAGGCTTCTGTCGCGCAGGAGGAGGGAAAGACGCAACAAAAGGCACTGCACCGGCGTAAAATCAGTCTTTTATTTTCAAAACGCCGCTCAGTGGAGACAAACGCAGCTTTTTGGTGCGAGTGTGTGGATGCTACGTGGCCACAGGCTGGCGTCTGCGCCGAAACATCACTGCGGTCGCATATCGGAGGTCAAATCCCATCTTAAAACAGATGAATGGACAGGATTTGCTTCCTATCTGGGGCTATGCCATCTCAAGTCTCTCTTTCATGCAGAAAGGTCCAACGCTTTGACATCCTTGCTGTGAGCTATCAAAGACAACACTGGGCTGCACGACTGTGAGGGCTGCAAAGCCAGTTTTCTATCTCTCCGCCTATCTGCAGGGCATGAAACAGGACGACCGAGAGGCTAGCAGCAGCCGAGAACTGGCCTGTAACAGCCCCGGTAGCCCCCGCCCCCTCTCCTAAACGGGGCAGAGCGCCAGCCTGGTACAGGGCAGAGAAGCGAGGACACACACAAGTGTGCACGGACACAAGCGCCGCAACACAATGCACGCCTGTCTGCATGCACGCAGAGAAAAATGCATCTCAAACTCTATTCCTTCATAAATATTTGCAGAAATCTGCTGGAGTCTACACACACACACACACACACACACACACACACACACGCGCAGGCACATGCAGCAGCATACATCTCCAGCTCATTTTCGAATTGCGCAGCAGATGTCCTAATCCAGAATAATTCACATTGCTTGAGCCCTGCATTTTTCCCTCCCTCCCTCTCTCTGTTTCTCTTCTGTGCACACATGCAAGAACGCGTGCACACACAAACCGGGTTGCCTGCACGTACACACAGCTGGGGCTTCAGCCGGAGTGATTCAGATTAAATCCATTTCTCTGAGGTCCCCACCCAGCCCCCACCCCCACCGCCGCCCATACTCCCTCTACAGTGCAGCTCTTGTCCAGGCCAGCCTGGGATGGTATGGGGTGGGGGGGGGGGCGTTATCATCCTCCGCCACAGCTGGAGGGGGGACAGATGAAGAGAGGGAGAGGGATGGAATGAGGCAGGCAGAGAGAGAGGATGGTAAAGGCTCTATAAGTAGGAGGAGGACAGAGGGAGAGTAATGGAAGGCAGAAGTGTTCTGACCCGGTGGGGTTCAGGGTGGCCAGCGCCGACTCTTACATAAAAGCGTGATAACGCACAAAGGGGGGGGAGAAAAAAGAGAACGGGACAAAAAGTCGGCATGAAGAAAAACAAAAAAGTGGCACAGTGGGAGTTGAAGCGAGGGAGATGGAGAAGGAGATGGGTCACCCCATTTTAGCCCTGACAATGGCCGTGTTCTCCCTGAGGCTGATTGTCCACTCACTGTGGGTCTTTGTGAAAGCCCTGTGCACTCGCTCTCCCGTTTTACCGCATCTCTGAGGCCCAGGCGCAGAAAAGGGCCCGGCTGCATGCGGGTGATGCACGGAGGATGGGGGAGCGAGGAATTATCACTCCGTGACACACATCCCAGCTTTGGAAGGAGCTTGGACGAGCGCAGCACGTTGTCACGGGGATGGACAGATGTGCCGTCGCTTCAGAAGACCGGCGGGGCCCCGGCCCCGGTCTGGCCCCGGTCTGGCCCCGGCCTTCTCTCTGCAGATGTGCTGGCGGAGGAATTCTGCGCAGCAGATGCTCCAGCAGGCGCAGGTTTTTTTGATCTCGGGGTGGAGGGCGGAAAAAGACGATGAAATCCTTTAAGGAGAGAGGTTTCGAAACGTGTGTGACTGTTCAAGATGGGGGGAATGAGCTCCGCAAACACCTTCGGCGCTCTGGCCGACAGCTTTTCTGGGGGCAGAGGTGACGTGTTTGCATGCGAGGGTGGGGCTGTGAAGAGGTGGAGGTTAAAACAGGTTAGCGGGTGGCTGCGGGGGAATCGACCGCAGAACAAAGGCTGCCACACCTTTCCTATCCTTCTCATTTCAGGGGGGGCCCAACCCAAGGCAGCCGCCATTTTCTGCACCACGGTGTGTGTGACTGATACTAGCGTGCACCGTGTTTAGCTGCCGTTACACATTCTTGCCCGTTTTTGGGGTTGCTGCCAGTGCATGCAAATTTAAAGGAACAGCCTGTGTTTTTGATTTGACCACGGAGGGGAAACCCCCCCCCCCCCCCCCCCGGGGTAGATCGGGGGCAATAAAGCGTCGGTCCCATGACCAGCCCAGCCCCGAGGCATTCTGTTGGTCCGTCAACAGCCCCCATACATCTACTGTCCCCCCCCCCCCTTCTTTCGCCCCAACCCGCCTGTCCACAGATGCAAGAACAATACTGCAGTGTGCGTTTGGCCCAAGGTGTGGGCGGGCCGCGCCGAGCGTCTCCCGCCGCGGCCCCTCCCCCCTGCTCCGCCCGGCGCGGTGCCGCCGGGGCGCCACCCCGCGGCTGGCCTGGGAAAGAATTACGCCTCTGGCTCCACCCCCCCCCCCCTCCCGTGCCCTGTGGCCACCCCCTCCCCCTCCCCGCTCTCTGGCCCCCCCCACCCGGCCCCCGGGTGGGGCCCCCCTTCTCCCTTCCCCCCTGTGGTGTTTGTTCGGCCATACCCCCCCGGCGCGCTCTGAGCTCGCCGGGGCCCCCAGATCCACGTCCATCCTCCGGGAACCAGTCCAGTGTTCAATCGGGCCAGCACAACCCCGCAGGTACAACCACCGCCCGGAGGAGACGGCTCAGTCCGGCCCCTACCCGGGCTTTTGTCCCAGCCCGGACAACGCGGGCATCTGCTAAACACGTTGGTTTCCCTCCAAACGAGCACAGCAGAAAAAATGTGCAATTATTCAAGTGTTTACTGGGCGAAATGCGTCATCGATCGGCAGCGGCCAACGCTGAGTGTGTCGCAACTCATCCCCCCTCCGCCCCCCCAAAAAAGGAAAACTTGACAAGAGTGACAACCAAAATGGCCCAGATATGACCTCGCTGATTAAATTCCAGGAACCCACGGTTGACTTTTCCTCGTCTTAACCTTTCATGGGGAACAACCGGAGCGCAAGACAGAGAGTTGGGGACAACAACCCCCTTCTGCAAGGAGCGCTGCCCTAACCACAGCTGCTCTGGTGTGCTGGGGCTAATTGAGTTTGCTATAACGAATGCGGCAGAGGCCTGACTAACCTCAGGAAGGGGTGGGGGCAACGAGACATGGCCTCGTCACATCCATACCTCCCCTTGAATGCGGCGCTGTGGATGTTACAACAACAGCAGCGCCTTTCGCTCTCAGGCCGCGTCTTTCCGGGTCTATTTAGCAGGAGGGAACGGCCTCTATAACCTCTCGGCGCGCGGCGTCTGGGGTCCTTGTTGCTAGGGAAACGCCATGCTGCTAATCCACTCCTACTGCTCCTTAACAATTAGAGATGTACACAAGTTAGTGGATCCCCTTAAGTCACGCCGATTAGTGTTTGCGTGTGGAAAGGAGGGAACTAAATGTGGTAGTGCAATCCTCTCTGCTGAGAAATTAGACTCAAATTGCACCCACACTTAAATCCCCTGACAGCCGAGACTATTGTAAGGACATAGTGTTGGGCGAGGCAGAGTACACGTTTTTAATAAGATTGCTGTGATTAAAGCCCACGGACAAACGGACCCGAACGTTGGCAACGGCAAGTTATTCATTCATCAAGTCTGGTGTACATAACTAAATTTAACAATTAAGAAAGGAGCATGTATGCTTTTGATTAAATATTAAAAACAATAAAAAAAATCACTCAGTATACATGCATTCTAACAGGCCAAATTTATGTATGCAGAGCAATTAAATAACACCATTTACACTCCAGTAGTGCTTTCACTAATATATTATTGAGATTGATAACACAACTGCACGCTCATGTGCAAACATGTGTAGGACTGGGTCAGGTGACAGCGTGTCACCCAATTTACTGACATGAATTTCACTCATTCATGCAGCCAAGCAGCCGCATCTGGAGAGCAGAGTGATCTACTCTTCTCTGGTCCTCTGTGCAAGTGATACCATCTATGGATTTTCTTTTTTGGGGGGGGGGGGGGGGGAGCAATCTTAGAGAATGCCTCCAACTCAGCTCCCCAAAGGGAGAAGAAGGTGGAGAAGGAAGACATGCAGCGGAGGTCATTTGGGACCAGGAACCGGCAGAACCGCTCCGGGGGCCGAGAGGCGGGGCGCCGGGCAGGGGTGCGGTTCCCCAAAGGCTGCCCGGGTCGAGCCCTCGCCATTGTGTGACCTCTAGCAAAGCTAGCGCCCCAAACAGCTGCTGACACGACACAAGCACACTGTACACTTGGCAACAAAAATAGGGGGCAAAGGTATTTTGAAAGTGTAGGAAGAACTGCCACACTTGGGCGATGATGACATGTAACCTAATGGAGCTAGCAGGTGTCACACGGGAACAGGTTACAACGGGTTGTTTTGGAGGAGGAGGGGAGGGTTATTATTGTGTGTACTTTGTATTTTCAGACATGAACTAAATGAGAGTTTCGTAAAAAATCCAAAAGCGCAACTCGGCGTGTTTTTCCTGCAGGCTCAATCTGCTTAGGGGCTTTCCACCAGAATCACTGGCCATTTACCTCCGACAGCCGGAGCGGCTAGCGGGCTAGGCTAGCTGTTAGCAGCGGCTAGCAGCTAGCCCGACGCTAGCTAAGCGACCAGGAAAAGGGGATTGTGGGGCTTAGGTGCTGGCCTGTTCTCGCCTTTTTTGTATTTAAAAACACATTCGCGCTCTCGGAGGAGCCAGAAAAGTTGCCAAAACCACACAACTCCGACTAGCCAGCGTGGAAGTTTCCCGAAGCCAGAAAAGAAAGCGAAAACGCGGCGGGTTAGCGTTACCTGTTTGGTGGGGTCGTTCCGCCCGTGCTCGGGGGACAGGTGATGCCTCAGCAGCAAGGCCCGCTTGTAGTTGCGGCTGCCTTTGACCAGCTCGTCGCTGTTTTTAGTGGCAAAGTTGTGGCACCAGGAACAGGACATGAGCCCCGTCTCCTGGCAGAATTTGAGCCAGGGAAATTCTTGCAACCACGACGCGTGAAACTGCGAGTGCTTGAGCAGCGACATCTGCGGTCTCATCTCCACTCCAGATTTCCTGGATCCCGTCTCGGCGGCGCTTCCCGACCCCCGGACGTCGACGCTGTTGGGCCGGTTCCCCGCGGTACAGCCGTTGCCCTCCCGGCAGCCGTGCTCCGCGTTCAGCGGGACGCTCCGGTAGTCGCCCTCTCCGACTGGCCCGCTGCCCCCTTCCGGGTCCTCTTCTTCCTCCGCCTCGGGTTCCGTGCTGTCGCTGACAGACCCAGCGCCCTCAACTCTCTTCTGGGATGTTCCGTTGGCCCCAAGATCCCTGTCCTCCTCCTGATCCGGCCTGTTGCCGTTAAACTGCCGATCTTGACAGGCCAGGGCCTCGCAGCTGCCACGGTTCCCCGCGCCGACAGCGCCGGAACCCGTTAACCCAGCTAATCCACCCCCTCGGAACGCCAGCGTCCTGCGGTTTCTCTCCCCGGACATTTTCCCCTAATATTTGTCACAATCTTCACTTTCTCGATATTCCGCCTCCGACCGCCAACCAGTCCGACTGCGGTGGCTTTTGTTTTCCCCAAAGAGGTGGACCGTCGTCGCCTCTCCGCGCCGCGTTGACCCTCCCGGTGAGAGTATGTAGGTTATGCGGAAATAAATAAAGGTTTTAACGGCATAATGAATTTCAGGGTTCTGGCTGCGTCCGCGCAGGCCCCGCAGAGGTCGAATGGCAGCGACTTTCTTCCCCACAATGCACCTCGCCTGGAGAAAGGGGGGGAGAAAGAGGGAGGAGGCGCTTTGGAAGGAAGATGGGGGTGCTGGCGATCGGCGAAGGGCCCGTCGCTGTGGCGAGGCTGCACCCTGATCCCGCACGCCTGTTCCGGGGAGGAGCTTCCAGGGAACCGGGCCCCGGGCCCCGGGCCCGGGCCGGCGCTGCGGGGAGGCGGCTGCGTTTTCATCCGAACACAGCGATCATTCCTGCCGGGACTCCGGGTCCGTTTGCAGTAATTTACTGCAAATGTGACACGAATCGACCTCCGCGGTGTTCGGCTGGTGAAAACGCGGCTGTCTGTTTGGAAGCGCGTCGCTTATAATAGTATAATAATTGTTTTGTTTTGTTTTTCAAAATGCATAAAGTCATACATATATAAAATGACGAGCCTTCGGTGGAAACTATCGTTAAATGAAAATATTTTACATGACAAAAAAAATCTAATAAATACACATTAAAATTCTTAAATATCAACATGTGTCAACGCTGTTTTTATTCCACCGGTGGCCAACGGGGGCGCTGTTTGCCGGTGGCTGACACTAATTCTATCTATCTATTTATCGGTCTATCTGTGCGTCTGTGATGCTTGGCATACTGTGAGTGTTTAATTTCCCTTGGGTCTAGTTCAGGGATTTGCATACACAGCGTGTGAACAACAGGATTTACCCCAGGTTTTAGTGATAGCAGGGTCGGGGTCGAAAGTTAGATTCCCGAGGCAATGGGGCATCAGGGTGTGTGTGTAGTGTATCTGTCACTCCCAATACCAGCCTGCCGGGAACATGAACGCACCAAGTTAAGCCATTATATCAGATCTTATTGTTATCTCACCGCCGCTGCTGTGACGTCAACTATAAGATAAAATCTTGGACTTTGCCCAAAGTGAAATTACTTCACAGTTTATAAGAAATGGTGTCATGCTTGGATTTAATTATTAAACACACAGTCATACAGCCTTGGTAGATTTAAACTCTAATTAAAATATATCTGTCAAAAAGGTGGCCGAGCCATGAGATGTACGGAGATATAACGTCTTTCAGGAGCAACTGAATATAAAAAATCCCCAAAAAACAGCACATTTCTGACAGTATTTCAGTTTGAAGAAGAAATTATGATTACTTGTATTAAATATATTTTTTAAAACTAAGGAGTTCCAGAGGTAAATAAATCAAATGAACTTATATCCCTCTTTTCCAGGCTCGCGCCGTTGTTGTTGGCGCGCCGGCGGAGCCACGTGCTCGCCTGTGTTTACACTGCTGCGCGATGACGTCACGGGGAGCCACGCCCCCCACGTCGCGCTGCCTGGCAACACGAAAGGCGGAGAACAGGAAGACCTGCCGCGGCCAAGGGAGCAAACTAGCGCACACACAGGACTTAAAAACGGGCCCAAACATCGCTCTTCAGCACAATGGAGGACACCGACAAAGGTAAATTGTTTGCTTAAAGAGGCTCACCTACTGTGCTTTGATTGGAGAGGTGTTGTGTTTTTTTTATTCTAGTTTGGGGCAACGCGAAAGTTAGCAAACTAGCTAACTGTGCGTTGAAGTCACATTTTGCCAGATCTCCGGGAACATATGCTACCTTTCTGCGTTAAACTCGTCGAGTAGCCGAAAAGTAAACAATAGACCAACTGTCCGGACACAAAACGTGCCAAAAAACATCACAGACGTTTAACAAGACGTGTCATCGCATTTGTGACAAAAATATTCGGTCAAAAGTTAAAGATGAGCTTTTTTAGCCGTTATTATTTACCAAAAAACACAGATCTAACAAGCAGGTGAAGATGATGATGGTACCCAGAACGTTTTTTCCCCCCATATGACTGTAAATAAACCTAGCTAAAGCAGGTTTGACAGGTTCCCAACCAGTATAATCCCAGTATACATGTCTGATCCCCAGAGAATAACCAAGGAGCAGCTGGGTTACATGTAACTTTAGTACAGTTCTGGTAAAATCTGTTGCTTCTGTAGCGTTTGGGTCAGATCCACAGGTATTCTGCCATTCCTGCTTCCTTGGCCCTCATATAGAGGCATTCCTGCCCTGCGGCCATCCACCGTTCACTCCCTGTCTAATAAATTCTAGTTATTGAGGAAAAGACCGTGTGGAGTTTGTTTGTCCACCTCAAGACAGCGCCAGGTAAATAAGACCCTTCAGGAAGTAGTCTGCCCTCCTGGGAAACTGTAATTTCCCCCCGTCTGTGTGTTGTCATGTTGTGTTTTGACTCTATCGTGTGTGTAGACGATTTTGTGTAGACGTACTCGCAGCGTCCGGGATGATGGTGTGTGACTCTGACGACCGTGACAGCAAAAAATAATAATAAATAAAGTGCTGCATTGTGATAAAGCTTCCCTCTGGGTACAATTCATCCTTCATCCCCTTTTCAATCATGGTAGGAAGTGTCGAGTTCTCCTTTTTAAAAATAACAATCATGCTGGACAAGGTCTATTTTGTGACCTGTTAGTCCATTCATGCGTTCCACGCTTCATATTGTTTGTAAGATTTATGAGAAAAGATGACAGATAACTGGTGGAAGAGAAGCAGGAACCAGAGGGACTGATCTGTGTTGTTTTCCAGCCCAAAACTCCTAATTGCCTTGATCAACATTTTTGTCTGATTGGATTTGAAGGCTGTTCCGTCTGGAGACGTCTGGCGCAGAAAACAGCCAGCCGGGGCCTGATCGAGTTAGGGTGTGCTTTTCCCAAGCTCAGACTTGCTTTTCTAAGGCTCCGCGTTAACGCCGAGGAGCCGATGTCATCAGGGGGAAACGCCACAGTAACAGCAGGAGCCGTCGGTACTGGTTTCTCTGGGTGCTAACCAACGCTAGCTGGGCTGAAACCATCAGTCCCAGCCTCAGACACTAATCCACTCTCTCCTGACCGTCGGGCTCTTTTGATGGCACCTTCTGGACAGCCCCACTGCGTCCGCCGAGCGCCTGCTGTCTCGTGACTCTTATTTTTGGAGGCCCCATGTGACAGGATACGGCCCGATTAGCGGGTAATTGATCTCCTGGTGTGATTCATTTGCCCCTCCAAACTGGCTCCTCGTTGCCGGATACGGTCCCCGAGTCAGCCGCAACCCTTGACCAACCCGCCGTGTTCTATCGCTGTGTGTGTGTGTGTGTGTGTGTGTGTGTGCTGTTTTTCTACTTTAAAACAACAAAAACCAGATAATTTGCGTCAACCTCTCTAGCGCTGTTCCTGTGTGTTACAACCACGTTGATGCCCCCCGGGGCCACCAAGGAGCCAGGGGCCAGCGTGAGTCCTGCCCATCAGTGCACCCACAGTGCGCTCCTCCTCCTCCTCCTCCTCCTCCTCCTCCTCCTCCTCCTCCTCCTCCTCCTCCTCTTCCCTCCCCCGCTGACCAACCTGGATTAGCGCTCCTCTGTAATCTGGGACGCTGCAGATTTCCAGATAATGCCCCTCACTCACATGGTCACATGACCTGCCCGTCCTCGGATCGGAGGGAGCGTCCCAACAGCGCGTGTGTATGTGTGTGTGTGTGTAGCTGCTCCGGGTGGCTGGTTGCTCATTAACAGATGCGAGGTCACCTGACCTGAGGACTCATTACATCCTGCATAAATCTCCTGACCACTGGCAGCCAGCACCGATGCTCCTCCCACACACACACACACACACACGTGGATATTGTGCTCCTCCGGACCAAAGGTACGCAGGCGCCGCGGACGGGTCACATGCTCCCACTCAGCGCTGGGCTGCTCCTGGTTAGCTGGCGGCGTGGCGGCTGATGGAGGACTACCGCTCTCCCTTCGACTTCGAGCAGGGCGTCAACGCCAGCTACCTGTACCTGTCCCCGGCTCCCGGCGACACGCCGCCCAGCTCGCCAGCCGCAGCTAGCGGAGGTAATAGCAAGGAGGAGGGGCACAGCCTGGGCGCCGTGTGGGTGTGTGTGTTTGGGTGTGTGTGTGTGTGTGTGTGTTGGCTGGAACAGCAAAGGGTGGGTGATACGTTAATGATTTACACACACAAGATGGCCCCATCAGGGTTGGAGGAGTGTGTGAGTCAGCAGCTGTTGGCTAAGAGTTTCCTTCACACTCCGCCCTGCCGAGATAGACGTTGGCGGCGCTGAGTGTGTGTGTGTGTGTGTGTGTGTGTGTGTGTGTGTGTGTGTGTGTGTGTGTGTGTGTGTGTGTGTGTGTAGATGGGGCTCAGAGTTCTCCCTTACTGATGCCCCGCTGCTCCTGCTGGGCACAGTCAGAAACCCTGTAGGCCAGGGGTGGGCAGGGGCCACATTAGCTCTTGGTCCTGGTGATCGGGCCGGTCGGGGGGTGCAGGACAACCAACCCCCCAAGGGTTGGTCCAGGGCTCTGAACCTCCTTCTGACCACTCAAGCCGGCAGCCGTCTTCATTGGGTCGGACTGAAGAGTTCAGCGGGCCACATGTGGCCCCCGGGCCTCAGTTTGCCCACCGCTGTTGTAGGCTGTGGGGGGGGGGGTCCTTCCATCGTTCTGTCCCTGTCCTGGATTGATTTAGGGTGTCTTTCCTGCCCCCCCAGTGTCCCAGCTGCACGCCGACACAGAAATGGGCGAAGACGCGGTGACAGCGGTCGGCCCGCCCACCTCCCCCCCGGCCATGTCGGAGGAGGAGCAGCTGGAGCTGCAGGAGGAGCTGATCAAGGTCAGGAAGGGGGCAGAGGTCAAAGGTCAACAAGGATTTACAAGCCGAAGAAACCGCCGTTAAACAGACGCGACACCACAGCCGCCATAAAAGACAGAACGGGGGTGTGTGTGTGTGTGTGTGTGTGTGTGTGTCCGTGTCCAGGTTGAGGATGAGATCCAGACCCTGTCCCAGGTCCTGGCAGCCAAGGAGAAACAGCTGGCGGACATCAAGAGGAAGCTGGGCATCACGCCGCTGAACGAGCTGAGGCAGAACATCAGCAGAACCTGGCAGGACGTCACCGCCTCCACCGCGTAAGCCGCCGCCCGCCGCCGCCGCCGCCACCGTCAGGCCGCTCCGGTGTGACCCCTGTGTGTGTGCCTCAGGTACAGGCGGACGTCGGAGACGCTGTCCCAGGCGAGCCTGAAGGCCACGGCGGCGTTCTCCAGCGTGGGCTCGGTCCTCAGCAGGAAGCTGGAGGACGTCAGGTCAGCATCACGGCCGAGGCCCGTTCAGGCACCACCAGCTGGTTCTGGGGGGGGCGGAGCTGTGGGTCTCTGCTAGGCTAACGCTAGGCTAGCGCTAGGCTAACGGAGTCCTGCTGCCACATTTGTTTTCAACTGGCCGACTGATACTGATCTTAACTCAGCTGCACAGCAGGAAAGTCAACAGACACGCCTGTTTGACACACACACACACACACACACACACACACACACACACACACACACCAATGTTTGCAGTCTTCTGCTCAGGAGAATCTTTGTTGTTACTAACGATGGTGGCAAATAAACCGTATTCACAGGGAGACGTTTGGATCCGTCATATCCTTCCAGGAGCTTTAAGTCATTTACACAGCAACATTTTAGCATTAGCTTAGCACGGAGGAGGAGGAAGAGGAGGAGCTGCTCTAATCTGGTTTCCTCCTGGCTGGATTACTGAGCTGCCAACAGGCTTAGGAGACCCTCAGCGCAGACAGGCCAAGAGTGTGTGTGTGTGTGTGTGTGTGGGCGTGTGTGTTAATGACATGACACTTCCCTCGTGAAGAATAGGATTAGCACACACACACACACACACCCACACACACATTTGAAAAGACACAATCAATCCTAAAGGGATGAAGCAGGATTTCTGGGTTTGCACAGAAAGGTTGTTGTGAATAAACGTCGTTGTCGTTGTTGTCGTAGTTGTCGTAGTTGTCGTTGCTGTTGTTGTTGTTGTCGTTGTCGTTGCGGTGCGCCTGTCTGTGTCTCTTCTCGTCCTCCCTGACCACTAACCTCTCCTCTCTTCTCCAACGCTGTCGGACAGCATGCGCTCGCTGCAGCGCTCGGCTAGCATGCCTGTGGCCAGGTAAGAGGAAGCGGCCATGTTGGCCGAGTGGAGTCTAGCCCCGCCAAGGAAGGGAGGGGGGGACCTCTGGTTGCCCAGGGCGACCAGTGCTAACCGCTAACTCATACACTAGCTGGCGAAACGCTGCTGATCTTAGACAATGTGGTTTCAGTCAGAAAGAAGCAGGTCTGACCAGGCAGAAAACACACCTCTGTGTGTGTGTGTGTGTGTGTTTGTGTCTCTGACCGCCTCTCTGGTGTCTCTGCTTTTCCAGAAAAGCACCAACGTTCAAGAACCTGGAGGAGAAAGTGGGAACCCTGAAGGTCAGTTTCTGCTCCTCCACAGCGTCCCCCTCCTCTTCCTCCTGTCTTCCTCCGGAATCACCCCCTCCTCTTCCTCCTGTCTTCCTCCTGAATCACCCCCTCCTCTTCCTCCCGTCCTCCAGACCAAGATGAGCCCCTCGTCGGCCCCCGGCCCCGTGGAGCCGCCGGGCGGTCCGGCCAGTGAGGCCTTGCTGCCTGAGCCGGAGGGCCCGCCCCCCCAGGAGACCCCGATGAACTGAGACCTCCCTCCCCCCGGCCTGCCTCCGCCCTCTGACCTCTGACCTCTGCGCCGTGGACTCCCCTCCTCCTCTTTTGGGTTTTATTGGAAGCGAGTGACTGTGATCTGATTATCTGTTGCTGAGACGTGCGCTCGCTCGTTAGCGAACCTGGAAACCCCGCCCCCCAGAAACGCCTCCACGCTCGGCTTGCTGCTTCCTCCCTCCGACTCTGGTGCCAAAAGCAGACGTGATCGGCCCCACAGAACCTCTAAACCCATCTTTGTGTGATTCTGAACCGATCACACCTGAGAAGTGTCATTTCTGCTCCCTTTAGCGCGCTAACATTGCTAACACTGTGTGAAGGTACCCTATATTTAGTGGACAGGCTTCAAATTTATTATATTTCTAAAGTATCTCAATAAAACGAATAAATCCGCCTCTTTACGCTGCATCGATGTCAGTAACAGCTGGAAATTCTCCATTAACACAAACCAAATAACGTTTTTTTATATAGACGAAGGGAGTATTACTTTACGCTCCGGCTTTGATCTACCAAAGAGTTACACGTCTTCTGAGGACCTCTGGCTCAACATCGGTGCAACCGTGAACCTTCTGTCCTCTTCTAGCATCACTTTCCGGCCCCCATCTGGGCGAACCCTTTTATACCTGAGACGGTTGTTCTATAACTAGTGTGAGGAATAATAAAAAAAGACTCTGCAATTTCCTGCTCCCGAGTCGTGATTAACTGGTGAAAAGAACATAAAACCGCGTGGACGACGTGAACGTGGCCTTAAAAAAAAAAAAAAAAAAGACAAAGAAAAAAAAAGGAGGTAATTAAATGCGGGCGCAATACCAGAGGCGAACACAAGATGGCGCCAAGGGGGCGGAAGAGCAAAGAGAAAAGACAAGAGGCCGCAGCTAAAGCAAAAGAAGAGAAGAGAAACCTTTATTCGGTGGGGACCGGAGAGCTCCAGAGGACCTGGAGGGGCCCAGACTGCACCAGGACAGTAGCAGAGACACATTTTACATCCAAAACACACAGAAATCGGTAAGAAAACAAGTTAACAGTCTGTGTTTATAGATTCTTCTCTGAGAAAATCAATGGTATAGAATTCCTTTGATGATGGAGTGAGAGAGGATGTAAGAACTGCTCTGAAAGCGTCTCCGGCCGTCACGCGTGTTGCAAGTGCTTCGTGTCGACAACCACGACTCTGGTGTGTGTTCAATGACGATGAAGCGCTAAATGTGCAGAGAGAAAACATTCATTTCAAAGATGGCTTTGTTGCTTTGAAGTCTGACAAGAGCAGAAATACAAGAGCTCGGGGATATTTGTGCGTGTGTGTGTGTGTGTGTGTGTGTGTGTGTTGCTTTAAAAGCAGTGCTGATGGCCCAGTTTCTGTACATGAAGTAGCAACAGCTAGTTAGCTTAGCTTAAACTCAAAAACAGGCAGTTAGCATGTAGCGTGTTATAATACACTGTACAAAAGTACCAAACATTTCCGCTCGCTGCTGGCGGCCATTTTAGCCTTTTTCCCACGGAAACCTTCGGGAAAGAGGCGGCACCTTCCGGACTGATGTCTGATAGCTGATTGGTTGAATCAAACACTGGCAGCTGACCCAGGAACCACTGATGCCCCCTGAGGCTAAACCTGCTGCTGGGATGGCCGATGGGAATGGGAATGCAAACACACACACACACACGCACACACACACACACACACACACACACACACACGGAAATTCAAAGCATCTGTAATGTAATGGCGATATTCCAGCTTCGAGAAAGGAATGCTAACGGTAAACAACGCCGGTGAGACGCTAGCACAGCTAGCTTCCCTGCTCACATGCACACAAACACACGGGAGGGGTGGGGGTGTGTGTAAACGCTGCACTCGGCAGATGGGGCGACCCTCAGGTGGCTTGTGAAACACACACTCCAGGAAACACCATTCTGGACCGAAATATTCCTGAACCTTTGGCAAAAATGTTGAGGTAAACGACAGGAGGGGAAGGGTGGAGGAGCTAGCATGGGGGCCGGGATCCCAGGGGCCAAAAGTGGAGGAACCCAGAGCACAACTGATAGCAGGCACACAAAAACCCTCTCGTTAGCACAAAGCTGCCTGTTTCTGCCACGTTTTAGCACCAATTTTACATACAAAAGTGTTTTTGGTCCTAAAGAGGAGGAGGATGCTACCACGCTCATGTTTCTGCAGCTGCTTAGCTTAGCCGCACAGCGCCTGCTAGCTGACTCTGCCTGATGAAGCAAGTTTGTGTCTTAAAGTTCAAAAAAGCCGGTTCTGACATGGTCTTGGATATGCTAATGTGACTAAATGCTAAGCTAAATAATTAGCCTCAGTCCTGCAGTCAACACTTGACACCGCTTTACATTTATAACAGCTTTATAACAGTTTTAAAGGTGTGAGATCAATGCAAACCATTTCAATCGGAACCTTAACTGGCTAACGCTGCCTTGGTTTAGCATGGGTGGTCGTTGGGCGGCGCAGCGACGGCGCGTGAACGTGTTTTCACGCTTCGTCGGGGACAAACACCAAGTCGGAAACACTAAAGTCACAAACATGACGTCATAGGTTCATTAGCATGCACATGCAGTAAGAAAACGCGGCTAACCAGAGCCGCGCCTAGCGTCGAAACCCGCAGCGAGCTGCTGAGGTCGGAGGGTTCGGGTCCCAAAGGAGCTCGGAGGCCCCGCCCCAGAACCCAGGCTGTCAGAGACGTCCCATCATCGCGCCGCCGCCTAGCGGCGTCTGCGGTGGCCGCCGCTAGGCTCTGGTCAAGGCACATCTCACCCAGGAGGAGTTGGGCCCAAAGCCCACAGGGCGGAAAAACGGCCCCGTGGGGCCAATAAAACCGGCCCTGCCGCCATCAGACAGACGCACATGCTAACGGGCAGGAAAGAGGGTTCAAAGAGGAGCAGGAAAAAAGACGGCCCCACCGGCCCCACCCACCACCCCACCCACCGGCCCCACCCACTGCCCCCAATCCCAGCGTTCCTCGCAGATCCGGGACATTTAGCTTATTCAGCCTGATCTGGCGTATCAAAAGAGAGCTGGAGTGAATTAGCTGCCTGGAGATGCTGCCGGCTCCACCTGTCCGTAAGGTAGCAAAGGGGGCGGGACTTGTTCCTGGACGCCCCCGGCCAGGAGGAATCCGATTGGCTGCCGAGTTCTGATCCAGACGCCAGGCGTGAGCGCCAACGCCAAGCACCACGGTGATGGAGGACGATGGGAAAGGTGGAGGTAAAGCGCGTGGAAACAAAAAAAAATCCCCGCGCATGTTGCCATGCCGTCGCCATGGCAACCAAGCTAACTAAAAGCGGGCCTCTGTAGCCCCAGCAGAACATGAAAGCAACGTCAATCCAACCCGACAAGCTCCGATAGCATCTTTAAGCATATATAGATTTATCTGTTCTCAAACAATGATACGGTCACATGACACAACATTTCAGAGGTCGCTAGCACGCTTTGGCACCAGAGCGCCGGCGTGACGACGCGATGGAAGAGGCGGAGTTCATGAGGAGTGACTTTAAGGCTGTGTGGAGCAACTCATCAACACGGAGCTCAGAAGAAGGAAAAACAACACAAAAACAGGCGGCGGAAGGAAGGAAAAGCTGAGCGGGCCCGCTGGTGTCGGTTCCGGTGAAAACACCCGTGGGAAGGTGTGCAAAATGGTTGCAACACCGCCCCCTGGTGGACGCAAGGAGCAGTTTCACAAACATGGTCGCAACACCGCCCCCTGGTGGACGCAAGGAGCGCTGCTTCCCAGCCTGCGTGGAGTCAACAAGGCTGGAATAACCAGGAAATCTAGGAAAAACGGTCCACGCTGGGGGGTTGGAATGTCACCTTTAGCTCCCTCATCAGCAGCTAGCGCCTCTGGCAAGTGCTGTGTTGCACAAGTGCCTCCTTTTTGGGGGTTTCATCCCTCCTTTTCCGGACCAGCGACACGTGCGTCATCAAAACATCTTTGTTCCCTTTTAGAAAGGTGGAAAAAGATGATGATGAGGAGGAGGAGGAGGAAGAAGGGAGGGCAGCAGGCCTTTCCCTCCGTCGCTCGGGGGGACAGACACATGGGGGATGGAGAGAAGAGACGGAGGGCAAACACAGAAGCACTTCAACAACAGTCAATATGGCACCTAAAGATGCTCCAAAACACCCGAAACGACAACAACAACGACAAAAAAAACAGGATAAACTGGTTTTTGGTTGCTAACGTGTGTGATGAATTAGCTTTTAGCTTGGGTGAGTTACTGCATACAGAATGACTCCAAGTTCTTAGCTGCTGGCTTTTGCTTTCGTTGAAAACATCCCTGATGAAGGAAAGGGATGAAAGTGGGCGGGATGAAAGCAGGCGGAGGCTCCGCCCGCTCCGATGGGGCGCTGCGTCCGTGTCTGCGTCTCTTTCCTCCCTTTCCCTCGTGTTTTTTTCCTTCCGTGTCTACATTCCCTGGAGGAGCAGGCAGGAGCCGGGAGAGGTCACGAGGTCACAGGATCCATCAAGAAAAAAAATGACAAAAACAAGCAAAAAAGTGTCCGTCCGCTGCGTGACGCCTCCTCGGGTCCTTTCTTCTGCTCTAGCTTTTCGTAAACTCTTAAAAAAAAAAAGATAAAAAAGAAAACCAGATGATTGGAAACGTCCGTCTCCACTGAGTAGCTGCACTGGGAGTCCTGGTCGCCATGGTAACAGGTGACTCCTCTGTCCGGCGGGAACTTTGTCCTCAGGGGAACCAAAAGGCATGCAACAGGACGGCCCTCCCCCCCGTTCTTTTAAAAAAAGAAAAGGTAAAAAAGGAAAGGGGGCGGGGCCTGGGGCGCTTCAGTCGGTGAACCTCTGGCAGGCTTTCTTCCAGCGGCAGGCGGTGCACCACATGTCGCGGTTCTCCATCCCGTACACCTTGCGGCAGTTCTTCCCCTCGCCGCGCACCTTCCGGCTGCGGGGGGGCGGGAACAGATGGAGAGAAGGGTGAGGGTTCTCCTCGGGTGGGGGGGGGGAGGTGGGGGTTCTCCTACCTGAGCGCCGCCGTTGCTCTGGGCGGAGACGAGAGCGCGGCGATGGTGTGGGAACGCTGCTCGCCGAAGCCCTGGCTCCTGCTGGGCGACACCTGCGGCGGGGAGGCGTGTTCAGAGAGGCAACACACACTCTCTCACACACACACACACACACACACACACACACACACACTCCTACCGTGTTCCCCGTGAAGGTGACGGGCGGAGACTGCCAGGAGATGCTGAAGCCGGAGCTGCTGGCGGGCGTGAAGCCGGCGCAGGCGGAGCCGCTGCCGCTGCCGCTGGACGGGATGGAGACAGGAGCCGTGGCCTGGGGGCGGAAGAGGTTTACGGCCGGGAAGGAAACGAGGGAAAGGGAGGAGGCTTCCTTCCGGGTGGGCGTGTCTACCTGGTAGGCGTGGTCCGTGTGGATGAGGTAGAGCGCGCTGGGCGCGGAGCGGCTGAGCGGCGTGGTCCCGCCCCCGTGAGGCTCCTTGGTGTCCGCCGGCTGCTGAGGTTTGTGGGAATCCGCCAGCTGGCCGAGAGGAGGAAGAGGAGGGAGAGGAGGAAGAGGAGGAGGGGACAGGACGGAGGGGGACACCGGGGACAGGCTGCTCAGGCCGTCGGCGACCGAGTCCGTGTTGAGCTTGATCTCCGTGTAGTAGAAAGTCCTCCTTCGCCGTCGCTGCAGTCCGAGTTCACAGTTCCGCCTACAGCGGAGGCAGAGAAGAAGAAGGAGAAGGAGAAGGAGAAAACAGAGGGAGAAGAAAAAAAAGATGAAAAAATCAGAAGAAGAAAAAACAGAAGAAAAGTGATGAAGAGCCCATCATAAGGCTTGTAAACAGGCTAAACAGCGTCATGGGCAGTGTGTGTGTGTGTGTGTGTGTGTGTGTGTGTGTGTGTGTGTGTGTGTGTGTGTGTTACCCCAGGTGGATGGTGCGGATGTGTCTCTGGATGCCGGCAGCCGTACTCAGCACCTTGCCGCAGTTCTTCCACAGGCACTTGAACATCACCTTCATGGAGTTCTGAAACACACAGACGAGCCGTCAGTCAGACACGTTTACCACACACACACACACACACACACACACACACACACATTCCTCTTTTTTTTGTTTTCTCCACCCCTTCCACATCTGGAGACAGATGTCTGACAGCATCTGCACATCAGCCATCCAGCGTGCGGGGGGGCCCACCTTGCGCTTGCGAGGGATGGGCTCATCGAAGAGCAGGCTGCTGCCGTCCTGCTCCTCCAGGCTGGGGTCCTCGGGCCCCGCCGGGCCGGCCCCTCCTCCGGCGGGGGCGGCGCCGGGGCCCCGGAAGGGCTTGAAGCTGTCGGCGGACAGCGGCGGCGACGGCGTGGAGGGGTTGGACTGATCGCTGGGGGCCGACCAGCTCCAGTAGCCCCCCGAAGAGCTGTTGCTGGAAGGAGTGAAGGGGCCCCCGGAGCCGCTGTCCTTCCAGGACCCGTTCAGACCCTCTGGAGGGCCGGGAGAACAAAGGAGAAGGTCAGAGAAAGGAAAGAGAAGGCGGGGCCCAAACCCAAACAAGAATAGGAATTATTCTGAGTTAGCGTTAGCCGCCGCTAACGCTGGTCGGACTCGGCTCGAGTTATCGGCGCTTCAAAGACGACCCCCCAGCGCTGCTCCGGACCGGGACGTTGGAAAACAAAGGCTGCTTTCATCTTCCAGCCTTTCGGAAAGACAAATCCAAGGTCCGGCTTTATTTCAGATCAAAGGCGCCTTTTTGTTTTAACAGTGGCAGTCAAGGTTGGGCAAACTTTGGATCGCGCACACGCGTGTGTGTGTGTGTGTGTGTGTGTGTGTGTGTGTGTGTGTATATTAACTTTAATACCCCCACTCGTAAAGCAGAAGTGGTTCACCAACAAAAAGAAATAAAAAACCTTTCTATGATCTTTTTCACTTCCCTTTGGTGACTAAAAAGCTTTGATAAAATGTGAGGTGAGGCCGCTCGGCACCAGCGTTAGCGTTAGCATTCACCGTTGACTTTGGCGGGCGGGCTCTTGACCAGGGGGCTGGTGGACAGGCTGGTCAGCACCATGGCGGCCGTCACTTTGTCCATGTCCACCTCGTCGTCCGAGCGTCTGGGAACACGCAGAAAGGAAAGAGAAGGAGCGAGTTAGCCGCGTTAGCACCCGCCGCTGCGTGTTTGTCCGTCCCTAGTCGGTGCTGAGGGTCGATCCTCCGGTTTGTGTGTTTCTGAGCACGCAGGCTTGTGTGTATGAAAGGCAATTTCCAAATAAATATTCAACAGTGATGAAAAGCAGGTTCCATTGTTAAAAAATAGCTGGTGTAAATAAGATTTTACGTTTTGTTGTGAATCGATCACAAAGATGAAAAAAAAACTATTAAAATGAAAAATGAGATGTGTAAAATCAACAAGACGACAGGAAAAGTGATTGAACGCAGCTTCGTATGACCATGACAACTTGGTTGGTAATCGGTGCTGCGTTAGCATGCTAATGGATGCTAATGGCAGGTCCTGGTGCAACAATCACCAACACGTGGAGGATGGAGGGAGAGTCAAAAAACAACCCTAACTTGGGAAATGATTAAAAAAAAAAACATGTTTATTTTAGAAATGGCTTCAAGGCCCAGACGCTCGCTGGCTAAGCTAACAAAGCCTCAGCAAGCTAAAAAAAGAAATAGAAATAAAAACAGGAAAGTGAAAGTCCTCAAATCCAGATGGGCACCATCTCACACACACACACACACACACACACACACACAGGTCGAGGTCATGTGTACAACCCAGGGCGAAGGAAAGCTGATATCCAATCAATCCGAGTGTGTTTTCGGCCTTCCGGTCGGTGTTAGCTAACAAAGAAGCGGCCTCGGCCTCCATTAGCGGATGCTAATTTATCACCCGTCGCTCTGTTGAGTATGATGTCATTACGCCCCCCCCATAAATCACCCCTCCACCACCACCACCTCCAGTCCAGTCGCCATAAAACCACTTCCTGGTCACCTTGGGAGGCCTTTAGATGACAGCAAATATCGTTTCCACGGCAACCGAGACAAAGCATCATTACTGGTGGGTCTGACCGTGGGAGCAAATGGGGCGGAGCCAAGGGAGGCCACATGACATCAACCAGGAGAGTTAGTTCTTATCCAACTGCTTGTCTTGGCCGTAATTAACACACACACACACACACACACACACACACACACACAGAGCGAGTGTGTTGAAACGTATGATACATGTGATGCAGGACGCTCGGAGGGACGGTTAATGGATCTGTAAGTGAATTTTGATTAATGGCTTCATACGCCTTCCTGTCCTGTGTGTGTGTGTGTGTGTGTGTGTGTGTGTGTGTGTGAGAGAGAGAGAGAAAGAAAGAGAGAGAGGCAGGGGAAGGACTTGTTATCTCCTGTGTTTACATGCGTGTAGGGGGTAGGTGGGGG
>CAAE01015029.1:1193753-1214466 GCA_000180735.1 Tetraodon nigroviridis | reverse complement strand
ACGCACACACACACAAACTTTATAAAAACCCACACTGATGCATCTGCAAAACACAAACATTTTGAGACAAATGACATATTAATCTTTTTATAACAACAGGTACCTTCATACACACACGTGTGTGTGTGTGTGTGTGTGTGTGTGTGTGTGTGTGGCGCTGGAGACGGTCAGAACACGTGTTTACCAGCTCTCTTTACACCACAACGGTGCTGAAAGAATCCCTAAAACATAAAGTTTCACCGACACGGTTACACCTGAACGCAGCACCGACGTCAGCTGATGGGAAACCGTGGTAACCGGGGGGGTCGGGCTGGGTCCAACCGGAGTGACAGATGAGGTCACCAGGGTCACACAGAGGTCGTGGCCAACAAAAAGTTAGCGCCGCCGCCTTTTTTTTAACATTAGCGCAAACTGCTAGCTGGTGCGGTGAAGCGTCTGTCAGCGGGAGGAAAAACACCGGCAGGCACGCACGTGCACACACTTGTGCACGCTGAGAGGGGAGACAAAGAAAGAGAGGGAGGGAGAAACTGCTCCAGTGCGGGAGGGAGGGAGAGCCACGGACCGCGGGGGGAGGAAGCGGGGAAATGAGCGGGAAAAGCGGAGATGTAGACAGAAAGATGGAAAACAGTCAGGGGAGCTGAACGGAGGAGAGAAAGGATGAGACGCGAGAGCCGAAGGTGGAGGGCAACGTTAGAGGCAGGTTCAGCCGTCTGGGGCAGAAGAGAGCGATGGGAGAGATGGAAGGAGTAAAAGAAGACAAAGAGCCGGGCCGTGAGGGGGGAAAAGAGGGCGAGAAGTCTTGAGCAGATGAAAACAAAGAGGTGACGGAGGAGCAAAGCGGGTTTTATCCGCTTGACAAGATAGTTTTCATCCAAACAGGCCAAAGTCAGAGGAAAACACGACGCTAACGATATAATACGAAACAATACAAAAAAAAACCGATGTAAACGATAAAAAAAACAACACAAATGATAAAAAAAACAACTCAAACGTCAACCGTGTTTACAGAAATGTCAACGGGAGATCAGAACTGAATAATGCTGGACGGAAAACCTCCCTCGGCCTCCAAGAAAGGGGGAGGAGAGAGGGAGAGAGGTAGAGAGAGGGAGAGAGAGGGAGAGAGAGAGAGGGGAGAGAGAGGGAGAGCGAGGGAACTCTGGAAAACACGTCCATTTTCTGCTCAGACTGAGCTAATGTTGCCAAAGCTAAGGCCGTCTCCGCACGATTGCAAGCATGCGCATGCACACACACGTGCATGCAAAGAGGCCGCACACACACACGCGCACACGTGCGCAGGCACACAAAGTTCTGCAGGCTGTCCTTGAGTTTGGCAGAAAATTGCAGTCCCACCCAACTCACCCCCCCCAAAACAATACATTACACACACACACACACACACACACACACACTGGTTCACATGGGAGTCAAGTTTGGAATGTTGAACCCGAATCAAAACAACAACTTTGCCAGCGCTGGTGGTCATGTGACTGGAGCTACTGACTCTCTTTGTTTACAGGGAGGTTGCAAATCTTACCAGTGTGTGTGTGTGTGTGTGGGACCAGCTGCCTTAAGGATTCCACCCTGATTGTGCACCCCTGACCCCCCTCCCACACACACACACACACACACACACACACACACACACACACACACACACACACACACACACACCCTATCAAGGCTCCAGGGTGGGCGACTGTAACCTGAACCCAAGCAGATCTTCTGGACGGGAACCGTCTCCTTTAAACGTGCACGGGTGGTGAAGTGACTGACTTTAGAGGCGCTCAAACACATCCACGCTGTGCACGTTGGGACGGAACCATTGGGAATCAGACTGGATCGAACACTCGGTCCATCTCACAGCCTCTTTTAGTGAGTTTTAACAAGTTCTCAAAACTGCTGAATTCCCTCCCCTTGGCCCTAATCACTGTGTGTGTGTGTGTGTGTGTGTGTGTGTGTGTGTGTGTGTGTGTGTGTGTGTGTGTGTGTGTGTGTGTGTGTGTGTGTGTGTGTGTGTATATCGCTTCCCGCTCGGAACAGACGGGCCTTTGGTAGCAGGAGACGCTTGTGGGACGGTTTGGACGGACAGCATCTGTGTCCATGTGACCACGGCTGGATTATTGATCTCTACGAGACTGTGAGCTGTTGTTTTTTTAAATCCCGCCTCATTAGAGTTTCTTTTTCTTTAGGAATAATAAAAGTATCCATCTGTCTCTAAAATATCCTTATTAGGGTAACAAAAATACCGATAGAAGCTTTTAAAAACATCTGATGTTTTTAATGGAGTCTTTGAACACCTGCGTCCTCAGATTATTGAACAAATTAGTACCGTCCTCTTACACACCTCCCTCCCTCACACACACACACACACACACACACACACACACTCAGCAGCCCGTACCCTGCCCCTGCCCACCCCTGGACACACTGGTAAGCTGTGATAAAACTGACGAGCGACGCTCAAATTAAATGGAGGCTTCAATTACGACCCCTCACGCGGCGCTGCTAATTAGTACATCGCTAGTTTAATTAATGGAGCCGCTCTGCTTTACAGATAGCAATCCTTCCACCGCCGGCAGGTCGGCGGAGCCTCGCAAATGATGGTCAGAACTGGAAATGATGTCAGGAGGGGCTTCTCCTTCCTCCTCCTCCTCTCTTCTTCTTCTTCCTCCTGCTGCTGTTAGCTTTCAGACGCACGAGTTCCCACCAGAGAAGCTGTGACACCGGCTAACGCGTCAGCCTTCTCTCTCCCCTGCAGCTGCGCCCATCCGTCCATTCAAGGAGGACGACGGAGGACGAGTTTAAAGGTTCGGCTGTTATACACCTGTATCCGTCTGTCTGGGCCCGTTTTCTTCCCTCTAGTGGTTCCGGGAAACATCCAGGTGATCGGTAGAGTGATGATGGACAGAGCGGCTGACGGAAGGGTAGAGTGTAGCAACACAAACCCTCCCGGGACCAAAAAGTGGTTTGGCTACTGGTTTGGCTACTGGTAAGAGAGAGCACCTCTTCAGGGTGGACGGGAGGGCAATATTCTGGCCTGAAGGGCCACACTGGGTTTTAGAGATCTTGCTGAACGGGCGGGTGAGGCGGTGCAGGAAAGTGGTTAGCTAAAAAATCCTGCTTGATGGACGACTGACAGAGAAAATATTTTGAAGAGCCGGTAAATTGGTCCACTCACAGGGAAGTTTGAACCTTTTCCTAACCAATCCAGCTGGCAACCCTCTATTTTCAAGGCTCTGTGGGCCGGATTAAATAGTTCAGCGGGCTACATGTGTTTGCCCACCTCTGGTTTAGGACGATGAGAGAAATCTGTGCAAACGCACCCACAGCAGACTGAACCAGCAGAACCACCAATCTGATACACACACACACACACATAAAATACACCAGGAGCTGCAAATGGGGTTGAATTCTGCAGTCTGCCCGCGTGGCCTTGAGCAGCATCGGGTGAAAACTCTTCTATTTATGAACTGACATATTCATGTCATAAACTTTCCATGAACCTTCAATCTATGAACTCCAGCCAAACGCCCTCAAAGCAGTCCCTGTCCAAGCGTGGTATGTCTGCCTGTCACACACACACACACACACACACACACACACACACACACACACACACACGCACACACACACACACACACACACACACACACACACACACAGACACACACACACAGCATCCTACCTGGCATGGGGGACGTCGATGCTGGAGGAGACCACTTTCCGCTTCTGTTCCAGCAGGGCCACCGACCTGGTGTCGCCGTCCCGGCCGGCGCGCTTGCCCTCCGCCGCACGCTGCTCCTCCGCCACCTCGGGGCTGCGGGAGCTGCCTTCCACCCTCTGGCTCTCTGGAGCTCCGTTAGCGGCGCTCTGCTGAAAGAGCATCCAAAGAAATGAATACAAAGGCAGAACACCTTCACGCAGGTACGCTAACACGAGGATTTTTTAGCATTTTCTGACCCAAATAACATATTTTTGGCCTCTGGCTCTCTGTAAACCATCTCAAGATGAAAAAACTGAATTACGAACTAGTGAGAACAGTCCTCTTATCTCCGCCTCCCTCTCCACCCAACACAAATATCCTCCCAGGAATGACTCCTCTCGTCAGGGTGATCAGGTGTTGAACAGGACAAATTGTCACACTCGTTGTAAATGTGTGTGTCGTGGCCTGAAGCAGTACACGAGGAGTGTTTAAAAAAAACAGATAGTGATAAATATCATAGTTCTGAGCAGGAAAAGCTGCACATACCCTCACACACATTCCAACACAGAATCTTAGAAAACACACCAGGAAAACCATGACTGACGGACGGCCACACGGAGGAGAGAAAAATAAAAAAAGAGTGTGAAAGGAGCCGCGCAGATCAATGGCTCCTAGTGCTGCAACAAAGAGGAGGCGTCGGCTCCCAGGACCCGAGCTGACAGGCATGAATAAGGAACGCTGCTCAGGATGGTGGCTGCTGGTGCGCGCTGACGCTACAACAACAACAACAACAACAACAACAAGCTTCAGAGCAGCTGGGCCACGGTGAGGTGTTGTTTGCAGGACCAGCGTCATCCTCAGGCAGAACAAATGCTCCGGCGTTTCTGGGCCAGGCTTTTACACACGGCTCGAGCCGACGATCCCAGCTCGATTTGGGAATTCCTTAAATGTGTCAAAGCTCGTGTTTGAAGCCTGAGGCGATCTGAGACCGTTTCTGGGAAATCCTCGCTCCCGTAGTTTGTTAGCGTCGGCCTTGTGGCGCAGATGGAATATTTCACCCTCACAACACCGGCAATAAAGCGCTCCTTTTTGGGGGGATTTACTCTGACAGCAGCCTGATGCCAGATTCAAATCAAAGGTGTCAACCAGGTGCCTTTCATCTTCGCTTCGCTCTCCTTTGAAAAGCCTCCTCGCTGCTCAGTGAGCGAACGCAGCCGTCTTCAGCTCAACGCCGCGGCTCCATCCACGTGGATTCCACCAGCTGACCAAATGACATGGAGCTGGAGAAGACGGATTTATGCTCTGAAGGCAGGAAGAAAGGGACCTGAAACACTCGGTGTTGGAGAAATGAAGCAGCTGAAGGTAGGACATTAGGAAGGACGGGATGGAATCAGGGCTCTCCAACAGAGTCGTCCAGCGCCGCCGGGACGGGTTGAGGCACGAGGCCCTTGGCGGGAAACTGTCACCACGCTGCGCACGACGCGGCAACAGCCCAACCAGCGAATCAACAAGTGCCCCCACCCAAAAAAAAAAAAAGAAAGAAAGACAGCGGACGGATGTTAGCCACTCTGGGTGTGGTGCCAAGAACCCGGGGTCTTTGGAGCATACCATGCAGGGCCAACGGGGTGGGAGTGATGCAGCTGCTGCTCAACACAGGAGTTCTCCCCCCCCCGTTCACACACACACACACACACACATACACTTTTAAAATGTAAAGCAGTCTTCTTACTGGACTACATGTACAAAAGAACATGTGGGAAAATGCCCAAGAAAGCCAAAAGGACCCCTCCTCCGCGTCTCTTTTTCCTTGTTTTGGACTTCAGCGGGGTCCTGAGAGACCACGGCTGCAGAGGGGGGGCTGAAAGCTCTGGCCCGGCTACCCGGGCCCTGCTGGGGGTGCAGCACCAACCGTGTGCAGCAACAACAACGTGAGAGATCCCAACAGGCGCACAGGTTTGTGCTAACTTTTGAAGAGTTTCACAAGTTTTCCTAAATTTAGGAAGCTGCTGCAGCTGAACACGCACGTGCAATCTGCCCACAGCACACACACACACACACACACACACACAAAGGAAAGGAAAACTCTGGCGCCACATTTACATTTCAGCTGCAGCACCAAGACAAATGGCTGCAATCTGTCAGTGGCCATATGAAGACGGAGCAGCGAGGAGCAGCAAACACACACCAGTCCCAGTGAATCCCAATCAGGCTGTAAACAAGCCCCTCCACGCATTCCTGGGTCACTATAAAAAAGAGGGCAGAAATCCCACAAAGGAGCACATGCGCTCTGTATCCCCGTGCACAAAGTGTTTACTCCTCAGACTGCCTGGCGTAACATTTGTGACCATGTGACGCCAAATCGTGCAAGTTAGACATGGAGACAATTAGGCCGCTGCTAATTGGATCCACGAGATCGGTTCGGACCCGGTCCGCAGGGGCCGGGCCCGGCGGTGTGGTTGCGACAACAGTCCTATTGTGCAAACTCGTGTCAGGTTTAACTGCAACCAACTGCAGCAGATGGCCTCAAAAAACTACTCCCAAACGTGCAACTGGAGGCACGGTGCGTGGAATTTCGTTGAATGACTGTTACGTAAAGACAATGAGTTCGTGTGTGGACGCACACACACACACACCACACACATATCACATCATCCCAAAAGGCTGCAGTCTCAGTGTTTGTTTTCCTCGGCTCACACACCCACCAGCCCACATAAACATTGCGCAGGCACTATCAAGCCCTTTGTCCCGCGTCTCAGCTGTCGCCAAACGTCGTGACAGTCCGCGGTTTGGCGCAAAATGCCGCCTCCCGTGCACCCCAGCCATTACGCGCTGGAACCAACATGTCAGCGGTGGCCGCGGCGGCGACACCGTCACATTTGGTCGGTGCAGGAGGCGGTGAAACGCTGCAAAACAGCGCGCAGCGGAGCCGGCGGCGCGCAGCCTGCCGGCCGGGGCGCCCTGCGCGCACGCACACGCACCTTCAGGCTGGACTTGAGCGGTCCTTTGGGTGCAGAGTGGTTGAAGCCGGTGGCGATCTCCTCCTCCGCGAACTCCTTCAGGCTCCCGTCCTGCAGGAGGACGGTGTAGACGCTCCGCCGACCTCCCGCCGAAGAAGCGTCCCTGTTTTCCTGCTTGACAGCCTGGACCACTCCTGTCACCGGCGCGCCGTCCTCCGTCGGACCCGGCGCATAAACGCGGCTGCCGAGGATCGACCGCTTCACCAAACGCCTCGTATGCATTTTTCAACGTGTCTCGCTCAATTCGGAACCGAGAGACGGCTCGATTTAGACCATTAAACGTCGAAACGCGGCCGGTAAACAGGGAAAACACAGCACCGCAGCGGGGACGCCAAACGCTCCAACAACCCGGATACAGCGTTGGAAAGCGGCAACATACTCGGAAGGCGAAAACTCCGAACCGCGTCCCGGATGCACCGCAATCTTAAGCGCCGAAAAAGACAAGCGACGGTTGGAGGGAAACATAAAGGAGCGAGCGAAGCGTCGGCCGCCGAGCAGCCTCCTCGTCTCACCGGCGAGCGAGCTTCCTCCGTCCGACCTGTTTGTTTTCCACACGGCTCCCCGCGAGCCCCGCGGTAGGCGGCAAAACGCGGACTGGCCGAGACGCGCAGGGACCGCGACCGCGCTCGCACACGATTGAACAAAATGGCGATCCAGACGCGAAAATACGACTTGGGCGGCACAACACGGAGGTTATGACGTCGAATTGTCTCCACCGTCTTTGCCTGACACGTATACGTCTTTCGGAATGTCCGAAACGACATAAACGCGGCTGTCGGGTGACTCCAGCTCCCGCTGCTGCGAGCTCCGGTCCGCTGACGGCTGCAACCGAGCCGCGGCTCTACCGGCGGAATGCTGCCAGTAAACATGTGCGGTCGGGCGGCCTAGGCGAGCCGTGATTGGCTGCCGCAGCACACGCCTCCACCAGCTCGCGCCGCCGCCGCCGCCGCGCGCTCTCCTCGGGCCGCGAGGACGCTCCATTCAAAACAATGACGCAAGGATGGAGAAGCAGCGGCGGTGGGGGTCTTTTTGGAAAGAAATGAAAGGAAAAGTAGACTTTGGAAAAGAAAACTTTAGCCTCACATGCGGCTGTCTGCTGGAATCCAGGGGTTCGACTGTGCTGACTGTTTCCCCCCCACGCGCCAGGTAGACGTCCAGGCAGCGCACGACTTCCTCCACTCTGCTCTTTATAAAGCAGCCGACTTTTATAAGAAGCTAAAAATAATTTTAAAAAAAGTGTGATCTCAGTCTGAAACAATTCTTTCCGTGAATAATAACGCGCCACGATCTTTTTCATGAAAGTTCACCAACTCTGATTAAATACACGGATGAGGTTAAGTTGTTATGCTTATGACCCCCGTGGCTGAGTGGATATGAGTGGAAAAAATAGCCCAATTAGTGTCAAAGTTAATATTCTTAATAACCATGTGCTGCTTTCCTCCACAACACTCCAGTGAGTGAGTGAGTAAAAAAGACCCCAGGACACAGTTCATTATCCAAATTATTTATTAGAACAATTCACATCATAAAATATTTACATGCAGAGAATGGAACCCTTGACGGCTGGAGGGACCGATGTGGCGTTGATGTCCAGAAGCGACTTTTGCCTTGTGATCAAAGGCAGACGTCACCAGGAAGTGGTCTGCTGCTTGTTGGGGGGGACAAATGGCCTCGTTACATGAGCCACTAGGCCAAAGAGCGCGTCTGACCCTGGGCCGCGACCCCATTTGCTGGATGTGCATGTTTGTAGGAGCGACAAAGACAGCCACAGAGAATCAACCCATCTAGGGAAGTACCTCATAACTGTCAGCGTGTTTGTGTCCCGATTCGATTTGGCAATGAAACAGCCGCAATGACAGTTTATTTCCTCACAGGTCATTAGAGCGCTCTCGGAATCCCCACCAACGAGAGCAACACACAGCTCGCTTGTTCCAAACGGCGGTTCGAGGCACCGTCCTTTTAGTTTGAATGATTCCCCTCCATCGCCGCACAAATTCTGATACAATTCATGATTTTAATAGAGGAGGCTCACAGCGTTGGCAAAAAGAAACAACAACATGCAGCTGCCTGTCCAACCGCGGCTGCAGATACTGCGGATGGAATATTTGAGGTGGGTGGAAAGAGATGACATAATTATTTTCCCTCTGAACACAGGCTCGGCAGAAGCGAAAGTGACTTTCACGCCCTAAAACCAGCTTTGTAATGAAAAGGAAAAGAACCAAAATGTGAGTGAAGCCGCGTGAATTCAGCTCTTTAAATAAAAGTACCACACTTGTTTTCCTAGATCACATGTACCGAAAATACTGTACCATACTTCTAACATTTGACTATTTACTAGTTCGGAGGACTCAAAAGCTATTTTTTACGACCTCGAGTGACAAGACATTGATGAAAAAAGGGCTTCTCCTGACAATAAAGCACATTTACATCCAGAAAAACAGTCTGGACATTGTCGAAAAGGCTAAAAGTTACACGGACTAACAAGGGCCTAAAACAGTGCTCCGTGTGTGAGCCCCGTTGGTCAGATGGTCCTCAGATAGCGCCTCTACTCAGTTACCGACCGCGGTGGTGCTTTTGTGTCTCCGTGTGTAGAAAAAGGTACCGTGACGCCAACCTTTGTGCTTCAGGATCAGGCCTGGGCCCGTGCGAAGACCATGCTGTACCCGTCTATCGAAAGCAGAAGCCTAAATGCAGCCGAGCGACACACGTTAGCAATGTCGTGGAGGACGCTCCGATTGTAGCTTTTTTGAAACAAGAAACAGGCTTTTTTTGGGTGGGGGGGGATGTGTCTTGTACCTTTGCAACTCTGTTATTATTTTAGAAGCTTCAGCCTTCAATTAAACCCTAAAACCTTCTCTAAAACACACTAATGTTTCACCATTACACAACAACATTAACCTTGAAATAAACAGTTGCCGGGACGACCTGACAGAAACTGTGAAACTAAATCGGCGTCAGATTGGTGGGGAAATCTCCAGTCTGACTGTAAACCGGGGCAGGGTTGGCCTGAAGAAGGGAGCCATTCTGCAGCAGCCGTAGAAACGGACGTACAAACACAGCCTAAGTGCATTCCTTTCACCCTGATATGGCACTATTTGTTCAGAATCACAGGCACTGGCAGTTTCCTCAGCTAAACAACTTCGAATTCTGTTTTGGGGGAGTTTTTCCCGACGGGTTCGGTACCAAAAGCACTCGCCCCGGTGGATGAGTGAAACCCTCAGAGTCCATGAGCGTAGCTAAAGAGGATGCTACTTCACCGCCGATGGATGCAGGAGCGCTCGGAAGCGGGTGGGAGGAGCCCTCAGAGCCGGGACACGTCGCGGGCCAGCCCCAGCTCTCCCACGCTCTCGTAGTCGGGCTCCGCCCCGGCGGCACCTGACACGTCCTCCCTCGCCTCCGCCTGGCGGTGGTCCTCGTCGTCGTCGGAGCGGCCGGCTTTGGGGACGCGGATGGTTTCGTAGCCGGGATCGGCGCCGTCCGAGACGGGCGGGTCCCCCTGCTGGGGCTGGGGGCAGAGGTCCCGGACGGTGGCGTAGAGGTCACTGGAGGAGGAGGACGCCGCGTCCAGGCCTTTGAGTTCGGCGATGCTGCTGTAGTCGTGCTCCTTGTCTTCCTCCCTCACGGCTTCGCTACAGTTTTTGTTGACTGAGGAGTACACGGCCGCCTGGCAGACGGACGGACGGACGAGAGAGAGACACACATTTACGTAAAGAGCAAAGCTCAAACTATATCTGCTTGCTTCCCCCAACGCTAACACACTGCCTCCTTGGGTTTGGGGACCGTCAACATCGGTCTGAGCGAATTCGTCACGCATTTACCTCTTTGTCTGACAGAGCCTGGTTGTCGAGGGAGACAGGAGACAGAGGGGAGTCCAACTGGAGAGGAGAAGCACAGGAGTCACATTTCCAACATGGCGAAACAGTCAGAACAGTCCCGAGGCAACAAGCTGGTTTAGGCTCAGGCGCTAGTTTTAGACGGCGCTAACACCTGAGGACTCCAACAGGAGGTCTGACGGGGAGCAGGAATGACCTCTGACCTGTGACCTGCGACCTGTGACAGGTGTGTTTGCCGGACGACTGTGGGAACGGCCCTCACAAGCACACAGAAAAGGAGAGGTTCTCAGGATTACAGGGCTACGTCCGCATGTGTGACGCACATGAACGCCGGTAAGCTGATTAGGATCACCTGAGGAAGGACACACGTGCACGCGTACACTTCGGAACGACGGCGTCGTCTCAGATTATCTGGGACAACCCAACGCGTGTGTGTTCGGAGCTTCTAAGTGATCTCAAAAGTGTGTTTCCGGCTCGGATCCGTTTCCTGCACCGTAAACACCAGGAACGGCGGTGAACGAGCGTTGCCGGGAGTGGTCGCCATGGCGAAGGGAAAGGTCGCCGTCCATCCTTTCTGCCCGTGGCCGCAGTCATGTGCACAGAAATGTGCACAGCGTTTACCAAGAGGCTCCCACAGGGGATAGGTGTTTTACATACCAGGAACCAAAGCAAGACTACAGATGAGTGTGTGTGTGTGTGTGTGTGTGTCAGAGAGAGAAAGAGAAACTCTCTGGCTGTTACTAGAGCCCAAACCATCCATCACCAAGCCAGACTAACTGTCAAAGTGATGGTGGCCAGCTGGCGCTCACTTGGCTCACTCACACACACACACACACACACACACACACGCACACACTTTGACAAGACAAATCACCGACTAGTCCTGGTCGTACATGAGCGCAGACCACGGGGAGTCTGGAACATTCTGAGTTAACCCTAAATCAGCCCCAGGGAGTCCGTGAGGCAGAATATATGTAAACACACACGTGTTGTCGTATCTGCATGCATCATATTACACACACACGCACACACACGCACAGTATGGGGGCGGGGGCTTTAACAGAATTACTGCTGACTAGACACACCACCGAGGTAAATGCGGTGTGTGTGCGCTGGTGTGTGTCTAAGCCGGGAGGATGGAGATGTTCTGGTGAAGGGTCAGATGGGCTGAGACCTGGCCGCCGTCGGCACCGGCAGCGCTAATTAGCTAAGTGGATGGAACAGCTGAGACAAAGGAAGAGCAGAGGAGGGATAAAGAGAGGGAGATGAAGGATGGAAGGAAGAAGGAAGGGGAAACGTAGCCGTTGACCACATGATGCCCAGGAAATATGAGGGGTTGGCCTGGTGGTGGTGGGGTTGGATGTGGTGTTGGTGGTGGTGGTGGGGATGGTGTTGGTGGTGGTGGTGGGGATGGTGTTGGTGGTGGTGGTGGTGGTGTTGGTGGTGATGGTGGTGGTGTTGGTGGTGATGGTGGTGATGGTGTGTTTCAGCACATCCAGGGGAACCACCAAGTTTTCCTCAGGTGCTGTGATCCATCGGGCGGGGGGTTGATGCGGAGGTGGACCTTTCTTTTTTAGATCTCCCCTCTGCCGCTCCTGTTCTCCTCCTGCTCTGCTGCTCCTGTTCTCCTCCTGCTCTGCTGCTCCTGTTCTCCTCCTGCTCTGCTGCTCCTGTTCTCCTCCTCCTCTGCTGGCCTTCTCTCCCTCTCTCCTCCCTTCGCTCTGTCTTTCTCCCCCAGCCGGCAGCTCAGCGGATGATAATTGCGGTGGCGACGCGTCTCCCCTTTCCTTTGTTCTCCGTGGTCTCTGGTTGCTGCTGCGGCGCGCTAAAGAGCCCTCAGGTGTGTGTGGCGGGTTTCTGGACGGCTGCGTGCGCGCGCGTGCACGCGCGTGATTATTGTGATCTAGTCCTAGATGAAGCCAGCCCGCCGCTCCTTCCTCCTTCCTCCTCCTCCTCACCTCTCCGTTGTGCAGCCCAGCGCCGGCGGACCCGTTCATCAGCCCGGCCTGGTTGTCGTTCTCATCCAGAACCTTCTCTGGCAGCGGCGGAGGCGACTCCTCCTCGGGTTCCCTCAGGGGCCCGCGGGCGGGAGCGCTGGCCTGAGCGGAGCGGCGTTTGGACTCCATGTCGGCGCTGTGGCGGCTCTTCTTCCTCAGGTCGATGGAGGCGTACTCCGCCCCGCTGCAGGCGGAGCCCGCTCAGGGGGGGTGCTGGGGCTGAGGCGGCCGTTGAGCAGGGCAGGCGGGAGGTCGGGGCTCTGCTGGGCGGTACCGTTGGGGAGGCTGGGAGGCGCCGGCGGCTCCTTGAGCTCCTTCACGGTCTCGTACAGGGAGTCTTCGGCGCTCACGTCCCGCGAGGCGGCGGCGATCTCCTTCACAACCTGCAGGCCAAAGGCAGCAGAGGGCTCCTTTGTTCATGAATTAGCACAACTTAGAACAGCCACAAAGATGAAATCTCAAGGCTGACCTCGTAGGTGCTGTCTCCCGAGGGCGGGGGTCCGTCCCCAGCCAGGGCGCTGTTGGGGGGGATGCTGGGGAGCTCGCGGTCCTGGGGACATTTGGAGGAGCGCAGCTCCAACTGGCTGGAGAGCATCTCCTCCGATCGCTGCGCACCGGAGCCCTGAGTGTCTGTGAGGACTGGTTCGGGGGAGAAACCAGAAAAAAGAACAGATTTCATGGTGTTCCTGCGAGATCGTTGCTGCTGGCTTGGTGGTGATGGTGGCGGTGGTGGTGATGGTGATGGCGATGGTGGTGGTGGCGGTGATGGTGATGGTGATGGTGATGGTGATGGTGGTGGTGGTGGTGGTGATGGTGATGGTGATGGTGGTGGTGGTGGTGGTGGTGATGGTGATGGTGATGGTGATGGTGGTGGTCCATGGTGGTGGTGATGGTGATGGTGGTGGTGGTGGTGATGGTGATGGTGATGGTGGTGGTGGTGGTGATGGTGATGGTGATGGTGATGGTGATGGTGGTGGTGATGGTGGTGGTGGGGATGGTGATGGTGGTGTTGGTGGTGGTGGTGATGGTGTTGGTGGTGTTGGTGGTCTTGGTGGTGTTGGTGGTGATGGTGGCAGTGGTGTTGGTGGTGATGGTGTTGGTGGTGGTGGTGGTGTTGGTGGTGGTGGTGATGGTGTTGGTGGTGTTGGTGGTGTTGGTGGTGGTGGTGTTGGTGGTGATGGTGATGGTGGTGGTGGTGGTGGTGGTGGTGATGGTGTTGGTGGTGATGGTGGCAGTGGTGTTGGTGGTGATGGTGTTGGTGGTGTTGGTGGTCTTGGTGGTGTTGGTGATGGTGGTGTTGGTGGTGGTGGTGTGTTTCAGCACATCCAGGGGAACCACCAAGTTTTCCTCAGGTGCTGTGATCCATCGGGCGGGGGGTTGATGCGGAGGTGGACCTTTCTTTTTTAGATCTCCCCTCTGCTGCTCCTGTTCTCCTCCTGCTCTGCTGCTCCTGTTCTCCTCCTGCTCTGCTGGCCTTCTCTCCCTCTCTCCTCCCTTCGCTCTGTCTTTCTCCCCCAGCCGGCAGCTCAGCGGATGATAATTGCGGTGGCGACGCGTCTCCCCTTTCCTTTGTTCTCCGTGGTCTCTGGTTGCTGCTGCGGCGCGCTAAAGAGCCCTCAGGTGTGTGTGGCGGGTTTCTGGACGGCTGCGTGCGCGCCGCGTGCACGCGCGTGTTATTGTGATCTAGTCCTAGATGAAGCCAGCCCGCCGCTCCTTCCTCCTTCCTCCTCCTCCTCACCTCTCCGTTGTGCAGCCCAGCGCCGGCGGACCCGTTCATCAGCCCGGCCTGGTTGTCGTTCTCATCCAGAACCTTCTCTGGCAGCGGCGGAGGCGACTCCTCCTCGGGTTCCCTCAGGGGCCCGCGGGCGGGAGCGCTGGCCTGAGCGGAGCGGCGTTTGGACTCCATGTCGGCGCTGTGGCGGCTCTTCTTCCTCAGGTCGATGGAGGCGTACTCCGCCCCGCTGCAGGGCGGAGCCCGCTCAGGGGGGGTGCTGGGGCTGAGGCGGCCGTTGAGCAGGGCAGGCGGGAGGTCGGGGCTCTGCTGGGCGGTACCGTTGGGGAGGCTGGGAGGCGCCGGCGGCTCCTTGAGCTCCTTCACGGTCTCGTACAGGGAGTCTTCGGCGCTCACGTCCCGCGAGGCGGCGGCGATCTCCTTCACAACCTGCAGGCCAAAGGCAGCAGAGGGCTCCGTTGTTCATGAATTAGCACAACTTAGAACAGCCACAAAGATGAAATCTCAAGGCTGACCTCGTAGGTGCTGTCTCCCGAGGGCGGGGGTCCGTCCCCAGCCAGGGCGCTGTTGGGGGGGATGCTGGGGAGCTCGCGGTCCTGGGGACATTTGGAGGAGCGCAGCTCCGACTGGCTGGAGAGCATCTCCTCCGACGGCTGCGCACCGGAGCCCTGAGTGTCTGTGAGGACTGGTTCGGGGGAGAAACCAGAAAAAAGAACAGATTTCATGGTGTTCCTGCGAGATCGTTGCTGCTGGTCTCTCCCGGAGCCTCTGATCTTTACACGCTGATAAAAACAAGCGAGTGTGTGACAGACGCGGTGCTGGGAGACGACAGCCGGGGCCTCGGATGAAAAAGGTGGAAACGGTTGCATAACCGCAGCTGCAGAAGCTGAAGTGAAGACCAGGAGGAGGAGGGAAGGCTGGAGGCAGAGAGGGCTCCATGACTTACTTGTACCGCTGTGTTAGGGGACCATTGGGAGAGCCGCTCACGGCCACGGCGGCGGGGCCGTCTGCCGACAGGCTGCTCGTCTCCTTCTCCGACACCTGTGGGACAGAAGCGCTGGTGACGGACGTTTTTGGGGTCCCCCCCCCACCCCGTTTGCTTTGCTGCAGCAGAAATCTACTGAACAACAACACGGTGGCCGGCAAGACTGCGGTCCTGCTCAAGGACACTTCAGCACGATCGGCTGCTGTTGACTCTGGCATCAAAACCACTGCAACAACTAAAACTCCAGCTGCAAACGCTCCAACGGCAGCTGGGAAAAGTTCAGGAGCTGCAGGGAGAACTCAGTTAGCAGAGAAAGTCAAGCATCTCTTTGTTCAGGGTTGTTGTTTTCCTCCTCTGACAGCAGAAGGTCGCAGAAGACGCGCAGCCCCACCTAGCGGCCGCGAGCCGCCACAGCAGCTGGGCCGATGATGTCACCTTTTAACTGTTTTGTGGCCTAAACAGATTTAATTACTTTGATTTGTTTCACAGTTCTCAATAATATTACATTTGCCTCCAGGTCACACCTGCAGTTATGACTAAATATGGCTAAATGCGTAAAAACTCCGGGTTCCTATGAATCCATGAAGGTCTAGCGGACGTTCACACTGTTAAAGTTTAACAAAAAAGTTAAAAATTAAAATGAAACAGGAGGAATTTCCTGTGTGGCAGACAGGTAAGCATTCTAAGAGGAAGACAGTCAGCAAATCTGAGAAATGAAACTCAGCGGGGGGTGATGGGTCCACCGTGTGATTGTACACGTGAAAAAGTCTTAAAGGGCGTGTGTGTGTGCGTGCTCGTGCGACTGTGAGGCCTTGGCCCAAACACGGAGGGAGTGGCGGTGAAAAACCGCAGTTTAGGTATTAGTCACACCCGAATGTTGCCGCGGTTACAGAAGCCTCGGTGTCAAGGCGGCGGACAAATACCGACCCCCTCGACACAATGTCGAAACAACACACAGTCTGGCCCGGAGCTGCCTTCCAGCACACAAACGTGCACGCGTTGTTACCAGCCAGCTCATGTTGTTCCATGGAAAATACTTTTAGGGAGAGATAAATCCTATCGTTGCAGCTATCAGCCCTTCACCAGTCTGCTGGTTGCCTAGGAAACTCAAACTGGGGGATCGAGTGCATCCAGAAATAGTTCCCCCCCCTGCCGGCTGGCTTGTGTTACCTTTGGACAGCTTCGTGCTAAGCTAGGCTAACAGTATAAAAGTGTTTTGCACCCGACTCACTCCGTTCATGAGGTTCTGGTGGTCTCCTCTCTCTTCCTGGCCGTCGGCCGCCTGCTTCTGCCTGCCGATTAGAGGATGGAGAGACGAGAGCATCCATCATCAGTCACACCACACCACCCGTCAGGTGCTTCCACAATTATGAGCGGGGAGGATGATGATGATGATGATGATGATGCTGGACTTCATCTCCTTCACCCTGCAGGTGTGTGGTTCTCACCCCTGGCAGCCGGCGCACAGCAGCAGCAGAACGGAGACCAACAGCAGGACGGTCAGGGTGCTGAGCACGGCGGCCAGAAGCAGCTGCCCGCCTCCCGACCACAGCGCTGCTCCGGTGTCAGCCGCCGCCTCCGAGCCCACCACGCTCGCCTCCGGCCCCCACCACACCCCACTCAGCACGGGAGCCATGGTGCATCACACAGGGGAGGACATTGGAGCTACCAGCTGGAGGAAGAACAGAGAAGACAAGTTTCAAAAACGGCATCATTTACACTTATTTTTGGTCTGATTTCTTCACTAGGGAGGTATAAATAATTACAAACATGATCTCAAGTAACAAAACACACATATATGTTTTATATTCAGTTTTGTTTCTTTATCTTATGTGATAATTTAAGAATCTGATAAATATTAAATCGTTTTTGTTGCAGTACCACCCGTTCCCAGCAGGTGTCAGCAGAGAGTCGGGCTGCAGTGCGGTCTGCGGCAGAGATCTTTGCCCCCCCCCCCCCCCACACACACACACACACACACACACACACACACACACACACACACACACACACACCGCCGACCCCCCCAACCGGTGTCTGAGCTCTGCGCACAGCATAAGCAACCTCATCACGTCTCTGTCTGACGACCAAAGTTGGATGAACTGATCAGAGCCCTGATGGCATCACGGGTGAAAAATGACAGTGGTTGGCGGTGGGCGCGGTGGGGGGGGAATGTGACCAAAGGCCTTTTTTTCCCACCAGGAGGAGTTGCCATCGCTGGCGAGGCGAGGGGAGAGAAAAGATAAAGGGCTTGTTCAACCGCCGCGCGTCGTCCCCATGCCAGACAGGAAGGCGATAAAACTCGTCAATCATTAAAATAAGGGTGACATCAGCAGGTCACATGACAGGCCCTTCAACCTGCCCATGAGGAGGATGAGGAGGATAAAAACATCCACGTGTTCCGGTGCCAGCTTGATGCGTCTCTGCCGACACCTAAAACAGAATAATTACTGGCTGCTAGGGGACTTTGTTACTATGGCAACACCACCACCTTCTCTCCCTTTTCTATTTATGGTGGTAAACTGGGGGGGCAGAGTTTAGGGGCAAACAAAGCTTCAGACGGTTGGAGGTGTGTGGTTTTATACAAGTAAAGGCCCGTTTTTACCCACAGCTGAGTTTGGTGGGTGAGAACAGAGAGAGTGCGTGCACGGCGCTCCTGGCCGAGCATGAGAAACAGCCTCCGCCGACACCGGGAAACAGCCGTTCGGCAGCCTGCCGCAGATCTGCACCACCTCTGCTGCTTCTGACTCCCTGTTTTCAGGCTTCAGCCTCAGATTTAAGGCGGTAAACGGTGCTCCCGCTTTCCTTTTTCCATCCATTCTGCAGGAACCTGTGGAGCTCAAGCCCAGATCCAGCTGTGGATAACATTCCACACATGCCCGCCTGCTGACGGCTCCAGTCAGTCAGTCAGGAGGAAGCCAACCTGGAGCCACGGACCAGTTTTAAAAACCTCGCTGCCACCCTGACCTCAGGGGTCACCTGGAGGATGGAGGCGATGGGGGAAGGGGGGCTGCGTAGATTGAACTGGAACGCAGGTGGAGCTGGAGGTCGCGTTGCCATGGCAACGCTGCCCCTGCTCCGGGTGAATGGATGAGGTGTGAGACGTTGATCGGAACCTCCCCCAGGGCCCTCCTCCACCCCCACCCCCATCCTGATAGATGGAACTGGCCCTTTGCTCCTGGCTCACATTACTGCTCATAGCAGCATTTTGATCCGGCTCCCACCGGGGACAATAAAAAGAAAGAAGGAAATAAATGAATAAACAAACCCCCCCCAGACAAACCCTTGACTTCCATCCTCGCTCCTTCAGTGAGTCCAGTAGCATCTGGAATCCCTCCAGCTGTGCAGCAACATGTGTCCTGTGTCTGCACCCCACACACACCCCACCCCCCCACCGTGGAAACATGCCTCCACAGCTGCAAAATCTGCTCCTAGTTGCTGTCGCCCTCCCTCCTGGGACAGAGGATGATGGCGGAAGTCGAAAATGGCCTGTTCTTCACACACTCTGCACAAAGAAAACCCTCTTTTTTCACACACATTTATTCACCCTCAAACACTTGAGCCATTTTATGTCAGTTCCTCTTCTCTCTCTCTCTCTCTCTCTCTCTCTCTCTCTCTCTCCAGCACACATCACAAAAACACACACATCAGCAGACTTGTTGTATTTTCTCATGACGACTCTGTCACTTTCTGTTCTATTAACACACTTCAGCCCTGAAAGAAAGGGACGTGGGCAGAAATGGAGAGCATGTCACAACTTAAAAACAAAACCAGAAACACTCTTCTTTCTGTCAGGCTGACGCTGGGAAAGGTTGCTTCGACCTGATCGTCTTCGTGGACGCTCTGTCTCAACTCGTTAGCTCTGCGGCTAAGCTAATCGTGTAATATCGGATCCAGGCTGAGGGGGCGACATTATCCTCATTAGGTGCCTCATTTATCGTTTTTTAAACGCTGCACGACCCTCCTTCCCCCCACAGGTGCCTGTGGGGTCACATAGCCCAGCATTGGCAGGGTTTGTCCGACAGGTAAGGACCGCGAGGATCGTTTGTGCACCATAAACACCCAACACGAGCGCTGACATCTTTGAAAAACAGTCACCGCCCTTCAGATCCGCTACCGGTGCTGGCTGGTGTCCCCGGGGGGCCCCGAGAGCAAACCAAGCAAATGGATGTGCATCAGAGCAGCACACAGAGGAAAATCCGCTGTCACACACACACACACACACACACACACACACACACAGCAGAATATAATTCATTCAGAATAAAGAGTGATAGAAGGGCCGTGGGGGTGGGAGAATACATTACTGCCACCCCCTCCTCTAACCCAGCACCGAGACACCTTCACAGAGGCTGAAGTGGCCTGGAAACCTGCCTGGAGGACCTTGAAAGGTCAGTGCACGGACAGCTGTTTCACTGCTGGTTTGTCAGACTTGAATCTATTATTGGGTTTCACTTCCTCTAACGCAGGTTTCCTGAAGACGCTCGCGTTTGCAGCCTCGGCGGTGACAGCAAAACCAGAATAGCTCCGTGGTGAATTAGCTCATGGTGACCACCTGACCTCCAGGAGTCTTCGGCCGCACTCGCTTAGCTTACTAACTCCTCCCACACAGACAATGAGAGAAAAAGCTCCGTTTTATTGGTGATTTTTCCCTAATCTCCAACAATACGACATCATGTTTAGCCGGTAATGACCCGATCGGCGCCCTGCGATGGACTGGCGACCTGTCCAGGGTGGATCCCTGCCTTCGCCCTAAGAGAGCTGGAGATAGGCACCAGCAGACCCCCGCGACACCACAGGGTATTAAGCGGGTAGGATAATGGATGGATGGATGGATGGATGGATGGACCCGATCGGCTACTTAGGCCCTGAAACGAACCAGAGGAGGAAGTCAATTTAAAAAACCGTAGTGACGACTTTAGGTGCACGCTGGGAGGAGTGGAGGCACTGTTTGACATGAGGAGACAGAGTTCAGGCAACCGGATGGAGATTCTGGAGCCGCTGGTGGGGGTGGGTGTGCGTGTGACTCGCTCAGCCACACACACACCCGGGGACAGCGAGGGATTCCCGTGAGGAATGGTGGAATGTAAACAGGCCGCCCACGCGCACGTTTTCAGACTTCCTGATCGGAGGTCATGTGATGATGGAAAAAGATGCCCTCCCCCTGAGCCCTGCAGCTGGTTTGTTTTGCCCCTCGGCCCTGCGGGACAGCAAACTGGGAATGCTCTACGCTGCGAATGCGACAGAGTGCACGTTCACACAGCCGGGAGAGCGCACGGAGCCCTGCTGTCCCCTCCGCTGTCTTGTCCATACGCTGCCATTGTTGTGTGATTAGGTCCACGGCCCACATCAGCAGCTGCTCCAGACCAGGCTTTCTGGGTCGAAGGGGGATTACAGCTCAGGCTAACGCCGTAACGCCGTAGCGCGCGGACCCGGGGGGACCGCA
>CAAE01015029.1:1183419-1193703 GCA_000180735.1 Tetraodon nigroviridis | reverse complement strand
GCACCCCAATCACACCCCACCCCCCCTCCGTGGAAACATGCCTCCACAGCTGCAAAATCTGCTCCTAGTTGCTGTCGCCCTCCCTCCTGGGACAGAGGATGATGGCGGAAGTCGAAAATGGCCTGTTCTTCACACACTCTGCACAAAGAAAACCCTCTTTTTTCACACACATTTATTCACCCTCAAACACTTGAGCCATTTTATGTCAGTTCCTCTTCTCTCTCTCTCTCTCTCTCTCTCTCTCTCTCTCTCTCTCTCTCTCTCTCTCTCTCTCCAGCCACATTAAAAAAACTGATTTATCAGCAGACTTGTTGTATTTTCTCATGACGACTCTGTCACTTTCTGTTCTATTAACACACTTCAGCCCTGAAAGAGAGGGACGTGGGCAGAAATGGAGAGCATGTCACAACTTAAAAACAAAACCAGAAACACTCTTCTTTCTGTCAGGCTGACGCTGGGAAAGGTTGCTTCGACCTGATCGTCTTCGTGGACGCTCTGTCTCAACTCGTTAGCTCTGCGGCTAAGCTAATCGTGTAATATCGGATCCAGGCTGAGGGGGCGACATTATCCTCATTAGGTGCCTCATTTATCGTTTTTTAAACGCTGCACGACCCTCCTTCCCCCCACAGGTGCCTGTGGGGTCACATAGCCCAGCATTGGCAGGGTTTGTCCGACAGGAAAGGACCGCGAGGATCGTTTGTGCGCCATAAACACCCAACACGAGCGCTGACATCTTTGAAAAACAGTCACCGCCCTTCAGATCCGCTACCGGTGCTGGCTGGTGTCCCCGGGGGGCCCCGAGAGCAAACCAAGCAAATGGATGTGCATCAGAGCAGCACACAGAGGAAAATCCACTGTCACTCACACACACACACACACACACACACACACAGCAGAGTATAATTCATTCAGAATAAAGAGTGATAGAAGGGCCGTGGGGGTGGGAGAATACATTACTGCCACCCCCTCCTCTAACCCAGCACCGAGACACCTTCACAGAGGCTGAAGTGGCCTGGAAACCTGCCTGGAGGACCTTGAAAGGTCAGTGCACGGACAGCTGTTTCACTGCTGGTTTGTCAGACTTGAATCTATTATTGGGTTTCACTTCCTCTAACGCAGTTTCCTGAAGACGCTCGCGTTTGCAGCCTCGGCGGTGACAGCAAAACCAGAATAGCTCCGTGGTGAATTAGCTCATGGTGACCACCTGACCTCCAGGAGTCTTCGGCCGCACTCGCTTAGCTTACTAACTCCTCCCACACAGACAATGAGAGAAAAAGCTCCGTTTTATTGGTGATTTTTCCCTAATCTCCAACAATACGACATCATGTTTAGCCGGTAATGACCCGATCGGCTACTTAGGCCCTGAAACGAACCAGAGGAGGAAGTCAATTTAAAAAACCGTAGTGACGACTTTAGGTGCACGCTGGGAGGAGTGGAGGCACTGTTTGACATGAGGAGACAGAGTTCAGGCAACCGGATGGAGATTCTGGAGCCGCTGGTGGGGGTGGGTGTGCGTGTGACTCGCTCAGCCACACACACACACCCGGGGACAGCGAGGGATTCCCGTGAGGAACGGGTGGAATGTAAACAGGCCGCCCACGCGCACGTTTTCAGACTTCCTGATCGGAGGTCATGTGATGATGGAAAAAGATGCCCTCCCCCTGAGCCCTGCAGCTGGTTTGTTTTGCCCCTCGGCCCTGCGGGACAGCAAACTGGGAATGCTCGACGCTGCGAATGCGACAGAGTGCACGTTCACACAGCCGGGAGAGCGCACGGAGCCCTGCTGTCCCCTCCGCCGTCTTGTCCATACGCTGCCATTGTTGTGTGATTAGGTCCACGGCCCACATCAGCAGCTGCTCCAGACCAGGCTTTCTGGGTCGAAGGGGGATTACAGCCGGGCTAACGCCGTAGCGCGCGGACCTGGGGGGACCGCAGGGGGCCAAACGCAGCCTCGTTTTAAAGGCAGCTGCCGGCAAACACACATCATGGCTTTTAAAAGTTCGTCCCGCTGAGATCAGAGCCTCACACGGGGCTCTTTGCACTAATTAGCAGGAACAAGTCTAGACAAGGGAAAGTAAACAGCAGCTAATTTCCTGTGTTTTGGCTTCTCCCGCTGTTGTCTCAGGCCTGGCCCCGTTGCTTAGCTTAGCAGACTCGAGCTTCCTTCTGCCTCGTTGGCTGCGGTTGTTGTTCTGCTGATAAACAGCTGATGTCCATGCCATCTTCCAGGGGCCGAGCGTAAAGCTGTAAATGGGCGTGCCGAAGTGGAGAAACGTGACAGTTGCAGTTCGTGTATCCATTTATAAGAGAAACACATCACAGAAATTAAAAATATGATGCCCAGAAACATAAATCAACACTCGAAGCTGTAGGCCAGAGATGGGCAAACTGTGGCCCGGGGGCCAAAAGTGGCCCGATGAACTATTTCCTCCGGCCTGCAGAGCCTCCGTAACCATCAATCAGCCAAATGAGGAGGTTTGATGGGTTCAAAAAACTGTAATTGACAATTAATAAGTATTAGCTAATAGACCAGTAGAGGGACAAGGACACGGTCCACGTGTGCTTATAACGGGTCTCATATATCACTGTAAAAACAGAACAGACTCCTAAATTTTCCACATGCCAGTGCTAAAACTAAAAAGCTCAAGCTGGGTTATGTAACGAGGAAAAGACCTACACCTCCAAATTCCTCTGGAGGTTGGAACCCGGGGATTATTTTACCACGGTACAAAGCTGTAATTAAACCGTGTTATTATACTGTCCTGAGAGACACGACTATGAATAATTCATCGTGAGCTGTTGGTCCGGAGGATGAATTAATAATGAGAGGCAGCGTCTGTCGTTTTGATTAGCGGCGTGTCGCGCCGTCTCCGGAGAAACGGAGATTTTACCGGCTGTCAAAGTCAGGCTGTGCTAAAGAGCGTGAGGGGTTTCATCCTGAGGCCAAGGCGGCCTTCACGAGGGCGCTGACCCATGAAGAAGAGCTGTGTGCACGTTTGCGCTAGGCTGCTTCCATGCTGACAAAATGGTGAAATGAATCTGTGTTATTAAGTTCGGGTTAAATCGGGAAAAATATAAAAAAGCTCTGCTTTAACGCCTGAAACCTTTTGTCTTTGGTTGGATGCCACATAACAAACACGAAACCTCAGAGCTGTCGCCCGTGCGTGACAGTTTGCTGCGAGGTTTCAGTTTCGACCAGCTGCGTTTCCACTCCTTTCTTTCTTCCTGCCGCCGTAACGAGTATGGAGGAGGAAAAGCTGCCATGTGGTCATTCATCCCCACCTGGACGGCGCAGCGGTGATCAGCTCCAGCTGTTGGAACCCAGCACGGCTGGACAGGAAAAAAAGAGCAGGATAAAAGTTGTGGGCCAGATGAAATAGTTCATCGGGCCACGTGTGGCCCCCGGGGCCGCAGTTTGCCCAGCTCTGAGTTAGAGCCAGTCCAGCTGTGCCAGCTGTTGTGTCTTCAACACACTCACACAATGTAAAGTAAAGTGTGTGTGAAAGTAGTGTGTGTGTGTGTGGATGGGGGCTCCCATAATCCTTCACTCCACAAAATGACACAGCTGCCAGACATATCCTCTTTGCCGGCGCCTCAAACCTCCACTTCCCGTCCTTTCTCTGCCTCTCTCTCTCTCTCTCTCTCTCTCTCTCTCTCTCTCACGCACACACACACACACACACACACACACACACACACACACACGTCAAACACTTTGCAAATCATAACAGATCTTAAACCGTCCAGTGTCCCGACAACTGATGAAAACTGCTAAACTCAACTAAGCTCTGCTCTGGGGCAACATTCCGATTCCTGGAATGGAATTTTAGGAGCCGTTGAAGGAGGAGGAGGAGGAGGAGGAGGAGGAGGAGGAGGAGGAGGAGGAGAGGGCTTCTCCAGGTACAGCAGGACAGGAACGGAGGTTAGAGGAGCACCAGGGGGTGTGTCTCCCAGATGCTGGTCCCCTAGCAACCCCGGGGATGGACGGCGAGCAGAGTTGATGCAGCCAGGAGTCTGACAATGAGGACTCTCACACACACACACACACACACACACACACACACACACACACACACACACACACATATATATATATACGCGCGCGCGGACCAGCATCAGGGAAATGAAATGTGAAGTTTCTGGAACAGCGTTGGGCGGTCTCTGCGCCTCCCAGGGCTTTGGGTCACGTCTGATTACCGATGCTAATCAGGATATTAGAGCGCTAATGAGCAGCTAATGATGGCGCCAGGCCAGCGATGAGCTCCTGCGGAGGCTGAAAGCATCAGTGTTTGTGCCAAAGAGGCCGGACGCGCAGTTAAAGGTTGGTATGAAGCAGAAAAATAGAAAATGAGTTAAAACCAGGCTGGAAAATAGAACACGATTCCAATCAGCAGCAGCAGCGACGGAGCCCAGTTTGATTGAAAAGTAATCTTCTTAATGGGAAAACTCCCCAGCAGCTGATTTCCTGGAAGAAAGACGGCTTTCAACGTTCCCCGAAGGACAGAAGCACCACGAGGGAACGACAAGGCGCCGTGGGAACTACAAGTGTGTAATCCGACAACCAGAATTTGGTTTACCGGTTTAAAAAACCCGGATCCGGATTTTAGGAGGCAAAAGAGTTGATGTTATGAATCCTGGAAACCTCTTTTCCTTACTCTCCTTTTCTCCTCCCTGTTCCCTGCGTCTCTCCTGTCATCCGCTGTGACTTTGCCCCCCTTTCATGGCGGTCTTCCTGGCCCTGGGCCCCGAGGGTCCCCTGTCCCGCTGTGCCGGGCCTTAGAAACCCTTCGTCTCTTCCTCCCTGCTCCTCACATTCCAGCCTTTATCCGCAGCGGAGGGGCGACCCGCTTTCATCCCACCCTCCCTCGTTCCTTCGTTCCAGACCTTCTCTGCGCAAACAGGCATCTTTTCACAGCTTGGAAGTGGCGGAGATGGAGGGATGGGGGGCGGAGGGGGGGAGGGGGGCGGAGGGAGGCAGAGTAAATTCCCTGGATGACTGTCAAGCATCCGTAAACAATCCCCCCATTTTGGAGCAAACACACACTCAATGCTTCCTCTATTTCCAGCGGGTGAACGGCGTGTCGTCCACTCTGCTCTTAGCACAAGCGGCTAGCAGACGCCCGACGAGCGCAGCGCAGGAGGGACTTTACACCTCCTCCTCCGCCTCCTCCGGTGGTGTTTTCACCAACATTCAAGCACAACTGGACGCCACGGCGACGCCCGTTCACTCCCAAAGACAGTTATCTGCTCCAGGTTTGCCGGCTGCTGTTTTTACTGCCTTTCGCCCGCTGGGAAGAGTGGAAGAGCGCTAGCACCACGCCGCAGGTGTCCCTTTGGCACCGTGATAGGTGTGATTTTCTGTTCTTGTTCTATTTAAGGGCTCCGGGCGTGGCTCCGTCTGCCTGAGGGGTGTAATAATAGGTCCCTGCCTGGAGAGATAACGGGGGAATTTCCCAGCCGAAAGGGTGGAGAGGGAGAGAGAGAGAGAGACAGTGTGGAGGACAACTTTCTATGAGGCTGTCCCCCAGGGATGGATGCCTCCGCTGGTTTTCAGGAGAGGAGAGACGGGTGATGAAGATGAGCGACAAACGAAAACGAGATTGGTGGAAGACAAAAGGGAGGGGCGGAGAGGTGGGAGACAGGCGGAGGAGGGAGAAGATGGCACCACACCCTGTGCACCTCTGCACAGCCAGACCGATCGCACACACACAAACACACACAACAAGACAACGAAAGAGCGTGTAGGTGAGAACTCCTCCCTCCTCTCTCCTTCCTCCTCTTCCTCTTCCTCTCTCCTCCCCGCTCCCGGTGCCGCAGCCCCGAGAACCTGCGTCGTTCCCTCGCTCAGTGCTCAAAGGCGATGGGCAGATACCGACCCGAGGAAACTCCTCCTTTCCAGCCATTTTGGTCCTTTTCTATCGACCTGATGTGATAAGCTGTTTGGCTGTGTGCTGTATACTCTGTGTGTGTGTGTGTGTGTGTGTGTGTTTTCTCAGACAACATTCCTTCTGTACATCAGGACAAACAAGTCCTGCTGCTACGCTGCTGCACATGTCAGATTCCTCCGTTTAATCACCGTTTGAACAGTCTCACCTTAGGCAGGTGTGTGAAGCAGGCGGTAAAGGCCTGTTTCTCACACCTCTGACGCGCAGGAACACCGAGCGATGGTGTTCCCTCCACTGGGAGGTCGGGCTGGTAAAAGTGTGGAGTCTGGAATCAAAGCTGCCATCCACTCGGACGCTAATTATCTTCAAATAAATGTGCCTTTAAACATAAAGCGTGTAGCCGCTATGCTAACGGAATGACAGAACAGAAACAAACCCCAAAGGGAATCTTTTCAGCATAAACTTTCAATGTGCTTCACACTTTAAACGGCACATTTCACTGAAATCATTTAGGCTCGGTGATCTTAAAGTGCTTGTAACACACACACACACACACACACACACACACACACACACACACACACACACACACAAGACGCCAAGAATCAAGACCACCTCAAGGCAGATTTGAAGGGTTTTGCTTTGTAATAAAGAGGGCGGCTACACATCCCAGGTCGGTCTAAAAGGAAAGCCCTGGAGACCGTTAGCGCTAACAGATTCCGCCACTGCTAAAAGTTACTATGTCATGCTGTTTTTGTTAAATTTACAGTGCGGTTGTGGTTTATGCGCATTAGCCAGAAACACTCACTTCCTCGAGCTGCACGTTTCAGGGGTTTTCTGAGACCAAGACTAAGCTAACCAGCTGCCGTTCTAAAATGTGGCCTGCTGCTAATGCCTGACCTCCGAGGGACGAGGCTGCCGTCCGGGCTGGGTCAGAAAAGGTTTGCACAGCCGAAGTGTAGTTTTCAGCCAACCCAAACCTCCGCCACTGCTCGGCCCTTTTTTCCCACAGTCATGTCCGTCTTTCACACCACAGCTGCACGTGCCTAAAACTAGCGGCACCGCAGACCAGGAAGACCAAAGTCAAAAGTGTCCCACACAGTTTGTCCTCAAGCCTTTGTGACTTGACAAGCGTGCACAGACATCACGCTTGGTCGTATTTTGGGTTTTCTGGCATCTGGGGTGTGTGCAGAGGACGAGATCACTGCTTTTTTAGTGAAAGATTTATAATTATCTTTTTGGATCAGTTTTTAGAAGATGTCGCTGACACAAACCAATGACAGAGGGAAGTTTGGGGAAGGTTAAATAGAGCTAAATGACTGACAGGCTCCAGTTCCCCCATCCTCCCAATCTGGAGGCAGTATGTTTCGGAATTTGTGGCCAATTCTTTAATTTCATATTTATGAGGGATCAAACACTTTATCTTCCGGGCCAGTGCACCCACCCACAGACTATAAAACCAGTTTAACAGAGAACAGCACAATTTATTAGTAACATTGTCCTGAAAGGACTTTAAATCATTTATTTGTGGAAGGCAACAAGTCTCAGTGCGATTGTCCCAGCTTTAAAAAATTGGGACGGACTGACCGAGGCTATAATCATTAAAGTTCATGTCCACACACACACACGCACACGCACACGCACACGCACCGAACAAGCGCATAACTTGAACTCTCCAGCTCCAGAAGCCTCCGGATGAAGGGGCCACTCACCGGAGCCGAGGAGCGTCCCTTCCCACCATTCAGCGCCTCCTCCGGCCGCAGTGTTGCTGCTCGCTGCGCTGCTCGTTTAAACCTTCCGGCGCTGCGACGGTGACGGTGAGACGGCGGGGATGAAGGCGACAACCTCCCGGCGCTGCGCACATTCTCCGAGCCGCGGAGCTCTCGCTGCGAAGCCCGGTGGGACGGGAGGACGCTGCCGCTGCCGCTGCCGCTGCGGGGAGGGCGGGGCGGGGGCGGGGCGGAGGGCGGGGCGAGGGCGGGCGCGCAGTGCTTCATGGGAAACGTAGTCCTTCCGGCCAGCGTTTACCCTTTGTTTATCAATTAAAGAAAAAAGCCAGAAAAAAATTAATAATCATGCTACATTGATGATTTAGGCATTCAATCAAGATTTTTATTTTACTTAGTATGCTTTCAGTTCAGAAGTGAAGAAAATAAAATAACCACATTTCCATACACACACACATCTTTCTAATTTGGAACAGTGCAATTTCCCCCGTTGTGGGACGAAAAAATATATGTTCTATTCTATTCTATTCTATTCTACCCTTCCTGGGATTCAAAAGAATTTGTGTGAGGCATTAAAAAAACAAAATTATCCACTTCCTTTGTATACTTTGTTGTCATTCCAGCGGGAAATACCCGTGCCTTACTGGTAAACGTGTCAAAAGGTTGTTGTTGTCAGTGTTTCAGCGCAGCTTCACTTTTAACAGACTAGTTATTAATTAATGTTTCCTCCACCAGCCACGTTTCCTCGTAAAATCATTTAAAAATAACAAGGTCATTTCAGAACCCGCTGTTTTAAGGAGGAGGCCTGAACAGCTGAAACGGTTCTGAGACAATAGCTCCAATCCTCTGGAGCATTCATTGTTGGAGTGGCCTCTTCCCCACTTTCTTATGTTGGACACACACAGTACAACAACTTAATAAATATCCTAACTGCGTGTGTGTGTGTGTGTGTGTGTGTGTGTGTGTGTGTTTAAGGTGGGGTAGAGGGACGTAGGAAGTGCTTCTGAATCCTGGTGGCCAGAGATCTATATTTAGAGCTCTGTTCCTCCACTGTTCAACTGTCACAGGCTGGGTCAGACTCAGGAAAGGAATATAAAGCTGGTGAAATTAGCACAAGTTGTACAAGGCCTCCATAGAAATAGTGAAGTTGCTATAAATACAATGCTGGTGACCAGGAAATGCAAATACAGTTCTGACGGTTCTTCGTGGAAACCAAACAATGCATCACTGTGTTTGATTCGAGTTTGTTCTCCAAAGGGGCAGAATAATCCTTTTGGTTTAAAAAAAAAAAAAAACAAAACAACACCTCATGGATTTAGAGAAACGGTTTCTGGTCTTGTTGGGTGTGTCTGAGCTCAAAATACACTGTGAATCACTGGTATGTTGACATTTGATCTTTTTCAACAACAGAATGCAGGCAGGCCCACGACTGGGGACCATTTTACATCCTTCTGCATTTGATTATAGGATGTGTCTGTTTGTCTATTTGGAAGGCAGCCCCTCCATTATTGACTTACTGCCTGACAGCCCCCCCACCCTACTCATTTGTCCTGTCCTAATGTAATTCCGCTCCCAGACATGGTAAATGCCACTGTTGCCTTCCCTGTAGTTTGCATCTCCAGGGCCTGTCATTTCTCTGTAAATAAACTATTAATGACCGTGTCTGTGCGTAAATCTGTGTTACATGTGAACATATATTGTTGTCAATATTGGTGCAGCTGACATTTGATGAGAGGAAGGTCCAATAGATATGAATAGATATATATGAAACAAAAAAACAGGTCTTTCCATATGTATAAATGATACGAATTAGTGCATGTAGATGTAAATAAAACAGATATTCGCCCATATTTCTTTGCACGGCTGCGTTTTCCGGGTCCTGGAGTTTTCGTTATCCTCTGGCTCCCTCTAGCGGCCGCTGCCAGAACCTCCGCCTTCTCCCCGATGACGTCATGACAGGAAACCAACATGGCGGCTCCCAGCAAGAGCACGGTGGTGCTAAAGGCTGTCAAGAAAATAGTGGTCCAGTTTTGTCCGTTTGAGACTAATGTTCGGTCAACACGGTGAGTAACGCGTGTTTAAAGAGTGTCCTTTTATAGTAAATGTTTAAAAGTGTGCTCAAGGTGATAGTAAATGTAGTGTTAGAGAAAATAGACAGCGGTTACTGTGTTTAACAGTCTGGATTTCAAATGTCATTTATCATCTTTAACGCTAATATTCAGTTATTGTGTGGAATCTGTCGTGCTTCTAGGGAGTCAATTTTACGAAACAAACAATACAATTTCCCTTGATCTTGAAAATACTAATGTTTTTTATCTGTCCTGTTTTAATGTAAACAACATCGCATTTGTTTGTGAAGAATGTGCTCAATATATAACGTTGCTTTGCCTAAATTCCTACACAATTATAAAACTGCTGTCACATTTTTTAAATTTCCTAAAAGAAGATTAAAGAGAACTAAAAAGTACATGTCTGCAATTGGAACGGAAGAAAGTTTGTGCAGCTTCTGTGGATAGTGGGTCAGTTAACAAATATAAACACATATTTGTATTATTATTATTATTATTATTATTATTATTATTATTATTATTATTATTATTATATATGTTACTAAACCAGTAACCGTCTGTTACTGATGTTTTACAGACATTTTTGTTGTTGTTTCTAGGGAG
>CAAE01015029.1:1168644-1183195 GCA_000180735.1 Tetraodon nigroviridis | reverse complement strand
TGGAAAAGTTTAGTTTGAAGGCAACATTTTCCAGATAAATCAGGTGAAGGGATAAAGTGGGTCTGGGTCAGGGGGAAAGGTCACGCCGACGCGTCGCTGAAGACAACCTCGGACTGTCTCAGGAAAAAACCTGAGTGTTGCAAAATAACTTCTGCATCCCTGCTCAAAGTAACCACATGCGTGTGTCAGAGGTCGGCGTGAATCCTTTTCTGCCTGTCAGCTCAGATTGATCATTGTGGTTTCTGTCCTTTTGTCTTTGCAGTAGATGGAGAGAAGCTGGTGATGAAGGGGGCCAATCTGAGCACCAGGGAGATGCTCGGGGCCTTCCAGTCCCGCTGCACCGCCAAGGACCCACAGGCACAAGCGGCCAAGAAATAACATGCAAAGTGTCTGGATGTACATTTGTATTTATAATAAAACTGTAATTTAGCTGTTTGTGGGGTGAATTGAACGACTCCTCTTTGTGAATTACATACTTTCTGATTCTTTTCTCCCCTCAGGAAAACCTCTTCCACACACACAAACACACACATTTGAACAAATAAACTACGGTAGTTTATCATTTTTGTTTGCGTGTAGATTCTCCCCTGACCCACCACAGGCTGGTAGAGGGAGCTGGTTTCCCCCTCAGTCATGTTTGTTGGAGAATGTTCCTCCTTTTATTTATTCAACCTACATAACTGATGATTAAACAGTTTTATTCACCTTTTATTTATTCAAACCTAGATAACTGATGATTAAACAGTTTGGTTCAGACCTTAAAAGCGTTCGAACAGTTCGGTGTGTCGGGCTGTGGCGCCACCTATCGGCAGTAAGGAGCAGTTCAGTCTACGGTGGCCGATTTGGAACAAAATAAAAAAAATCGCCACAAGTTTATTCTGGAAGTATGAATGTAATGTAAAGTTAATGCTGCAGAAAAACAGCTATTTATGTTAAAGTAATTCATGGAAAATGCCTGTTTTGGAATCAATTAATGCCAACAAACATGTTAATAATGCCGTAACAGATTATCTAGCGGTTTATCTATGACACACTTTAACTGTTCTTGTCATTGGGCAGATGGTATTCGGGGCATGCTGAAACCTTTATAAAAATAATTTCAGGTGATGTATTATTAGAATATAATAAGTCACAACCGCTAGAGAGGCGGGACTTCGGCGTTCCGGTGTGTGACGTAGCGGGCTGTGATTGGCCCCCGGCTCGGCTGGGCGCGAGGCCGCCGCTTTAAAAGGCAGCAGGTTCCCACAGCACAGAGACCGCGTCCACGCACTCCCCACGGGCTGACCAGGGTCGACGCGCCGGGCTGCAAACATGGTTGAGAAGTTTGTTGGGACGTGGAAAATGATTTCCAGCGAGAACTTTGACGATTACATGAAAGCAATTGGTACGAGAGCAAAAAGAGGGATAACGGGATGAGTATCACTGAGGCAACAGTGATTTATAGTACCACAGTAGGAAAACGCATTTAGAAACATTTTCTGCTTCCTGATGATTGTTTATTAGATTTATCCATGCTTTACCTTTATTCTGCAGGTGTTGGGTTCGCGACCCGGCAGGTGGGCAATCGGACCAAGCCCAATCTGGTGTTCACCGTGGACGACCAGGGGACGGTGTGCATGAGGACTCAGAGCACCTTCAAAAACACCGAGATCAAGTTCAAACTCAACGAGCCGTTCGACGAGACCACCGCCGACGACAGGAAGACGAGGGTTAGTGCGGGCCGTGAACGCATCACGGCCCGTCCGCGGCGTTTGGGCGCGCGGGGCTCTCACGGCTTTTCTGTCCCCCGCAGACCGTGGTGACTCTGGAGAACGGCAAGCTTGTGCAGAAACAGAACTGGGACGGCAAAGAAACCTGCATCGAAAGGGAGATCTCGGACGGGAAGTTGATAGCGGTGAGACGTTCCTGCTTTCCCCACTTTTATTGAGTCTAGTTGTGCGTCCGGTTTTTAGTGGCTCTTAAACTCATTAATGCAGTCTGCGAATGTGTTTGTGACAGAAAACATGAAACTGAACCCCTAAAATGCTAATTAATAACAGCAGCAGCAGTTATTACCGCTTACGGGTGAAATCCGCATATTTGCATGTATTGATTGATCGATCAGTCTGTTTTTATCTGTGTTTTTTCTTCCCCCCGCAGAAATGCATCATGGGAGATGTGGTTGCTGTCAGGACATATGTGAGAGAGGCATGAGGAGGGTGTGAGGAAGGTCTCCTCTCTGGACAGGCTCAGTTCAATGAGCGTCGGATACCAAACTGTTCTTTCCTGTCTTCCTCTTTTCTTTACTGTGTTTCTACAGCTGCAGTCCTGTACTCCAGACCCCACACCAGCAACCTTCTCCTTTTTTTTGATGATTGGAATAAAAATGAATTTATCCACATGGCGTAGGCGTGTGTGTGTGTGTGTAATAAAACGACTGAAACACAATGGGATGGATGAACTGTCCTAGCTCATATTTAACTCGAGTCCGACTATGCTACACATTCCTGAGTGCGTTCCGATTCTTTGGGCCAGCTGAGGAATGCGGTGAACTGCTGGGAACACGGTTCCTAATCTGACAGGCTGATTTTCTGGCCATTAATTCTTCCTCCTCCTCTTCTTCGCCCTTCCTAGTTTTGTTACTGCAAAGAATTTTCCCTATTTAGGGGTCAGAGGTGGAGTTCTGTCGCCATGACGACACATAAGGCCTGTTGGCAGGGGCTCTTTGAGGAATGGGAACTTTTTTCCTTCACGCCGGGAGGTCAGCCAGTCAACGTGTCCCCCTCTTCCTCTTCAGGGAGGTTGAACATTTCCCATCGCACATGTACTGGCAGCTGCACCAGCGCGGAGCGGCTGAGCACGGCTAGCTGTCCCCGCGGCCGTCCGCGCCCTTTGGCCAACGCTCAAGTGTTGCTGGGAGGGAGGGGGGGGGGTGTTTTCCAAGCGAAACGACCGGTTTCCCATGACAAGGAAAAGGAGACGCCATCGCTGAGCTGATGGTCCAACAGAGCTGAAACAGGCCGACGTCAAGGACAACAAGCAGCGGTCGCCGTTGGAGACGCGTGTGATTTCTGTTCAGTTAGCACAGTTTGGTATAAAAAACACAAAATAAACGAGCTTTTGATACAAAAACACATCTCCATCACTTTTGTAGCAAACTCTTCAAAGCGGCAATGGCAGAAGCGCGTTAGCTTGGGATGCTAATCCACTACCCGCCCGCGCCTGTGAAGCTTTGGCTCGTCCGTCTGCGGACTTTGGTTAGGGAGCAGAAGGTTCCCACAGCCGGCCAGAGGAGATCACATCTGCTGCGGATTGACTTACAGCTGCGGCGTCTTTGTTTGGGTATCTGCGGGGCCCGGGGCCGACCTCTGCGGATCTCCACCTCACCCTTTTACCCAGGAGCTGCTCCATTATCAGAACCTGGAGCTGGGCCTGAGGTTCGGGGTGAAGCAAGGCGAAAACCAGCGCCTGAACCAAACTCTACTGAGCCCCAGACAGAGAGAGGGGAAGAGGAAGAGTTCCGCTCTTCCTCCATCTAAGAGCAGCAGAGCCGTTTTGGAGCAGATATGGAAAGAGCTCAGGAAGGAGGAGGACAGTGAGATTCCTGCCGAGAGCTCACCCCAGGAAGGAAAACACAGGGGTGATCTGGAGCGGCGACACTCAGAGTTCCTCCTGGAGTCTAACCTTTCTAACATGTCTGTTTTATTTAGTTTGTCACCATACCTGATGGATAAAAGTGGAATATTTTGCTGGCGCTCCAACGTTTTCTTTGTGTGAGTCAGGAGGAGACTCCGCTGCACCTCTCCACCTTCTCCGCCCATCCCAGACCCGTCGCCAAGAGCGACGGAGCAGCTGGATGAAACTATGTCAGCCCCTGTTGAGCAGGAGGGAGATGGGGGGAGGAATGGGGGACCCCGGGCTCCAGCTCTGCAGGTCTGACGCAGGGCCGGGCCCCTACTGGTAGCACAGAGACACACTCTTCTATTATCTCCCCAACACACACAACCAAAGAACTACGGTTTAAAAGCACTCACAGGTGTGTGTAAAGGTCTCGGCTGTAATGTCACCGTTTCACTTCTGAGGGCTTCTGTGTTGCAGATGAGGAAACACACTTTAGCCTTCGGGGACCCACAAATAATCATGTTTGAGATCCTGCCACAATGAGGCGCAGGGCGAGAATCCTTTGAGCGATTGTAAAGCTCGGCGGAAGGGCGATGTAAATCTTTAAAGTCCGGCTATGCGACCCAGGAGCCGCACAATGGGGAGCGCCCCCGACCCGATATGGCTTTTCCTGCATCTAAAAGCGTGGTTACCTGCTGACCTCTGTTCCTATCGGTTCAACAAAACAAAAAAAAAAAGGTGAAGAAACGCTTTCAAAAAGCCAGGAAGTGTTCACCGTGTCAGAGTTTTCCGCTCCCCTCCGCCACAGGGACATGTGATTTATCGTCTCAGTGGGGTGATGTTAGGGAAGAGGGAGGAATGGAGCCATCTTTGAGTGTGTGTGTGTGTGTGTGTGTTCTGCCAGATGGGAAATAACATGCTCCAGATCTGTGTTTGTGCACATGGAACCTCCTTTTGTGCCGGGCCCTCAGAAAGACCCCGCCGACCCTCCGACACGCAGAGAAGTTTATTTTCAGGGCCCAGCATGGACAGCCAGAGCCCAACTTCTGTGAGGAGAAGCTTCAAAGCTGAAATCTAGAGGAAAAAGGAAAAAGAACCCTCCTCCTACGGCCCAGAGGATGCCGGGAATTACAACTGCTGAGGTTAGAGGGTCTGGTTGCGAGGGCAGAAGGTGACGACAGGATGCAGCAGAAACCTGCGAGAAAACCTTCACGTCTTTGATCAAAGGGAGCCGGAACCTGCCTGGGAGCGTGCTCAGACCTGGCTCAGTACCTGGGCAGCACACGCGGGTTTTCCCAGGTCCGATCGGAGCTGATAGTGCATGAAAAAGCCACATTAGAGGGGTTAAATGCTGGCGTTGCGCTGGCTTCCTGTTGTGGCCCGGCAGACTCTGCTTTTGTCATTACAGCTTCACGTTCTTTGACCTCAGGGTTCTATTGTCTTCAGACAATTGAATGGACCCGACGTCCTCCTGCACCGTGTGTCCTCCTCCTTAGAATCATCCAGATGTGTCCACACAGCTGTTCACCCTCCCCCGAGACCCCCGATCAGCCCAGTTCTTGAGCCCAGTCATTCCCCATCGACCCGAATTTCAGTGGTTTACGTTTCTATCCCCGACTCCAACCTTCAGCTGAAGGGCCGGTGGCGTGACCGTCCGACGGCCAGCAGACCGTTTGGCTTCGTCTTAAGGGTATTTACGATCAAAAAACAATGGGGCTATAATTAAACCGGTCCGCCGTGGACTTTCAGACACGCCGGTCCGGACCCGCACTCCCACACAATGCACCGCAGAGTTAGCCGCTACCCTTAATGGGTGGGCGGAGGGAGGAAACGCGAGATGCTATCAGTCACATGCTGACCGTTCTCCAAGTGGCCTGTCAGCAGGAACCTTGGAGAAGACAAACAGAAACAGCACAAGGCCTCTCCGAGCCATCGGACTGATTTAATAACCACGGGGCACCCGCAGGCTCCTTGTACGCTCAAGTGACAATCGGTTCAGGTGGGTATTGTTCTCTAAGAGGTTCTAAGTGTATGGCACCTAAAGCCAAGCAGCAGGATGCCAGATCTCCATATGGACGCAGATGTATAATGTGTGTCTGCAAACACGCAGCAGCTGATTGAGGGTCGGGCCTCTGGCTTTGGGAACCGGAGCTTTGTGCCTGGTCAGGAACCTTTTAGGGAACGTGAGGCGCATCGGTCGGGTCACCTGAGAGATGAGAGCCGGTGGGTTTGGAGGTTAAAATGAGAGGTGACACAGCCCCCAGTGAAAGCTATCCGTTTTAAACTCTTTTCTGCAGCAGGAACAGAAGTAAGAGATGTGAAAGGTGCAGGAAGTAAAGAGGATTGAGGGAGCAGGACTTTGCTTGAAGTCAGCGGGAGGAAAAGTCTCCTCTTGGGTGTTCCTGTCAGGACTCCAGGAAAGCAGAGATAATTCACTTAATTACTTCTCACAGACTCAAGACAAAGCAGCAGAATCCCAGAGGGGTTTTTCTGCTAAACTGGGCCAAAGGTGCAAAGTTTCGGCGCAGGTGCTTCCTCCTGTCGTCAAAGAGCACAGAAAACATCCCTTTCCATTGGTTTTAGTTTTTCATTCGGTACCAGGAGCCTAAAACTTGCGGAAAATGTAAACTCTAAACGGATTAATCGAATATTTCGGACTTGAAAGTCGTCACATGTGGCCCACTGACAGACTTACACAATCAGCCCCAGTAACTTACTCCAGTCACATGACGGCCCTCCCTCCACATCCAGGGCCCCGCTGACCCCCTTTCCCCTCCTCTGCAGATATCTCAGCCCACCACACACACACACACACACACACACACACACACACACACACCTCTGTGTGTCGGGTAAATTGAATTTCTGCCCGGCCGTTGGCTGCTGCCTGCTTGTGATCAGGATAAAGGAATCCCAGGAAAGGTGGCTGATCCCGTCTGTCCCGCTGGCGGCCGAGCTTATCTCAGCCAACTTCCTTTAGATAAAGTCTCAACAAAGTGGGAAGACTGCACCACGAGACAAAAGCTTTAAACTACGCGGAGGAGTCCCCCCCCGCGTTGCTCATGCGCTCGTGCGCTGACCTTGAGCTCACGGTGCACATCCTGTGTAGACACAGCAAACACTAATTCACAAGAACTTCATGAGCCTTGAGCCATTCACACCGTCTCCTGCAGGTCCCACGCGCAATCATGTGCATGCGGCGCAGCAGGGACGTGCACCGGTGGTGTGCGCGTTTGCGCAACGGTTCTTTGATGTGTTTAAATGGTCAATCGTGCCAAACACGGTGCTTTTCTTTCGTTTATGTCATTCCGGTTTTGTCTTTACTGTGTGCACAAACACCTGAAGCCAGATGGTTAAAACACGTCACTCTTGTGAATTTGAATTTGCTTGAAACAATTTGACTGGAGGATTTTGGAAGTCATAGAAAAACAGTTTTGTGACTCAGAAATCTGAGTTACATCTACCTTTGGTACCATTTGCACTAAGAAAAACTCTTGAAGCTCCTAGAATTAAAATTTAAAAAGCTCCTAGAGTTAAAATGAAAGATTGAGTGGATTTTCCACCCCAGGCGTCACCACAAGCCTGTCCCGAAGCCTGACTTTAACCCTTAAACCTAACAAAACCAAGCCTGGACCCTCAACAGCCCTTTGAGGTTGTGTGGACCACCTAAAATGCCCCAAAAGCCCCCAGTTTTCAATAAAAGGCACATTTTGGTGCTCACTACGTCCAAATGCACAAACCCACTCGCACACTTGGTAATCCCAGGTTGCTGGGTTCTGGGGGGGTGTCGGCGTTTGCCGGACACAGCTTTTATTTGGGGCTGATTACTTTTGGGCGCCTGTTGACGGGGATCAGGCTCGCTGGGCTCAAATCGGCATCCGCCTCACTGCTTCCATTCAAAGGTCCAGGCAGAGTCATTTACAATTTACAGACCCAACACCTAACGGGCCGAGGCTGGCCAGCACAGTCAGCAAATACAACCCCCCAGTCACCCCTCAGCCGCAAACCAGTGCGTCACCCCTTCAGTAAGCAGGGAGGAGGAGAAGGAAGGATAAAAGACACTTAAAGGAGAGAGACGCGGATAAATGGAAAACCTGCTGGGGGCATTTAGGGGGGCAAGAGGTTAGGACATTTTTAAAAAAGCTGTGTTTGTGTGTAAAAGAGGATAGTTTGCTAGCAGAACTTTTAAACTGAATCCAATTCCGCAGCAGCTTTTCCAGAATTTTTGACCCTATGGCCCCTGAGGGCCAGAGCGGTGATTCGGCAGGGTCGCCCTCCCCACATCACCGGGCATCAGAGGGAGAGATAGAAAGAGCCTGCATCCACACACTTCCATGCATCAGGTCAGGTTATCTAAGCATTCCAACATTCCAGCTCACCATCAGCAAACCGCACCCACCCACACACACACACACACACACACACACACACACACACACACACACACACACACACACGCACATAGCATCCTCAAACAACTCATCAGATGTAAAAGTAAACACTGCAGGAATATCTGGGTCTGAAATACATACAGGGCACTTTCTGAAAGCATCAAATGTTTTTGTTTTGCCGTCGGAGAGTATTGTGAGTGAATAAAATGATATTCAGATGATTAAACTTTAGGCGCGTTCGTGGGCCTGTGCTGCCCTCTAGTGGCCACCGTTAGACACTGTTTTAACGGCAGACCGGCTAAAGCGTTAAAAAGGACGCCTTTTGTCTTTATAGGCATCATCATTGACCTCTGTGTTGCTTAGTGTCTGTACCGCATCGTGTTTTTAGCCTTTTTGCAGAACAGTTCTATAATACACACTGTTCCTAAAAAACATATTCTATAAATAAAGCATGCAAAACACTTGCTGCATCTGACTTAATACAAAGCTAAACCAATATCATCTAATCGGCAATAAATCAAACTAATAGGTCATATTTGTGAAACGTCTGTGAAGAAAACATTTGATTGACAGTAGTGTTGAGGCTTAAATACAGGAGGAAGCCGCTTTAAACGGGTCATACCATTAATGGCAGCAGGGGGAGCGATTTATAGTTTTTACTAAATCTGAAGGGGTGTTTTTTTTTTTTTTTTTTTACAAATTTTCCTCTGCCGACTTTACATAAAACGAATTTTATTATAATAGAAACGATCCTAATCTTCATTTTCTTGTGGCTGAAAAGTGGCGTCTAACGCTACAGATTTTAGCCCCCCCGTGTTTCCAAAGTCCCAGCTAAGCTAGCGCCCTGCCGCGGAGCCTTCCAGGGACCAGGCTGCTCGCCAGCGGGGCAATTAAAGATCGGCCCGTCGGCGTCCACACACCCGAGCACCGTTCCTGACATGTCCGCTACTGCGAGGACCGACAACGGACGCGACCGCCCCGCCAAACCGCCCCAGACTACCGCCACGACCGAGTACTGCGCCCGGCTGCAGCGCTGGATCTGGCAGTCGTACTGGGCTTCCGGCGGCTGGCAGAGCTGCCTCAGCCTGCCCGCCTTCCCGCCGCCCGGGGCGGGCGCACACGCCTCCGCCTCCGGCCAGCAGAGGTTTGACTGCCGCTGGTACAGCCACCCGGTTCCGACCAGCTCCCCGGCCTCTCCGGCTCATCCGGCCGGGGCTCAGAGCGGGCGGAGCGGAGCCTGGGAGGCGCGTCCGGCCCAGGACCCGGCCCGGGCAGGTGTGTGGAGGACGGACGGACGGATGGATGGACGGACGGACGGATGGATGGATGGATGGATGGATGTGTGACGGACAGGTGTGTGTGTGATGGACAGGTGTGTGTGACGGACCGGTGTGTGTGACGGACCGGTGTGTGACAGACAGGTGTGTGTCTGATGGACAGGTGTGTGTGACGGACCGGTGTGTGTGACGGACCGGTGTGTGACAGACAGGTGTGTGTCTGATGGACAGGTGTGTGTGAACGGACCGGTGTGTGACAGACAGGTGTGTGTGTGACAGAACAGGTGTGTGTCTGATGGACAGGTGTGTGTGACGGAGCGGTGTGTGTTCTGTGGTGTTTCTGGGGCTCTCCTGGAGGCAGAGCTTCCAGGATCGATGTCAACCTGCAGTCACTTACTTCCAGGTGGTGAGCAGATGTTTTCTAAGCTGTTGCAGCTCCTCCGTTGGGGCTGACCCACCCCTCTGGGTGGGTGCAGGCCTCTGCTGGGGCGGAGGCCTGAACCCACCCCTCTGGGCGCTTCCCTCCTCCAGGGCGGGAGTACAGCCTTCCCTCGCCCCTGCAGAGGGTCCTGGCCGAGACGGTGGACTTCTTCATCCTCTTCTGCGTGAAGGCCACCGTCGTGCTGTGGGTCATGCACCTGAGCGGCATGAAGTGAGCGCGGGTCCGGCGGGGGGTTTCCCGCCGTTCACGGTCTCCGTGACGACAAGCCTCTCCTCTTTGAAGGGACATCGCCAAGTTCATCACACACTTCGTCGTGGAGGAGATCGATGAGAACACGTCGCTGGAGGACCTGCAGAAGATGATGGTGGTGGCTCTGGCCTACAGGGTGCTGGTGTGCGTCTACGAGGTGAGGCCCCCCACCCTCTCGGGAGGGGGGGATGCCGTAACCACGAAGAAGAGTGCGTTTTTATACTTTTCCTTTGAAGAGAAGCTCTTCTTGAATGAATTCCACCGTTCAAGGCACCAGAGTCGCATTTCTCCTGCGTCATCTCCCACGGTGACGCTGATGCAAGGCTGCTTCCTGCGTTGCATGAGGTGGCGTCATGCGGCAGGCCCCCGCTCTGGGCTGTGTGTGAGCGGCGTGGCCCCCCCGGGGACGGGGACGGGGACGGGGACGCTCCTGCTCCCAGGCAGAAGCCTTCTGACGCCTTCTGCCTGCTGTCGTCCAATCAGACGCTCTGCATCGTGGGGCGCCGGCGGCGCCACGCCGGGGAAGTTCCTGCTGGGCCTGCGAGTGGTGACATGTGACACGTCCACGCTGGTGCGACCCAACCGGGTCCTGGTGGTCCCGGCCTCCAGCGTCTCGCTCTCAGCGTGAGTGATTGCAGAAGCGACGGCAGAGCCGGGTAAAGTCCTGCCCGTAACCACCTTGCGTCTCCTCGGCAGGTCCACGGTGCGAGCGCTCAATAAGAACTTCTCCATCGCGTTCCTCTTCCCCGTCTTCATCACTCTGCTCTTCTTCCAGCACAACCGGACTGTGTACGATGTGGTGGCGGGGACCATAGTGGTCCAGTGCAGAGGGGACAGGTAGAAGAACCAGGGTGTCTGTTCTTGGTCGATTCAACCAGTGAGCTGCTTGGGAACCTAAAGTATTGTTTTACTCTGGAAATGAAATCATTGTGACCCTTTTCCTGTACTATGTTGCGCATATTAATTTGATTTCCTCTATATAAGTTCTTTAAACAGTGTGTAAATGCATAAAATCTCAAAACTGGTAACAAGAAACTCCCTCCAGAGTTCTGATTCCGGCCGGTTCCTTTCAAAATGCTCCATTAACACCTTTTAATGACCTCCATGTGCTTGTTTTGGGAAAACCTGACCTCTTTCTCTGCACTCCGTCATTTTTCTCATGGAGATGATCCGCTCCGTTTGCTAATAATGTTTATTGGAAGTTTATTTATAGCTGTTGCCTGTTAATATGTGAATGAAGCTGAACTGTTTGGCTGTTTTGAAGCTGTGCTGCAGTGACTTGAAGCCGCTCTGCTGTGGCTGCACACGTCACCTCTCCAATTATGCAAATTCTGGTATTAAAATTGTAAATAAGTCTTTTAAAAACGTCTGTGCTGTCCCTAAAACTTTTGAAGTGAACAAAAAATAAATATCATTCTGAAATATAATGTTGAATAATTTTCGAATAGGCAGATTTTACTGAAACGTGGCAATAACCCTTTCTCGCCACACGAGGGCGCCATAAAACCAGACAAGTCATGTTAATACTAATAAAGTGGTTAAAAGATAATGATTATTTAATTAATTATTTTTAAGTTTTTAGGGACTCGTAAACGGATTTTTAAAAATGGTCCGCAGAATTATTGTAGCATTATTTAGATTTTTCCTCGGAAAAGGTAGATGACGCAGACGTTGCTATGACACTTGTCCGCCACACGAGGGCGCCATAAAACCGGACAAGTAACGGAAAACGAGTTGAGGCCTCGTTCAATCAAGACTTCAGATGTGATTCAGAAATGTTAGCAGTGTAAATATGATCCTTCAGATTTTAGAATATTATTCAATCTCCTTCTAATCGTGACCAAATGTTACCTTTGTCAACATTTAATTTTTGTTATACATTTCCTTACACGGCTGTAGACCTGTGTAGTTTTGGCCAGGGGTGTATTTTAATCAGATATTATTATTTCCTCTAAACCTCCTACCTAAATCCAGTCATTTTTGTCAATACACAGAATTCCTTCATCTATTCATGGCTGGATGACAAGTGCCACTTCTGGGATCATCCCAGAAATCAGATAAAACTGGTTTTTATAGTTTTCAAAACCAGGTCTATAATTAGACTGTGGCACTGTGAATGCCAATGTTTGCTTTAAAAGTGTTTTTCCTTGTAGACCGGATATACTTGGGTGACAGGTGTTGCTGTTTGCACATGCCTGCTGCTGACACCGAAAGCAAACGGTGCACCCTGGCCAACGACGGCACAGGGGCCGGGGACACTCCCTGCACACAGGACCGCTCAGGGCTGAGCCTGGCCCCGGGCCGCCGCCCCTACCTGGCAGCAGGAACTCCAGGCGCGCTCCTGCTTTCATATCACATGGTGCTTCTTTTACCGTCACCAGGCTGGAATCGCTGTAGCCATGGAGACCGTGCCGTCGCAGGATGACCTATTCACCCCTCCAGTCACGGGTTCCTCACAGGCTTCATAAAGGTTATGGTGATAGAGGGCGGCGCATCTATATTGATCCTAAAACCTAATTTGTTCAGCGAGGTGCGGTCTTTGTGGCGTTGTTTGTCTTTGACTTTTATATCTTCTTTTCTAGCCGTTGCTGTAAAAGTGGGCCGTTTTCAAAAGATGATTGGAACGTTGAAACCTGGATTTTTAGATCGCAACAGTCGTCTCGCCTCTGGCGAAAGCGTGATCCGGGAGGTGAAGCGTCAGCTGAGGATGAGGTGGGGCGGATGGGACTGACCAACTTCCAGAGAAGGAGGGAAGCGCGCTCAACTCCACAGACCTGTGCAGTCCGGTTTCTGTCGCTCGCCTTCCAAACAGGCTCGTCCTCAGCTCACGGTAACACAATTATGCACCAATAACCTGTTTTCCTTCTTTATTAATTCATATTTAAATGCCGGAATAAAAAGCATTTTTTCCTCCTTTTTGCAGGTTTCTCATGGCTTCCGTCCTCGTGTGGAGCGCCACAGTGGCGGCCATCGTGCTCCTGACTGGACTCGTGCTCCTGCTGTTCCGCTACAGAAAGCCGGCTCGTCCACAGAACCGTGAGGCGGCGACAGGTCGGGAGGTGCAGCCCGAGGAAGCGGCCAACTCAAACAGCTCAGCGGTGACGGATGATGAAAACAAGCCGGAGCCGCCGGTCGGGCCTGGAGAGGAAGCCTTTGATGGGAAGGGCTGGGACTCCTCCAGCGACAGCGACAGCGGCAGCGGCAGCGACAGCGACAGCGTGCGCCGGGCCCCTCCTGGATCCTCACTCCCTGAACCACAAAGGTCTGTGGCTCACAGAACGCTCCACCGAGGCCCCCCCGACCTTCCCAGCTCCAGGTGTCACAGGGATCTCCCGTCTAACGGGGGCTTCCCTGCAGCCGTGCACCAGATATCAGGCTTCCACGGGCTTTTTCGCTTGAATTTGATCTACAGGAGAGACGGTGAGGCTCCGTGTCCACTGGAACCTGGCCCTCAAGACGAACACAAACGGACGCAAAATGGAATTCCCAGACCTGCGCGCAGCATCAGGCCTGAGATGCTTCAGGGAACCCGGGAAACTGCTCAGGGTGGGCTTCCTGCAGAGCTCCTCCGACGTGCTGAGGAGCCAGAGCGGCTTCATGAGGAGCAGCAGCTGCAGTTTCTACCTTTCCCTACACAGGGATCCCGTCACCGAGCCGTTCCGTGCACCCCCGGTCAGACCTATGCTCACGGCAGGGCGGAATTCTGGGAATGTGGCTCCATCGGTGCCCCCCGCTCACACCGGGGACCTGCCGGACGCTGCCAGACTGGCCGAGGTGCTGCTGAGCTTTGACACCGATTATCGGAGCTTCATGAGTTTCCTCAAGTGGAGGCAGTTCTATAACGCCAGAAAGGCGCCTTCCTGAGGGGAAGGGAGAGTTTCTTTGCCAGTCATGATGTCTGAGGGGGAGCGAAGTGTTTACCTGAACAGGTGAGCAGCAGGAACCAATATTGGAGCCATGTAAGAGAGCAGAGGAAACAGCGCTTCCCTTTGTTTCAATTATTTATGCCTGTGTGTGCGTAATGTTCCTAAAATAGTTAAAAAAAAGCAAACTGAGGAGCATCTGGACAGGACGTGTAGATTGTTTTTAAAACTTTTAATGGCTAAAAAAAGACAGACCACCGTATCCCGTGGATGATTGATGTCAGGTTGTGAGTTGTTAGGCTGCTTTGACCTGTGGTGTCTTTTATTTTGGCGGTCTGTCCCTGTTTCCCACGAGAGCTCGAAACAAGAACACACACAAAGAGACACACAGTGTTTGTTTTTGTGGCTCCATCGATCGCCCACCTGGTTTCTGCTCAGATTTTAATACTTGGTAGCGTGTGTGTGTGTGTGTGTGTGTGTGTGTCACACCTTCTGAGGTGTGGCTGACGGCTTTTGTGCTCCCGTAAGAGCAAAAGACGCTTATTGTGCGCCCGTCGCTCTGGCCTTTCAGCTGGAAATGAAACCAAAATGAAATGAGATGCTTGTTTGCAAGAGAGAGAGAGAGAGAGAGAGAGAATGAGAGAGAGAGAGAGAGGGAGAGAGAGAGAGAGGGAGGGAGACAGAGGGATAGAGATAGAGAGGGAGGGAGAGAGAGAGATACAGATACAG
>CAAE01015029.1:1072305-1168546 GCA_000180735.1 Tetraodon nigroviridis | reverse complement strand
ATAGAGAGAGAGAGAGAGAGAGAGAGAGAGAGAGAGAGAGAGAGAGAGAGAGAGAGAGAGAGAGAGAGAGAGAGAGAGAGAGAGAGAGAGAGAGAGCACAAAAATAGCAACAAAGAAGAATTTGGGGAAATGCTGAGACAGAAAGATCTGATTTCACTGAAGAAAGAGAAGCTCGCTCTTGCTCACTGATGCTAGCGCATGTTTGTGCTAAGGTGTGTGTGTGTGTGTGTGTGTGTGTGTGTGTGTGTGTGTGCATACTAAATACTTAATAGGAGGCTTAGTTGGCAAAAGCTGCTGTGGAAAGAGCAGATACTGCAGAGGCAGACCTTTGTTCCAGACGCCTGTTTCCTGGTCCCAGACGCTGCACCTCTCCTCCTCTGAGGGGCCTTTTTCACTTCTGAAGGGCCAGTCCAGCCCAGGGCCCGCCACCTCTCCGCCCAGGTTGGCCCCGGTGCTGGCCGGCAGCGCTGGCACCGCTCCACTGGTGTCCAGAACCCTCCGGAACCGCATGACAGTCCAGAAAACGTGACGTTTGTTTATCTGAGGTCCCTTTCTGAGCTCTTCTTCTGTGGCTAAATATTCAATACCACATCGACCTGCCGTCCCATCGGGGCGCGACCTTTGACCCCCACACGCTGGAGTGCTGGCCCAGGCAGGGGCCGCGGCGCAGCCACGGAAGCATCGATTCCGGCTGTAATGATCCACATCTCTGTGCGGCGTTTGCTGCTGATCAACAGGCTGGGAGAGGAGAGCGCCGCTCAGGATGGCGCAGATGGAAGGTGTGTGCGTCGGCACAGCCCACACACAACCGGGAGACGGGATTCCGAAACCTCGCTGGGCTTCCAGAGATCACACCGTCTGCTGGGGAGAGGATTTCTACCTCCAACCTCTGGTCTCCTCCACTTCCTCCTTATAATAGGCCTCAGGGGACGTCAAGACAAATCCTCTCCTCGCATGGATACTGAGAACCCGTTTGAACAATGGAGCCTACATATCTGCCACCCACGGCCGAGACGTGCAAAACAGGTCCTTGAGCCTGAATCCACCTCCCAGACTTTCATTTAGATGTATGATCCTGTATTTTTTTTTTTACTGTTATTGCAGTTTGTGAGGCGTCTGTCTAGCTGCAGTTTTAGTTGTCTTTGATAGAAATGACATTAAAACCGGAAATGAGCTGAACGGGGACGATGTGTGTGTGTGTCGCTTCTGGGTTAATAACAGGACAAGAGATGGAAAACAAAGCTAAGAACACCGCAGACGGTCACATTTTCAAATAAATAAAGAGGGGAATGCGAGGATCCATTTTCTACTTTGTCTTTTTTTGTGCTACTTAATTTTTTGTGTTATTTTATTAATTGTCAAATGAAATGTTAACAGTTTATAATTGTGCTGCAGGGCTCAAATATTTCCACAAGGGGGCGCAGGCTCCGCGCGTTTGGATTCTGTGTGTGTGTGTGTGTGTGTGTGTGTGTGTGTGTGTGTGTGTGTGGCTTAAGAACCAGGCACCAGAGGAGAAAAGCGCATCAGCAGGAAGGAAAACTTCCAGCCTCCCGTCAGAACTGGAGCGATGCCCGGGGCACGATGTGCTCCAGCCGCAAGATCCTGTGGAGCCTTCTCCTCTTGTCCGTGGCCGAGGTGGGCCTGGGCGTGGCGAGCATCATCGTGGGAGCCGTGGGCATCAGCCGGGTCCGCGGGCAGCGCCGGACGCGCCAGGGGGACGCCTCTCCGGTGTGGAGCGGAATGTGTGTACGTCACGCAGACAACTTCTGTCCTTTCTTATCTTTCTTTCCTCTAGTTTGTCTTTAAAGGTAGAGGTAGTATTTCTTCAACTTTTGTAAAAGAGAAAAAATATAAGGAAAAAGGAAAACATACTTTCATGTGACCAAATATCTTAACATTTTCATTGACTTCTTAAAAAAATGGACTTGAATTTAAAAAAAGCAACTTTTTATGTGCTTTTGCTGTATTGCAATCTTTTATGGAAGTTTAAGGCATAAAATAGGATCAAGAAGACTGAATATCCATGTTAGCCTCAGTTTTTGTTAAATTTGCTGGTGTCAATCAAACCAGGTCGCTGAAAGGCTGCTGCACTCATTCAGACGCCACCTTCCATCCCGTCTGCTGGAGTAGAGATCAATTCCATTCCCGTGTGCGTCTGGGGAGGCTTCGAGCTCTCATGCTCTCCTTCTCTCACCTCTGCCTCATAACCTCCTTCTCTTGCCTCATCGCTCCAACCTTGGTCTTGATTTTCATCCTTAAAAAAAGACTTTCAAACCTGTGAGACATCACTCAGAAGTAATGTGAAGTGTTCCAGAGCTCCCAGAGGTGATCCAGAGCTCCCAGAGGTGATCCAGAGCTCCCAAATGTGATCCAGAGCTCCCAGAGGTGATCCAGAGCTCCCAAAGGTGATCCAGAGCTCCCAGAGGTGATCCAGAGCTCCCAAAGGTGATCCAGAGCTCCCAAAGGTGATCCAGAGCTCCCTGAGGTGATCCAGAGCTCCCTGAGGTTTGCGTCGTCCTTTGGAGTGGTTCTGGGTTGGGGGGTTCTGCCTGGTGGCCTGTCCCGGGCTGGTTCCGGACCCCTGGGGCCGACCCCCGCACCCCCAGGCTGAGGAGATGGATGTTGTGTTGATCTCCGGAGCCTGCAGACGCCTCCGGATCCAGACTCCAGCCATGTTGATGGGATGGTTCATGAGTTAGAAAGCAGCCCGTTTAACCTCCCCTCATCCACTTTCTTACAGGCTAATTTGGGATGGTACCTGTTATCATTTAGCTTTCAAACTTTTCAGGAGCGGCATCAGGGCCCCTGCAGGCGAAAAACGGAAACTCAGACTGGCTTTCCTCATTCTCTCATTTATGCAGGAAAGAAGGAGTGTGAACATCAGGCGTTGATCTATAATTTCACCCTCTGATGCCACAACTCTCTCTCTTCACAGTTCCTGGTCTGTGGGATGTGTGGAATGCTGTGTGCTTGGAAGAGGACAGGTCTGATTGTAAGTTTCACGTTTGTTCTCCTTTTGAATCACCCTTTCACTCCTTTCAGGTTTTCAGCGTGAATCATGTGCATGAGCAAACACCACACCTCCCAGATCTCGGAAAGGTTTTACTGGTTTTGTCTGGCACGGAGGCGTAAAAGAACTCTGACACTCTACTGAGATGAAGATTAGAGGGAAACGTTTGAATGTTTCCAATAATTAGCTCATTGCTGCTGATTGTTAAACCATAAGTGATCATCAATATTCATCCATGTGTAGGGATAAGTGTGTGTGTGTGTGTGTGTGTGTGTGTCACTGCTCAGTCCACACTAACACACTATGCTGGTGCCTCTGTTAAAGAGGTCTGACAGAACGAGAGGAGACAAGCAGTCACTTCTCCTTCCGTCCTTCTTTCCATCTTTAGTAGCTCGACGATCTCCTCGCGCTCTGTGTGTGTGTGTGCGCGCGTGTGTGTGTGTGTGTTGCTCCTCGGGTTTCTCTCCCTCCCTGACTCTGTCTCCTCCAGGCACAGCACTAATGATGGATCAATGTCAGTGTAACAATGTGCTGGAACAGAGACATTCCTCAACTGCTCGCCGCCTCCGCCTGACCTCGCCCATCCCCGCCTGTTGTCTCCAGGCTTCGGCACCTTCATCCTCGTGCACTCTCCTCTACCTCTCAGCGCCCTGGCGCTCTCCATCTTCACTAATGTCCAACCTATTCAGCCCGGAGGGAATTAGACTACCGGCAGCATTCACACTTAACCGGTTAATGGATGAAAATGGAGATGCACTTTTTCCATGTTTTACAGGCAGCAAAGGCATCTGCACACACACACACACACACACACACACACACACACACACACACACACACCTTTCACTGTGGAGTAGAATTGATTTTCTCATTGAAAACAGCAGGAAAGGGATTTCTCTCTCTTTTTTTCCTCCGGTTTCTCCTTTGTTGATCGCTGTTTGAATGAAATCATCCATGTCAGTATGATTGATTAATTATGGAGACAAAGACATCCCTGGAAACAGCAATGGAGGGAGATTTGGAGAGCAATCCAGCTCTCGCGAGGTTTGCTTAGGCTGGTGCGATTCTGGTGCGAGCAGCGGAGGAGAGAGAGGAAGGTTTGGGTACTTCACACCTCCAGCGGGTGTGTCACCCTCTGCCCTTCTGGCCCCCAGATGATCCTATTTTCAGCCTGCTGTATCTGCGGCCTGATCGGCGGAATCCTCAACTTCCAGTTTGTCAGAACTTTGAGCAAGCGTCCGGACTCCCTGAGTTCCATACATCTGGCTGCCATGACGATGGCCTGTCTGGGTAAATCACCACACATCGTCGGTGGCCCCGAACCTCCTGGATCTGACCATCTCCTCCTCGGTTCTCCTACCTACTTCCACCCTCCCAGGGATTACCTCCTGTACCTTATCCACCTGGCTGATGTGCCGCCTGGCCAGCTCCGAGCAGCAGAGGATGTTCCATGAGAGGGAGCACTCCTTACACCATTCCCACGAGATGACGGAGAAGGTGGGAGGTGACAGAAGATCAAAGCCGGATCAAAGCTGGCCTCTGGAACATCTCTCTGTGCTCCTCTTTGCAGGAGGTCCTGGACAACTCCAGCAACAGCATTCCGCAGATTTCCTACAACGGGCACGCAGTGGAAACGCCCTGATTCTGAAGCGGTTTGGGGATCTCCTGCTGCCAGGGACCTACCGGCACGCCCTTCCCGCATCCTGCAGACAACACTAGCCCATCGCAGGTGCAGGGCTCTCCATCCTCCGAGCCCTCCTAATCCAACAGGAATTGCCCCTCTCGGTTCTTATGGAAACCCAGCGAAGAGCTGCGCTATTTAACACTAACTCAGGTGGCTCACGCGGCTGCACGACATCCGCTGACCTTTAAAGTAACGAGCATCAGGGGCAGGTTTCGCCCAGTCAGGTGCCTCGATGTGAGGAGCACAAACCAAGCATGCAAGCTGATTAACTAGCTCTGAAGCCGCCGTCTAAATGTTTCATCTGCCTTGTTGATCAAATCCAGGACTTGAGTGTATCTGCAGATAAATGAATGCTTTTAATGCTTTTAGCTGTGCTTGGAATCTACTTGTATCTCTACCTTATACATACCTGTATTTTTTTTATAAATGCTTTGTACAAAGTTGAATTAAATTAAGGGTGACAAAAAAACGACTGATGCACAACACTGTGGTACTGGAGCGGCGTCTGAGCTTTGTTCCTGCGTGTAAAAAGGCAAAGCTGTCGGGTAATTGTGGATAAACGTTCATCACGTGTGTGTGAGATGACACCGTGGATGAGCTAACGGCACATGGCAGGACGCGCTGCAGGCAGCGCTCGGCTCCTGCTGACTAAGAACCAAATGTCACAGACAGGAGTGGGCCGTAGCACCCCTGGAGGGTAACACTTCTGTCTGTCACTGTGTGTGTGTGTGTGTGTGTGTGTGTATGTGTGTGTGTCTGTGGCTGCTATATGCTTGCTACATAACCGAGTACCTAAGGGTTTATTTTAGGGTGTAGGGAAGGAGATTAGAGATACATTATGTTTATTAAACCATGCTCATGTAAGGGATTTATAAATGTGTGTGTGTGTGTATAAATGTATATGTGTGTGTTCGTGAACAAATGCTGAAATGTGTCACTTTCTACAGATGCTCAGTCATAAGTAACACTAGACAGACCGAACATTTACTGCCAAATCCAAGCATTCTCTCTCTCTCTCTCTCTCTCTCTCTCTCTCTCTCTCTCTCTCTCTCTCTTACTCTCTCTCTCTCTCTCTTACTCTCTCTCTCTCTCTCTCTCTCTCTCTCTCTCTCTCTGTGATTATGTGTGTGTGTTTAACTGACACCTGAGGTCACCCTAATGATCTCATTGTGTCATTGCAGGTGAGATCAGCACCCAAAATCAATGATCACCTCATGTGTGATGAGAAGTGTTTAAGCATCCTTGACACACCTTTGAGTTTACATAAAAAAGAGTGGATGATGAGAAAAGGACAAGTGAATTGAGGCTGGCTCTAAATTCGGGCTTCTTTTCATGTCACTTGATAGAATTAAGTGTATTTTAAAAATTTGTAGATATTAAAAACACTTTGGTAAACAACATAATCAAGTATTAATTGAAAGTCGTGATTTTTTTCCCGTAAGTTTTCCTATTAAAGTGTTCAGATATTACTATGCTATTAATTGTAATTAAGTTTAAACTAGTAAAATGTTAAAGCGCGTCAACGCTGTCATGTAGTTCCCTCTCCCGGCCACCAGGTGGCAGCATCACAGTCTTTCAAACGGAAGTCGCTAAACGGCGACTTCCGTTCTTCGTAAACAACATGGCGACGTCTAAGCACGCTGACGGCGAGCCTAAACATGAGCCGATGTCTGTGGAAGTCTCCGCCGCGGCCTCTCCGGAGCGCCCGCTCGAACCGTCGCCAACAGCCGCCCCGGAGGCGGCCGCCGTCCTCAGCTCCATCCCGTCGTTCGCCGCCGCCTCGGAGCTGCTGTCGGCGCCGTATTCGTGCCTGGTCCTGAACACGCACCGCAGACACGTCTGCCTGCCGCCCATGTACCTGGGCAGGAAGAGGACGGGCATCCGCGGGGAGCTGCAGGCCGACCTGCTCCGGTTCTCACAGAGGTAACGTCGAGCTTTTCTATTTCACCACACTTTTAGTCATAACCCCGAAGTCATAACTGACATCCTGGCAGTATATCAGTTGCTTCTGTATTGAAAATATCTTTTAATTAGGGGTGGGACTCGATTAAAAATTTTAATCTAATTAATCTTAGGCTCAAATTACCGTATTTGCCCCCCAAAACATCTATTTCATAAATGTGTGAAGAGTTCATCAAATAATAATACACACACACACACACACGACTGATAAGTAAACTCATTTAACGGCTGTAATAAATGTCTGTAAAAAATGTATTTAATTTCAAAATGTTCAATAAAGATAAGGTCCCTGACCAGCACTGAAGAGACTTCAGTTTAAGTGCCATTTTACTTTAAGCAGTTACCTTCTGAACGTAGTGTAAATGCCATTTACTTGGTTACAAAAAGAAAACCAACACAAAGTGTTCCTTGTACCTTGACGATGCCCTGAATAAATACACTGCGTACATTGGGCTAAACATGAGGTCTACAGTCCTGGGCAATCCACTTTGCGAGTGCCTTTGTCGCCGTGTCTAACGTCGACTTGCTGAGTTTCTTCTGGAAACTCGCCGTTTGCTCTAGCGGACCCTGCTCACCAGAACCGGAACCTCGAGCTCCAGCAGTTCCAGCGATCCCGCCGACACGCTCCGCCTTTCAATGGTGTCTCAGGGTTGACGAGCTTCTGTGAGAGGCGAACTCTTTTCTGCACAGCTTGCAGTAAACGGTGCCTTTATCAACAGTTCCATCTGTTCTTTTTTGAATAAAAAATGACCGTCCCGCAGACCCGTTACGCTGTCAGGCTCCATGTGTGTATCTGTGTGTACGTCGGTGTAATCGGCATATCGCAACACCGTGTTCTGACAAAGGTTCCGCAACACCGTACACTGGCAAACGTTGCGGGTAAATAAACTGCGATAAAAAACGTTAATATTTTTTAGTGCGTTAAATATTTATAATTAATTAATCCCAATTAACGCGTTAATGTCCCACCCCTCCTTTTAATATTACATTTTTCAATAATTGTGTCTTCCATTTTTGCCTTATTTTCACGCAGGTGTTGAGTAAATGCAAAGCTTTTGTCTGTATTAGCTGAAAGTGCGTCATTTTCTGTCATCAGCAGTTTGATATTCCTCTTGCTGTGTTCTCTTGCAGTCTGAAGGGAGTTCCTCTGGCCTATGACAACATCAGGATACTGGGCCAGTACGGAGACATCGTGGACGACGGCGGTTACGTTCACATGGACGTAATAGCCGATTTCATCGTCTTTCAGCCACAGAAGGGACAGAAACTGCTGGTGAGATTCCCACTTTTATCGCTCACCTCGGTTTGGTTGTGGAAGCGTCTCCGCCTTCAGCCGAAAGTACAGAAATCTGTGTGCCAAAGTGAGCAGGAGCGTTCCGGCGCCCTGGGGTAGGCCTGGGAATGCTGGAATGTTGTACGTTTCTGAGCTTGTCCGTCAGCACCGACGTCTCCATTTGCACGTTTTAGGAATCGATGCACCGTTTTACTCGCCTTTATCACACTCTCCTCCCAGGGAAAGGTCAATAAACTTGGCGTCAGCCACGTCGGCTGCCTGGTACACGGCTGCTTCAACGCCAGCATTCCCAAACCCAACCTGGTTCCCATGGAAACGTGGCGCGACGCCGGGCCGAGGATCGGAGCGGACCTGGAATTTGAGGTGACTACTCTCGATGCCGACGCTGTAGGGGTTCTGCTGATCCGTGGACGTCTGGACCGGACGAGGTGAGCCGAGGGCCAGCGTGTGTGTCCACGTCCTACTGACTCTGTCTGTCTGTGTGTGTGTGTGTGTGTGAGGGACTGGAGGATTTTTCTTCTTCGGTTACAGCTGATTGTGTGTTGTCTGCGCGTGCCACAGGGTGCAGGAGCTTCTGGCTATCGGAGAGACCTCAGAGTCCAGCACGGCCCCCGACCAGCTGCAACCAGACACGGAAGAAAATGGGGACTTGAACCCAGACTCCACGGACGAGTCTGCGGTTAAGAAAAAGAAGAAGAAGAAGAAGAAAAATAAAATCAAAGATGAGGAGCAAGAGGAGGAGGTCACCGATCCGGCCTCCGTCCAGCTGGACGCCGGTGCCGCAGACCTGAACGAAACAGTTGATGGAGAACAAGGAAGCGGTGGGAAAAAGAAAAGAAAGAAAGATAAACGTCTGAAACAAGAGGAGGTGGAGCAGGAGGTTCCGATATCTGCCGTGGAGGTGCACGGCAGCGACTCCAGCGGTTACCAGAGTGACAAGCCCTCCAAAAAGAGGACACGTGAGCCTGCCGCAGATGTGACCAGCGCCGGGGACGGTCCTGAGCCCAAAAGGTCCAAGAAGAGCAAAAGTAGAGTGGAGCAGTTTGCCTAAAAACAGAAATATATATTCAGTTATATCTTGCCTCCTTTGTAAATCAGGATCAACAGGATCAACCCTAAAAATAAGACAGTTTGATGGGCAAAACTGCGGCGTGGGAGTCGGATGCAGTTCCGCTTCTCACCTGGTGGGGGGGCTGAAACTCCAGGTTTCACCCGGGCTCCAAAAAGAAGACAGAGTCAGACGAAGAAGAGAGGAAGACAACCAGGACTGTCTCATTTCACTGATCCTGTTTCTCATGTGCCTTGGTTTGATGTGTGAGCATCCTGAATGCTCTAATATAGCTGAAATGTGCACATTTCTTCTGAGATGTGTCCAGTGTTTTTGTTGGATGATGTATAAACCTGAGTCAAATACTTCAGCTGTCCTCTCTGATCCTGTTGTTTCACTAATGGTTTCATACTGAGGTTTGTGGCCTTTAATGGGCTCAAAACCAATAAAAACGGGTATGAAATATCCAGCTCTTCCCCCGCACCTAAAAGAACTTCAGTCTGGTTTTTGAGCACGGAGCTTTCTTGCTGGCTGTTGGTGCTCGTTTTCCTCCCACAGCCGGCTCTTGAACGCGAAGCAGTGAGTGTCAAGTGATAAAAGCGCTGAGGGACAGCCTAAAGAGCTCTGTTTTCTTTACCTCCCCCCCCTCCACTCATCAGCGGGGAGCCTCTAAGCTGTGAGGTGCTAAGAGTTTGAAGGCTTATCAGGAGCTGCAGATAAGAGCAGTAATTAACTCGGCTCATCGTCATGTGATCAGACCCATCTGTGCTCTATAAATCAGACTCCTTAATTGGAAGTTTGGCATGTTTAGATAAAGTTTGCGATAAAACATCTTTTCTTGCGAAGAACTGCCCGGAGGAGACCTTTTTCTGTGTAGAAACTAAACTGCTGTAGAGCTTTTTAAAATTGCTAAATATGCATAAAAGCTCCTATTTGTGTTCCATCTTTGCTACATAGAAACTGGACTTTTTTGAAACTCATGCCTAGAATCTTGTTTCTTGAACAGCCAACAAACAACAAAGACAAGTTGAAATGAGGAGTATTATTAATTAGGAAGTGATGCCAGAACATGTTTGAATCCACTTCTGATTCAGTCCTGCTGGAAGCGTGTTGGGTTTGCTCCAGCAGCGGTAGAAAATGGACGATTCCGTGTGTGTAATAACGTGTTACTCTCTCTCCGTTTTTACAGCTGAAAGCTGACTTGAAATCCGTCATCCGAGTCCGAGTTTGACCCCATCCTGCGTGCACCTCCCGTGCACCTGCACTCCTCCCTCCATCGGCACCTATTTATCTTGCCGTGCCTCCTATTTCTCCCTCAAACTGCCTTCCCTCCGCTCCCCCCACCCCGACGTCCACGTCCATCCTCTTGTTTCGCTCACTTGTGTCCCTGATTTATAGGAGGCGGTGCATAGTTCACACACATTCCAGTTATGACACACACACACACACCCCTCCTGCCTCCCCCCTTCTGTCCTGCCACTGGACTCTGGTGTCTGAGCGCGGTGGGTAGTTTATCTTCATGATCCTCACGGAAGAGAGAGGACCAGGGCGAGCGAGAGGGATGAGACCATAAGACCAGCTTTGTTTTCCCTGCACAGGCCACACTGCCTCATACACACACTTGGGTCTTCCCAAGAAGTTCTCAGTGTGTGTGTGTGTGTGTGTGTGTGTAGATTAGCTTTTCTCTGTTTTATGTGTCAGAATTTCCAGGCTAGACTCTTATAAAGTCAACATAAAAAACCAGTTCTCTGATCCAGGTTCAGGACACACACACACACACACACACACACATATGAATAACCACCTCTGCCACACATTACCCGGCTCTCTTGCACACCCACCACATCCACGAACCCAACGGCCCCACATCCCCACCCGTGCACGCTCTCTCCGGCCAGGCTTCATTAGCGAGGTGGTCGCTCCTCCGCTCTGCTCCAGCCCTCCTAAAGGCCTGCGGGCCATAAAACCTTAAGTGTTCCACCAGTCGTAGAACCGTGGCCGTATATCCTCCGACGCAGCGCGGCCCGGGCCGAGCTGCACCGAGGCTGGGCGCGCACAGACCTACTGACACCCGTGAAATCCCTTTAGGGTACTTTCAAAGGCACTTTTGGAGGTTTTTTCCTTGGGCCTTCTGCTTTGCATCTTTGTTTTTATGCTCCCTCAGGTAGATAAATAGCTCACGCTCAGCTCCCACAGATGGACTCAGGCGGTAAACTCTTTCCCCAGGGATCAATCTCCACACACACACACACACACACACACACACACACACACACCCCCTTAACCCTGAAACTAAACGTCACTTTTTGCTTCGTGACTTCGATTCCCATAGTTAAGTTTGTTTCCCTGACACCCACTACCCCGGTAACCTAGGAGATGACAGATGTGTGTTTACTGTTGGCCAATTTTACCAGAGGGAATTGAGCGTGTGTGTTGTTCTTGATGGTAAAAACCCATTTTGGCACCTCTGGACTCATCCCTTCCCAAGCCCATGAAACCTAATTGAATGGTCGGTTTTGCTGCGATTCTGTGTGTTAACTTTGCCCACCCGACCTCGGGTGTGGGTGCAGCAGTGGTGTTGAAAACACATAGTTCAGGTGTGTTTTTTCCCAAACCCTAAAGCCAGTTTAATTTAAAGTATGACTCCACCAGGGACCTTTGATAGACATAATTCAAATAAACACAAAGCCCTCGGGGGCTCCATATGAACCCAGGGTTCCTGTCTTCCCCTGTTTGGATTACAACATGTACCAGTGTGTTAAATTCAACCTCCCTGCTTGTGTGACTGTGTGTGAACGCCTGCACTCTTCACTTGCGAGTTTTCTCTGCGATATTAAAAGGGTTTAGGCTAATCAGCAGTTATTGGGAGGCTCGCAGACGTCTAGACAGTGTTCAGACCCAAGTGCAACTCCTCCGCTCACAGCGCTGGGACACAATCGCAAGACTTCCTCGCAACTTTCTGCTGCTTTCCTGGTTTGAAAAATGAAAACGGGTCTAATTAACACAGGCCTGAATGCGAAAATAGCAATTTGTCTCGTGCAGAAGAGGCTTTATCAGTATCTAAAGCTCTTAAAGTGAGGGGAAGGAGGGGAGGGATAAGAGGGGAGCTCACAGCCTATCAGCAGGGCTTCATCTACAAACTCCCAGGAAAATAAATGAGCCTCCCTCCGCCCAAAAAAAAGGAGGTGGGGGACAAACTCTGAGCCATGGAAAAAGTACCTTGAGTTAAGTCATGTAACATTGGAAGGTGAAACCCAGGATGCAAGTAAATGTTTTACTGGTGTGTTTTTCTTGTGAAAGAGCAGAGCTGAAGGTCCAGGAGAGGAAAACCTGGGTGGCTGAAAGGCTGCAGACACCAGTAATGAAGACAGACACTCCTCTCCATCGGCTCCGTGCTTTATTTCCAGGACCTATTTAAGAATATGTAAACAAGCTGCATTCAAAAGGTTTTTGCATGAGAAATATTGACGGCGCTATTTTGAATGTCAGTGCTGCTGACTTTGCTGGTCTATTTCAGGAGTTTTTGGAACACAAACTCAAAATAAAAGTCCGTTAGGGGAAATGTCCTTGGTGCGGCTTGGTCTTAGTGGTAAAAAAAGATGTATTTTGCAGTCTGTGAATGGAATAGGACTGTGCAGAGGAAGGCCTGAGCGGCCCGTGGGGCATCGGTGTCATCGTCACGGGTGGTTTTTCTGGGTGTACACACACAGTCGAGAAAATGACTGTTAAAACAAGTGAAACACGACACCCTGAAAATACACAGCGAAAAGCGGGTTACCTTTAAAACAATAAACAACATTAGTCAGAGCGCCGAGGGGCGGCGGTGGGGGCGGCTGAGCTGGGGCAAGGTGCTGACATGGATCTGCTCGTGTGTGTGAGTGAGTGTGTGAGTGTTTTAGTAGAGTCGTGAAGATGTTGGAGTGGCTGGTTTAGGAGGAGGAGGAGGGAGGTCCGGATCGGAGGAGTTGAGGAGGTGTGGGATCATCTTGGAAAGAGAGGAGAAGGGCCTGTGAGGATGCAGCGGGGCCCGGTCCAACTTCCACATGCACGGACACGCGTTCCTTAGCCGCCGTGACTCAGTGCCGCAGCGGCCAATCGGAGGTTGGGAAGCGGGAGATGGTGGGATGAGCGAGCCAATGAGTCAGCTTCTGGGTGTGGAGAGGCAGACTGACAGAGGTCAAGAGTTAAACTCATCTCCTGCACTGCCCCCGGCTCCTCCCCCGGCTCCCACCCTCTCACAGGTTCAGATCAGTTACACGTGCACAGGAGAATTCCGGGAGGAATTTTACATCCAGTCAACTTTCAGCGATACGTGCTGAGAAGACCTAAAACCTGCTCTCTGCCGTCGTAATCTGTGAAACGGGGAGGGTTTTTTCTATGGAGAGCTCAGGAGCGCTGAGAAGGAGACCGAGAGCGAGAGAGAAAGGAACAGGACAAGCGAGACGTGTCCAGTTTCAGATTTACGGTGGTGGTGGGAGAGATTTGGCTGTGTTCGAGTAGCACACTGAGGACTGAGCAGGAGGAGGAGGTAGAGGAGGAGGAGGAGGAGGAGGAGATTTACATGGTGAGAACAGTTCTGAAGTGGAGCAGCGCTCTGCTGGATTTTAGAGGAACTACCGAGAACCAGAGTTCCTCTGCAGAGGCAGCATTTAGTGTGCGTTTCTGCACATGCTGCTATTGCAGGAATTGCACCAGGATGGCTTCCTGGCGTGCCGAGCTGTTGTTGTAACGAACCTGGAAACGAACCCCATAAAATCCACAAGTCAACCAAAACTAGACAAAAACAGGAGTAAAACCTTCGGTTACAGGAACTTGTGTGTGCTTCGAGACTGATGAGCCTGTGTTGCTAAATAACCGCAACTTCCTGAAAGTGACGATGCTAAAAGTGCTGATGTCAGCACATTCGGAGGAAGCAGACGCTTAGATGCGTTACAGGAAAACGTCCTGGATTAGCTTTGCTAGATTCCACTTTCTCAGAGGTTGCTTCTGTCAAATATCCACTGTTGACAGCATAAACGGTATTTAATTTCATTCCGTGTAATAACAAAGGAGAGCAGGAAATGCCCCCTGTGTGTGTGAGAGTGGGTGTGTGTGTGTGTTTATGCCTCTTTTGGGGTTTTACTTCTTATTTAAGACCAATATTTACCCAGCAGCCCCAGGGTGAGATTACCTCATTTTCTCCCACCCAGCTGTGCTTTCTCAACGTTTCCATGGCAACTGCTGGGACGAGCCATCGTGTTTATCCGTCTGCCCGTGAAAGAGAGCGCAGGGAAGGGAAGGGAAGGGAAGAAAACCAGAGGATCAAGCAGATATCAGTCAGGTCTGAGAAAAGGGCTTTAAATGACTGAAACGGCCGACTCGGCGCTGCTGCTGTGTTGATGGGGAGCCGATTTTACAAGTTTCACCCAGTCAGACGTCAAAAGTCAACATTTGCTTCAAGTTACGAATGTTTGCCCTCACCACTACCACCACTTACCAATATCAATGCATTTTTCATATTTTGATGATAATACTGCTTATCCTTCCTGGTCTCTTCCTCTTTTAAAAAAAAGGAAAATCACTAAAATCAGTCAAATAGTTTGATGACTGTGCCTGTGGAATAAATAGCCGCCAGTGGGTTTTAAAAGCTCTGCTTTAGCTGAACTCAGCATCTTTCAGACTTCTCTCTCCCTCTTAAACCACATGTCGAGTCGGTTATTTAATCCTCAAACACCAAAAGTCTGGAGAATGTTGTGTTTCTTCTCATGTCTGCCTAAAGCAAACGATCAAATCCTAATAAAAAAATGAGAATTTGGTAAATCACGTGTGAAGCTGCTGTAAATATTAAGGGTGCGACTAACCAAGCAATCACTAACATGAAGCCAGCAGCTCCGTCAGCGACTGAACTGTCCTCCTCCATGGAAACGGACAGTTATTTGCTTTAATTTGCAACAGAAAAGCCACCGGTGTGTAGCGACTGTTAGGGAATGTTCTATTTGGTCTTCCCTCGGCCTGTTTAAGTGATAAAAGTGTCATTATGTGGCCTCTGAAGCGCCGGAGAGAGCGCAAACAGGACTTGGATGAGCCTCTGTCAAGAGGCTCCGTTCTCCAGAAGCTCATTAAAGGCCAGGACAGCGCATCACCTCCAGCGCACCTTTTCCTTTTTTAAGGCCCTCTTGGCGGATTCGGCCCATTCGGCGCGTAACGACCCTCAGAAATGGACTCTGTTCAGGGGCAGAGAAGACTTTAGAAATTCCTCGCAGCAGGAAGGCATAGGCCACTTATTAAACCAGCAGGAAGGGCCCTTGGACCTGAGCCAATAGGATATAACCTTGATCCGACCGGATCTGGGGAAGGTTCGGGATCTCTCGCTCCTCCGCCTCGGTCCGGTTGTGCGCTAAATGGTTGCGTTTTCAAAGCCTCCGTCACTGAGATCTGAGATGCAAGGCCACTTTGGAGATGCCCCCCGCATCAATCCTGGGTCCTGGAGGATCACCCAGACGCGGCGGAGCGAGCACCGCTGGAGCGGGGACGCGGCCAGCGGCGTGCGCACGGCGCATCCGGCGATGGGTGGCCAGAGGCGCTACGGCGGCGGGTTGCACGCACTGACAGGTAAACCCAGACGGAGGAGGATCATCACCGTGGTCCAGCGACAGGCGGCAAACGTGCGGGAGAGGAGGCGGATGTTCAGCCTGAACGAAGCGTTCGATGAGCTGAGGAGGAAAGTGCCCACCTTCGCCTACGAGAAGAGGCTGTCGCGCATCGACACGCTCCGCCTGGCCATCGTCTACATCTCCTTCATGACCGAGCTGCTGAGGCAACACGGCCACAGCAGCCCAGCGTGACTTTCCTTCAGGGCTGACAGCTGACCCGACGAGGCCGAACTGACAAACGCCTGGATTTACGCAGCCTTGGCAGCTTTGAACCAGGCGGGCGGGCCTTTTTTAAAAACATTCGAGGCCGTTTCGGGCCTCTCGACCCCAACCGGCGCTGCATCAGAGGATGGCACGTTTGACTTTGTTCAACTATAACTTATGTTGTCTTTAAATAATACAGAGAGTTTTACGACATGTGAGTCGCTTTTAACTAATTTAGGTCTTTATCATCAGGTCACGAGAGAGTAAATTTAAGTACTAAATATTCTAACGTATTCTAATTGATGATTTTATATCGCTTTTTAAATGGGTCAAATTGCGGGTCCAGCGACCCGTTTTGGGTGTTCCGGACCGGTTTGGCCTATTTGTCGTCGGTGCGTAACGAAAGTTGCTCAGGTGTGCTTCAGGACCTTGGACAGAGGCCTGCAGGCAGGTGAGACGGAGAACCAGCACAGGGAAGGAAACCGGAAGCCCTCCCTCAAAACCCTGATCAGGCCCGTCACGTGTAAATGAGCTCCCATCCGAGCATTTATGACACAGACGCGCGGCTCATTATCTCTGGCACCGATGTGCCAAGTGAGCCGGGGGTCTGATTAAAGGGGCCAGAGAAGCCCCAGAAAGAGAAGAAAGAACCGAAACATAGAGGAGAAAGAAGCGAAAGAAAGAAAGAGTCTAAACGTTTATAGGGGGCAGATCCAGGCTCCGCGGGCCCTTGCGGCGCTTTGCGCCATCCTCCTCCATCAAAGCTGGAGCGTCTTTGGTGGTTCATTTGCACCTCAGACCACCTCCAAAATTGGCCAGATCTCGTTCCAACATCTGCTGAAGTTGGATCTGAGGCTTCGCGTACGCACACACGCGTGCGCGCGCACATCCATCTTTATCACGTCCAGTGTTTACTCTGCTCTCCAGCAAGAACGCCGCCTTTCAGCGACCCCGCTGTCAGGGCGGACCCGCCCAGAAGGCTCCCCGGGACGGCCCGTCTTTTAAACCTGACCCGCTGTGTCCTCGTCCCCGCGGGAGTCGGGCCCGTTTCATCGTGGGGCTCAACACGGAGGCGCTGGACGGGAAAATAAACACGCGGGTTCTGCAGACGAGCAGAAACCTCCCGCTGTGACAACCTCCTGTGTTTCAGTAGGACTGATATTTTTTCACCACTGCACAAAGACCGACTTGAAACAGGGAGACAGGAGACAACACTGGAGCAGAAGTTATTTGATTATTTGATTCGTTGGGAGGATGAGGGGGGTTTTTGAGAATCGCAAAAGTCAAAGCCGAAAAATGAACTTTTTTTTTGTCAAAATGAAACTTACATGCATTACCAGTGAATAGGGATTACGAGTGTTTTGTATCTTTCAAGAGTTAATTGAGATGTTGACAATAAGATCTGCAGCCTGAAGGCGGGGCAGGTCACTGTCGACTCTTATGATTTAATAACGCCGCGCCCCGAATCCACCCCCTCTCTCAAAGTGCGGTGTCGAGGAGCCTACATGTCTCAAAAACCATTCCTGATATTAAAGTTGGAACTCTCCCTCTCTCGCAGTATTATGTTACACCCATTCTCGCCCAATCACAGCCCTCCCAAAAATCCTCCTGCCCGCTCCCCGCTATAAGAGCCCCGGCCGCCCCAGTTTGGCACACACCTCTCCACCACCGCGACTGTTTGTTGACCTTAGAGTCATCCGAGGAATTTCAAGTCTGAGATCATTACTGGAGTTCGACATCGTGCAGGAACACATTGGAAGAGGCAATGCGGGAAGAGGACTCCTCCCCGATGGACAGTGCGGGAAACAGCGAGGAGGAGACCGAGCGTCTGCTGCCTCGCAGAGGTGCGAGGAAGCGGCGGCCGACGAGGAGGAGCTCGGGAGAGGAGGAGGAGGAGGGAGACACGGAGAGCCCGAGCTCCGGGAAGAAGAAATGCAGGAAGAGCAGCGAGGGTGGAGGAGGCAGCGCTGGCAGCGCTGGCAGCGAGGGCAGCAGCAGCCCCGAGCTCTCCTTCGATGACCTACAGACGCAGCGCGTCTTGGCCAACATCCGCGAACGGCAGCGGACGCAGTCCCTCAACGAAGCTTTCACCTCCTTACGTAAGATCATTCCCACCCTCCCGTCGGACAAGCTGAGCAAGATTCAGACGCTGAAGCTGGCGGCCCGGTACATCGACTTTCTGTGCCAGGTTCTGCAGAGTGATGAGCTGGACGGGCGAGGGACCAGCTGCAGCTACGTGGCGCACGAAAGACTCAGCTACGCGTTCTCGGTGTGGAGGATGGGGGGCGCCTGGTCCTTGTCCACCACGTCCCACTAGTTGCTGCTCTGGATGGTACGTTATATTCGGCCAGGTGCCATTCCTTCCTTGGCACGAAAACAAGCGGTGCCAAAATGGGCCCGTGCGCTTTTACGCGCCGAAAACCGATGCGTCTTTCTAGTTCTATGATACAAACCCCCCTAAAGCCCCACCCTGCCCCAAAAAAGAGATTAATTTAAGGGGTGAAAGTAGTATAGACTTTACAGTCTACAAGTGTGCACACATTTTTGAAAGAATCAAACCGTTGTTTTCTAAAACCCCTCACGAGTCACCCTCCAACGAGGACATGTCACACATCCTGCATGGGTGCTTCAAACAACCCGTTAACATGTCGATTGCTTTGATATCCTCTTCACAGATGATTCAGACGGGAGAACGGATGGAACAGGCCAGTCCTCTGAAACAGGCCACACACGGTGCAGTGGCGGAGTCCCTGCTTCGGGCTTCACTGGAGAGCGGGCTTTTCTTGTTTCCCTTTGCATGAACTGAAAATGTCTGCGAGGGAGCACTTAGGACAAGACGGGACGGATATGAAGCTCCAGACCACTGCGACGATGAATGTTGTGAAAAATAAAATGATCTCCGAGGAAAAGCTTTGTCTCTGAAACACGAGAAAAGGCTGACAATTCATTCCACATTCCCTGTGACACCACAGCAAATGAAGTATTCTGTATTTATTTTTCTACTCATGATATGAATTCCTCTCTCCCTCGCTGATGAAAGTTATTTATTTTCTGGGGATTTCCTCAGAATGTTTAATAGGTCGGGAGTCTGCACATATTGACTGTTGTAAATATTTGGCAATATCTTGAATTAAAAAAACGAAAGCATACCTAAAATGGTCTGGGTATTCATTCAAATCTTCAGTGAAGAAATTACGGAAACAGAATGAATCATTCTGAAAAAAAAAAGAGAGTAATTTCCAGCAAACTTTGTGTTTGGCTCGTGCAAAAATCCTATTTAACGAATTCAAAGTGGAGGAGACAAAAAGTAAACATCTCCTGGCTTTTTGAGCCCGGGGATCTGGGGGAGCCATGATTAGTTGGTGGTCTGTTGATGTGGGGGTGTAGGAGGCTTGCATGATATTGCCAGATGTCCCCAGAAGATCCACAGGTGGGCTTGAATATGATCTCATTACCTTTAACGGTCCTCCACCAGAGCCCCCCTCCCCTTTTAAATGTCCCCTAAATATTTAAATGGCGTGGACTTATCTAAGACGAAGGCTCCTGACGTCCACACAAAGGCCTCGAGGGGTGGTTGCACGTCTCTCCATGGGTCTGTTGAGGGATGATGATGGGAATTTTCCCCGTGTTTTCACATCATGTGTTGGCGTGCGGAAGGTAAAACTCATCAATTCTGACCCCGGGTCCTCTCCAACCACCGAGGGGAATCAATTCCCACCCTCAGATCACCGTGGCCATGTTATCTTAAACATGAGGCTGTTGCTCTGACACGGAGGAATGTCACCTCTGAGGCCTTATCACACACACACACACACACACACACACACACACACACACGCGTTATGCATACATTTTTTACACCTTCTAAGGGGGAAACACATTCCACAAGAAAAGACAGACAGAGATCAGCCAGCATGACTTTGATGCTTTAAAGTCATGACTCCTCGTTATCAGTGCAAGCCACCTGGTTCTCTTGATTCAAGTGTGTTCTGATCCCGTCTTTGATGACTGACACTCGCTCTCTCCCACACATCCTATCTCCTCACTATGCTGCCCTTAACGGATCGAAAAGTCAAGGCCTTCCCCGCAGTGTGTCTTCTAGAGCTTGTGGATGAGACTGTGTGTGTAACCATGTGTTGAGATCAGGCCAGTTTTGTTATTTGGGTGTTCAAGCGCTCCGGCAGAAGCCTACCTGTGTTTATTTCCTTTTCGCTACTTTCAGCTTTGTCTCCCTCACTTCCATCTCTCTCTGAAGTTCCCCATAACAGGGTAACAAGAGCTGGTTTACATTAACCCAAAAACCCCAGGAGAAGACAGGGGGTAGAGGAAGTTGGAGGCACAGAGAGAGAGAGAGGGAGAGGGAGAGGGAGAGGGAGCGAGGGAGGGAGAGAGAGAGGGAGCAAACTGAATTTGCAGGTCTGGTTCCCATTAGAGCTAATCATCTGTGCTTCATCTCAACCTGAGGCAGTTGTGAGCGTGTGTGAGTGTGTGTGTGTGTGTGTGTGTGTGTGTGTGTGTGTGTACGTGTAAATGCATTCATTGGTCGCCTGGTTGAAAAGTTCTCCTGAGAACTGTGTGAAATGGAGCACACACACTAGAACAACAACCATTTGCTGACGTTTCCTAAACTGTGAGGGTATATCTACTGACAGCAGGAAACTGAATGCATATTTCTGCCCACAGTGTTTGACCATTGACCAATTTTCTGCTTATTAACCAACTGTAATGAACAAATTAAACCCATTTTGTTTTTTCTGACGTTTAGGAAACGTCTGCCATCACCCAGCACCTCTCGTCTAACTGCAACCTTGACTCCTGAAACAGAAAAGCCTGGTCTGATTTCAGCTCTTATATGTCAGGAGAGATTAACGTTTAAACTTGGTGAGCAGAAATCAGAGGGTTTTAAAGTTGCTGGTTTGCTTTCATGGAGAATAAATGACAGTCACTGATAACTAGACAGTAGTTAGGTCTTTTCTGAATCTTTGCCCCTTGTTTTTTTGAGAACATGAAGTTGAAGTTGCATTTCTTCAACGTTGCATCTGCAACTTCCCTATAACACCAGCTTTTGCTTCATTTCCTGCCGTGTAGCTCAAGGTGCAGCTCTGTGACTATTAAGTTTCTGTGTAAAATGATTTTTTTTATATTTAAGTTAGAACTGTGAAGCAGTCATTAGATCCTGACCTCATTCCAACCTCTCAAAACACAAATTTGGCAACTAAATAAAACAAATATGTTTCAATTTTTTATCTTTACATCCCTGATTTTATGACTTTAATACAATTTGGGCATAATTTATTGGTTCTCAAAAGGGCAGCAAACCTTTTCCCAACATCTAGTGTCCAGGGCAAAACTTTGTCAACTTCAGGTGTCTAATCTGATGGAGGAAATTGAATTAATAGTTAATTATTTTTGAATTAAAAATGACTTTGCTAACTTATCCTGTAATAGTGAGACCGCTAGTGTTGAGGAGAATTGCGTTCTGAATTATTAAAAGTTATCCAAAAATGGGGGCGTCTCCGCTCGCGTCTCCTGTCATCTCTTTGCAGCGTTTTGGCTGCATTTGTGGCTCCAAACTCTACCGTGTTTCAATCCAAATAAAGCAGGGAGCATTTGGCGGCTTTGCAAGTCGGTTGAAAGAGAATCTTAAGCCTACACAGACGGGGGCTTTGTTAGGGCAGGAAGGAGAAGGGTGACGGGGCGACAGGGAGGAAGTCAGGGCAAAAACTGGCCAAGTGATATAAGGTCTGATATGAGGACTCTCACACATGCACGTTCCCTAAGGATGGTGCCAACGACACCCGTCACTCCAAAAGCTGACCCCTGACCTCCCAGTGCTGACCCTGTACCCAGATGACGGTGACCCCCAGCTGGACCACGAGCCACCGCATCGATCACGACAAAGTGCCCAGTCAGGTCGGCAATATCCTGGAAATGAATGGGCGGGGGAGTGCAGGGTGGACCAAGAGATGTGGAGAACAGGGAGGAGAGAGCAAAGACCTGATTGGAAGGGCGAGTTTGAGAAAGAGCAGGATGATAAACAAAGGAGAGACAGAGGAAGAAAACGGGGGCGGGCAGAAGGAAGCAAACTTATATGAGCCGCTGCGGGCCTGGGGGCTGTTTATCTTGAAGATTGAGTTAAGCGCGAGTTGCTTCTAACTCTCCACATACCAGACAGTATCACAGTGGCCACCGCTTAACGCACATAAACACACGGGCTTTATGAAAGACCAGCGTCGGCTCGTTTAAACACATGGCTTCTTTCTCCTAACCTAATTTACTCCAACCTATACACAGTTGCTTTATTAGATTGTGGCTGTTTGAATGTCTAATTCTGGCTTAAAACGGCGTTTTTGAAACCACACTGGACTGTTATGAAACATAGATTGACCATGGTTTAAGAGGAAGTCACAAAGGTGTAGCAATTTACATGTTATCTCTGCAAAAAGGAGCCTTTTGGACACAACAAAGGTCCTTTCACAGCTAGGATGCAGGTCTGGCTCTCACTGGGGAGGTGTATCACACACACACACACACACACACACACACACACACACACACACACACACACACCCTTGTGAGGCCATTGACCTAGACTAACCTAACTCTTAATTTAACTCGACTTAACTTAAAACCTAAAGTCTCCACCCTGAAATAATACAGTTTGGTTTAGGGTTAGTAGGGTAAGTAAGGACTCCAAATACCTCTCTTACACACAGACCCACACACACACACAGGCGCTCGCACTAATGAGAGGCGACTTGGCAGTCAGGCCAGCCTCAGCGTTGGTCTTAACGGACCTGTTCTGGGAGAGGAGGAGACGTTGAAATCAGCAGCCTCCGCCGTGGTGTTTATTGTGGGGTGGCCTCTCTCCTCAGTCTCAAAGTTTTTTTGACTTTGAGGTGGTTGGACTCTGTCTCTCCACTTCCCAATCCCCAAAAGCCCCCTCCTCTTCATCTTTCCTATAATATGTCCTCTCTCTCATTTCATTTAAGCCCCGTCTCCTTCCGATCCTTTTGTTTCCCTCCACCTACAGATGCAGCAGCGTTCTCGCTGCTCCAAGCCAAACGTCTTTGCAGCAGTGGAGACTGTCAGTGGGCTAGCAAAAAGAAACGGGGGGAACGCTGTCGAGACAAAGCCAAAGATGCCGGGACTGTAAGAAAACAAAGTCTTGCTGATGTAGTGATAAACGCGAGCCAGGATTTTTTTTCCCCGACTGTGCTCTGAAATGGTGCGTCTGTTTTTTAACATTGCAAAATTCCAAGATTACAACATTTCATTTGCTTTCTCTCAGACTTTTAAAGTGTGTTGCGTGAGTGATTTTTGTAAGCCTGGCATTTGGTCTCACATTAACCATTCTCGTGACTTTTTTTCAGTCATGATGTTTTTTTGTCCTTTTAAAAGGACATAAATGTCCCATAATTCCATTCCCCTGCATCCTCACAGCCCCAACAAGTTAGCCTTGTTTTCAAAAGTATAGACACGGTTTGCTGGAACTCAAATTCAAACGCAATAGGCAAGTGTTTGTGTGTGTGTGTGTGTGTGTGTGTGTATGTGAGTGAAACAGAGAAATTATGCGGTAAAGGTATAAATAGCTGGATCATCTGGAGTGCATTAGAGGTACAGTTTTTAAGTGAACAGGTCCGCTACCTGCAACCACAGAAACCTTAGAAACTGCCGAGCTTCAAGCTTGAAACACACACGTGCGCACGCACGCACGCACACACAAGAAAAGAGAAATAAATCAAGGAAGGCAGTGAGCAAATTTAGTCAAATTGAGTTGGGAAAAACAAGACAAAACTGTGGCTTTAAGATAAACACGGGTAAAATACTACACAGTGTCAGCTCAATAATGTAGTTGGACAAGAGACATAAAGTCTCAGCGAGGTTGTTGCCCTAAAACGGGCCAGAAGGGCCGCACACACCTGCGTGACTGGACCACAAGTTCATGCACAAGTACGCAAGGAAGACATGAAAATGAGGGGGAGTCCATTACTCACAGTAAAATCCCCCAAAGGTACTGTTCTTTTTTTCTTTTTTAAAAAAAATATATTTGTCATTTAAAAGCCAGCCAAAGCCGTAACTGTCATGGGTGGTTTGCAGAGTACGATTCACACAATCAGTAAACGAATAATAATCACTGGAAATGAATGTATTTGCTTTCTTTAAATGCTGAAAAGGTTTGTTTTTTCAAAGTCTTTCCAGCTTTGCCACTAATCTAAAGCCCCTCAAAAATACGGCACAGGAAGTGGGCCCTCCCCCAGTGGCACATTTACACTCACACACAGTGAAACCTGAGCTACAGGAAAGGGTCCTGCACAGCATCTTGTCTGGGCAGACAAATTATTCACCATTTTGAAAAATGCACCTTTCCTCCTCTTCCATGGAGTTCTCCTCCCCAGCTCTGCACCAGGCCTGTCCTCCTCTCTCCATTTATTGTTTTCCCTTCGGTTCTCCAGAGAGGAACGGTCACGGAGACAGAGAGCTCGGCTACCTGTGTTATCTCAGACTGAGCCGCATTCAGGCCCTAAATGAGCTGCCGCTGTGGCTGCACAGGCCCCAAAATTCCGGGAAATATTCTCCTGTGGTGTTCCCTCAAGACCTGTGGTATTCCTGCCCACAGTATCCCCATAACGCTTTTGTGGAATTTCCTAAATGGATGAAAAGCAGGTTTATTTGAACTCGTTTGAGAAGAAAAACACAGATCTTCCTTATCACTGCCCGGCTGCTTCACATTACTGTATAAATCTGAAGGTCAAGAGGCCGAGAAGGAGACTAAAGCATTTGTGCTGCTTTCATGAAATAAAAATGAAACAGCCCAAACCCAAAAGCAGCGCTACCTGTGCTGAAACGTTCAGGGCAGAAGGCTCAAAGAAGGCTTGTTTAATATACAGTAACAGCTATGTCTGCAGTACTTTTATTGAAGTACTTTGACTTTTCTCTAAACACAGCAGATGCACAACAATCACAATCAGAGGAAGGTAACTGCTGGAAGTCAAATTACAGTGAAGTAAAATAATGGAGAGGTCTTTTTATTGTGCAGTTACAAACTGGTTTAATGGCCAGTATTTGTTGTGCATCTGTATCACAGAGCTGTTAGCGTTTCACACAGGTCACCGGTCAAACCTCAGCAGCAAGTACGTGCGCCGGGGCCGCAGGTTGACAGGAAACAAGCCTTTTGTTTATTAAAGTTCCAGAATTACATTCATTTTTCTTCCGATGGTCTTTCCAAGGCCTGACTGGGTGCAGCCGTCCTCAGACCCTCTGCGGACCTGGTAGTGTCATATGAATGTTACTCAGGGAGGTCTACGCTGCCCGTGTGGACAGTCAACCATCCGTGCACGTGTGACGCAGCTCAGCACCCAGCCACGTGTGTCTGTTGCAGGACCGTGGGGATAATGAGCAGGTCGGGTCAGATGGGGTCTTATTAATGGAAGCATCCAAACGTTCACCCTTAGGCCAGTTGTCAAAAGGACAACTGGGGACACAGAGACGCACATTCATACCTAGCTAAACATGCACATATGGATAAATGGGTTGATTCTGAGGTAAACATCCTACTCCTATCATACCCAGAGGGCCTCGGGCTACTTGGCCCACTAGCTTACCCTGCTGACCCTGGTGACCAAGGTGATTAGATATTAGGAGCCCTCATCTGCAAACATTTAGCCAGTGTCACCCCGTCTTCCTCCTGTCACCCTGCCACCAGCATAGCCGTGCACCCAAAGATGCAACTAAGCACTCGTGGCGACACGTAATCGTCACCAGGCACATGGATAAATCATGTCTGCGCTTCTGCCTGAGGGAAGGAAATCTCAAACACGGATCTGTTTCCACGTGTTTGATTAAATACTGAAAGAACGTATCAAACCTGAACCCATCAAGTCAGAAATGACGCGTTATTTTAAGGGCGATTTTTTACAATTGTTCTTGACAGTCTGAAGAATTTCCTTAAAAACAAAGGAGGTAAAATGATAATTGTATTGCATTGCCATTTAATATTAAACAGAAGCATGGGCATACATGCGTTTTCCTCATCAGGAAGTTACTGTGCGGTGTTGCATTCCACCTCTGACCTCTGAACTATGACACCAAGGTCCTCCTCCTTCAGGCCAGGTCTTCGTGTCTCAGGTCAAAAGAGTTTGGATAAATCAGCAAAACCTTTACCAAAATGCTCATCCAACAGATGAAGATGGGTTAATAATGTAGTTCACTTCAAGGCATATCCAGAAACGCAACCAAGAAAAAGAATTTTTTACTAAAATAACTGTGGACGTGTCAATTTTTAATCAGTTGAAAAATTCCATATTGTAAATCATCTTTAAGCAGTTAAGTATTACTGTGTGTAAGTTTTCTCAGTATTCTTGGCAGAGTCAAAGGGCAGGACTCAGGTAATCCAATCTCATGGTCTCCCAGTCACATCAGTGTCCACTAAGTTTTTAATTTACAAATTATTTTAATAAGCTTACAATTAGTCTTAATAGATTTGTAAAGATTTTTGTGGTATTAGATTTGTATTCATTAAAGTTACTGGTATGAAAAGATCTATCTATCTAAGCGTGTGATGAATTGATAGTGACACCTAGCGGCAAAACTGCAAAGTGCATCTTAAACACAAAGTTCAAAACCTAAAATCAACAAACACGCACGCGCGCGCGCACGCACGCACACACACACACACACACACACACACACGGTGTATTTTTCCTGTTAGCTGGGAATATTTTAATGTCACGAGTTTGCAAAACAGGTTCATCAACTCTGCTATTTTACCTTTTCAAAAGAATCCCACTAACTTCAGGCATGCAACAATGACTGCGGACTCGCTCAGAAGTGCTGGTAACTCGGATATGGTGAACAGAAAGTCCGCTCTGCCAAGGTTTCTGCATATCTTGGTATATTAAGAAGTAAGCAACCTGGAGAATAAGCTCCACTTTTTTTCTTGGAAAAAACTCACAGTGACCTCTAGGTAGCAAGCTTTTCGTAAACCTTTGACCTCACTGTCTTTAAAAATGCAAAGCACGCTCCCAGTTAAAGGCTGATGTGGTTAATCATCCTACTGTTCTCAGTTTAAATATGGTCAACCATCTGATCCGACCGGTCTTTCCTCGTACATTGTTCAGCAAGATCGCCACGATAATACAATGGATGACGGCTCAGATACTAGCTGTTAAAAGTAAATGTAAACTGGTCACTGCGTCCCCCCCCCAAAAAAATATAGAATGTGTTTCAGAGTCAGCTCATCAAATACATAACCAGGCTGCACGACTGCAGTGAATATATAAAAGTTTTTTAAGTATTTGGTTGTACCATTGATTTGGAAATGGACATGTTTTTAAATAGGTGTTTGTGATAACCTTAGTAAAAACGTAAAATATATATATATTTTTTTGATAAAGGTAAATCAGATCAGGAGACGTCAGAGGACACGAGCCAACCGAGATTAGGGCCTCACCCGTCAATCAGGTGTCTCTTACGTCATCGGCCCTCAGCCAATCAGCGGGCGCCGTCGCTAAACAGGGCAGACGAGACTCGATCCTCGCAAATATGGCGACTCTCCGAGCCGAGGACGGAGATTGGAAATACGAATGCTTTTAACCGCGACAGTCGCCCCGTCCTGGCATGTGTAAATATGTTGGTGTTGACCGGAGCCACCACATGCGCAGCCTTTTAGACGATGTTCGCAGAGGTGAGTCGGCGTGGTAACGTCACGTTTGTGTGTTTTCCAGTGACAGAAAGCGGCTAGTTAGCTTGTAGCGGCTAGCGCCCTAGCGCTGCTCCCTCAGGTAAACAGTCTGACAGGGACGAGGACGGCACAGAGCCGCCGTGATTCACGGAAAGGCTGCCTGCTCTGGGAGCCAGCCAGCCCGGAACTACACCGTCAACGCTCTGGTAAATCGCTGTAGGTAATATGTACGCGTATATTTACGCGGTGCAGGAATTGGCTTGACACAGCAGAGGGTGTATGCACTGATAGTCTGCAGAACGTCGGCGCAAAGCACGATTTAAAGCCCAAATAAACACAGGTGAGCTGGGCGTTAGCTTCCTGGACGTCTGCGGAGGCTACTTTTTAATGCTAAAGTGGACTGAGTATATTTTATAGGTCACAGGTCAACACTGCTGTTTACTAAAGTGATGTGTGTTGACTGACACATATATGAAACGCAAGTATACCATTGTCTGGTTTTCCTGTGTATATGCTAACACAACCGTTTTTAAAATTTGGGATATACGCGTCCTGGTAGTCCCTAGATAAAGAAATGCTGACTTAGAATGCTTGTGTGAAAGAGATCTATCATGGAATTGTCACCCTTGCTCATGTGATGCAGCCATGGTGAAGCAACTTTATGTAGGTGTATTGATCAGGACATCAGCTGACAGGCCATCTTCCTCTGCTGACACCTGATGATCCCTACCAGCTCCACACTGGCATGTGCAACCACAGCTTTCTAGCTCTCTTTCAAGTCTGTGCCTCTCTGTTGAGTTCCGTTTTGCATCAGGATTAGTGTTTGCACGTCGGCGTTTGCGTGAGATAATCAGGTTTGTTTTTATTTAGACGCAGTGGTAAATCCTTTAAGCAAATGACTTGTGCGCGTAGACCTGATGAACACACCTTTGTAAGGTTGTTGGGTGGGGAGAATGAAGGCACAGTGCTCATCCAAAGATAACTTGGCAGTTTTTATCAGTGGTTAAATCCTATTAAGGTGTCTTAATCAAAGCTCAGTGGACATTAATCCCAGCACACACGTCCAGCACCATTGTCATCTGTTTTAGCACTGGCTAAAAAACACGAAAAAGGTCTCCCAATGTTTTAATCTAAACTCTAATACACCACAATCATGCATCTCAATGCCTTAAAGTTGTGCTTTAAAGCATGCTCTGACAGAGGTTTTGATATTTTTGTCTTATACTCTAGTTTTTAAATGGAAACCATTATTGCTTAGTGATTCTGTTTACACTCTTAGGAGCCCACTCTTTTATAGGGTGTGGCTGAGGCTGAGGATTTAGGTTATCGCCAGCAAAAGTGTGGGTTAACCGTGGTTAACCGCTGACCGCATCCACGAGTCACGCAGACTTCCGTCAAATGTCACGTCTCTGAAAAGTGAACTTTGGTGGGTGATCTTTTTATGGGTTCTTTACACAGGTGCCATAAATTTGTGTTGTCCCTGCTGCTCTACAGGGCTCCACGAGTCAAATACCGCTTTTGGGCAAAGGTAGATCTTAAGAGCGGAGTTTGTTTCCATTCTGTGCCACCGACCATTCATAATCGCTCCATCAGCATTAAATTATCTGTATTATGCCACACCCAACATGTGTGGTACACCAGCAGGGCTCCCAGGTCGGTCGCTGTGCTTGGGTTACAATTTTACAGCTAACAAAATCTGGTATAATATATCTACTTCTTTCCCCTCTGTGTTCATCAGAGAGGTTTAAATATAAACACTTGCTTCTATAAATACCGCTAGTTCCTTTTTTGCAGAGTTCCTAGAGAATGGGACCAGTGTCATCGGTTATTTTCACTCTTTCCCAGGCTTTAAGCAGGAATCCGCCATCGTAGAGCTTTAATAGGCTGAGCGAACTTATTGCCCGATATAGCTGGACTGATCAGGGATGCAGCTAAGCACTAGTGCTAAATACGTGTACACCCTTAAGCAGCTCTGGTGGACCTTATAGATTTGCAGTTCTGCATATGTTTAACCTAAAGTAATTCTACCCGAGTAAACACTGGTAACTGTGCATCTGAATGTATTTTTCTACTCCTTCTTCAAGTTACGTACCCTTCAAGTTGCTGCTTGTCGTTGCAGGCATGCAGTTTGGCGACCGGCGGTGAAAAAGGGCACGGTCAGGTGAAGTAACACACAATAGTGAATGCAGCTTAGCATGAAGAAGCCATCACCCTTCACCCTTTCACAACATGTCGGCCGACAGCAGCCTCGCTGTGAATTACGATATGACCAAAACAAGGAGAAAAAAGGCCTTGAATCAAAACCAACAGTGTCTCTGTTGCCTAGATGTTGATGTACCTTCCAGATAAGCTTCGGTGTTAATCATTGGAACAGATGGTTTGTGTTTTAAAACCCTGCGTAAGCCGCAGTGAGTCAAGCGCCTTCGCTACGTTCACGTTTCATCAGAGCGCAGCGCTTGTGTGACCCATCTGGACTGCACTCGCACATCTGCACAAGTGCAGTGGGAAACGTTGCAGAGCGGCGGGGAAAACCAGATCCACAGGTTGACTGTTGGGTGAATCCTGTTGATACCTGATCTCCCCGAAGAAAAAGACCCACCAGTTGGACATTAGAGGACGGAAAGAAGGCAGACGTGCACGATTTCAACAGTTGTACCACTGATAGAGTTTGTTGTTAGAGGAAAAAACAGCATTTGTTCAAGTGGGGACAGTCACGAGACATGCACGTAGCGTCCACGTGCCCTCGGGCCAACCTCTAGATTATCATAGCAGCTCATTTTGAACAAAAAAAAAGTTGTGAAGTGTGATTCCTCAGGCATTGTTTAATCAGGTGTGTAATTAAATGCTTTCATGCTGTTCCAGGTGAGCGGTGTTTCTTTTTTCCAGGCCAGGTCAAAATCCAGTCGTCCAGTTCGCCGATCGACCGTTAGGACCGGCGTCTCATCGGAGGAGCGGCTTAGCCGAGGAACGCTAAAGCAGATGCGTGGCAGCAAAGATCAGCGCTGCTGATTGTCTGTTCCTGTTGGCAAATCTGTCCGGTGACTCTGCAGTCACAGAGTTATCTCTTATCTGTGGATAACAGGTTTTCGCGTGAGGCTATGTTTTGTTTGTTAGACAGCTAGCATGATGCAACTGGAGCCGCTCTGCCCCATCTGTTTACACTTCCATGGATTCATCTGGATGTGCTTAAAACGCAGATAACTCGGCCGGGGCATGTGACTCCCTATTCATATTTATTTAAAGCTGGTTTGTGCGTTATGCCGAGGTGTTAAACGCTGAGCTCGTATCCCGCAAGATAGAAAAGCTGCGTGCGAAACACACGCCGCGATCAGGCGTCAGCGTTGGTGTTTGCGTCTGCAGCATCAGTCGGGGCGGCCAAAAGTGGCGAGAAAACCTGGAAAACCAGCTGGAAGCAAAAGCTCCGTTTCCTGCAGCGGCAATAACAGGAAAGACGTAGAACGTGACTCAGGAGAACGCACAGGGGCGCGTGCGCGCGCGTGCGCGGGGATATGTCGACACAAGAGAAGGAAGAATAAATGAGCGTGCATCCGACGGAAGTCTTAGTTTGGCAGCACGTGATTGTGGTGCTTTGACGTACTTCACCGCCGCCAGGCCAGTGTTTCTTACTGTCAGCAACAAAACTGGTTATGAAGGGGTTTATTAAGGTTTTCAGGCGTGCTGACGTCGGGCAGAGCAACAGCTCATTTTATTTGGGTGATGCTGTGGATTCCGGAGGGACTTGGGAATGCTGATCTTCCACAGATCCTGGGCCGGGATCAAGTGGCTCTGACCATAAAGCGAGCTAGTGTCTTATGCAACCTTGTATTGCTGCTTTTGTACAGGTGAAAGTCACAATATGTGTGGAAATGCGCTGCTCGGCGAAGGTCTGCGCGCCGCTAGCGCGTTCCAAAAATGTCAGCAGTGATCTTTAAACCGGTCCAGTGTTTTCACGAGTGTGTCTGTGCTTGTGTGTTTCAGGCCAGTCTGTCCATCTGGGGATGGGGGGGTCTAGGAGTTGTGCTCTTCCTGGTCACCTTTGGGCCCTTTGCCATATTCTACCTGGCCTTTTATATATTCTGCTTCGTTGGGGGGTGAGCAAATGGACGTGACGTGGATCTGAGCCTGGCGGCTGCCTCTCTGACCGTGTCCCCGCTCTTTGACAGGGGCTTTGCTGTCACTCTGCTCTATGGAAAGATCAACTCAGAGAAACAGCTGGAGCAGTGCGAGCAGTCTTACCTGCCCCCCACACAAGTTGGTATACTAAAGGTAAGGACTGAGCAGTTCGACCCCTCCTGTGCGTCACCGCGTGAGATTCGATCGCCCACGTTTGACTGTTTATCTCCTTTTGCGCTGTCAGACGCTGGATGAGATGAAGCTGGAGATGAAGCCTATAAAGATTGACAGGAGACTCACCGGTTCCAGTTTCATCGACGAACCACTCCAACAGGTCTGTCTGTCTGTCTGTCTGTCTTTGCAAAGGACGGCTTTCGGCAGAGCTTTCATCAAGATCAGTGAGGCGATAACAGTTGTTGCAGTTTTTGCAGCCTCGTTAAACTTGCTTATGTGCTGGTGACAGACGTGCACGTTTCACCTTCATCATGGCAGCCCAGTGAAAGCTAAGTGTCTCTTTGTGGATGAGCGGATTCGTGAGCGAGCAGCTAGCGCAACTGGCTACAGTTACAGCTCGTCTCAGGAGGATACATGAATTATTTGTTGGCTATCTTGTCGTGAGCACCGGCAGCTGTGTGTGTGTGTGTGTGTGTGTGTGTGCGCACACAGAGTAAAAAAGTTAAAACTTCCTCATAAAAACAATCAGGAAGCACATTCGTGGAAGTGGAATCTTAACGAGGAAGAGTTTATCTTGCTAATCTGAAAACATGCCACAGTCAACCTTTGGAATGCTGCCATCAGCACGTCTGTCCTGACCACACACGAGCTGGACCAAGCGGCTTTTTTCTCCCAGTCCTGTGATTACAACACGGTGGAAATCAGGACGTAGGCCTGTTGACCCTCCTCAAAGCTATCACTGAAATGCAGCCGCAGCGCTTTGGGCTGTGTCAGGTGACTTGGGGCGCTCCGGCTCGCTCTTCCTCACCGGGAAGCGTTCAGTCGTCATTAAGGCCCTCGTAAACCTGCCTCGTCAATCTCCAAAGCTTCTCAGGGCAAATCCTCGCTGTCGGTGCAGATCTCCCAGCTGCGGCCTCCTTTTCGCAGCCGTCCTGACGCCTCCAGGAAGGCGGCGCGGGGCAGCGTTGACGTTCTCCGTGTCTGCAGGTGATCCAGTTTGCCCTCAGAGACTACATTCAGTACTGGTACTACACTCTGAGCGAGGATGAATCTTTTTTACTGGAGATCAGACAGACGCTGCAGAATGCCCTCGTGCAGTTCTGCACAAGGTATCACACACACACACACGCACACGCACACACACGCATTCCTTCATTGTTTTCTTTTGTAACCGACTTGATGCTAAACCATTCCAAGGTCCAAGGAGGTGGACTGGCAGCCTTACTTCACCACTCGCCTGGTCGATGACTTTGCCACTCATCTGCGAGTGTTTCGAAAAGCCCAAGATCGCCTCGCAGACCGAGAGGACAAGCAAAGTAAGCCGGCGCCCACCTTTGACCTTTGCCCGCACGCAGAGTGGCATTAGAACAGCTGCGGATCGGGGTTCTGGCTTTTTCCGAGCAGGGGACGTCACCGAGGAGCTGGTGGACTCCTTCTTCGAGGCGGAAGTGGAGATGGAGAGGAAGGTTTGTCGGGACATGGTGTGCACTTCACGTAAGGATGAGGAAGGTAGGCTCGCGTCCGACGGGCTCCTCGCACGGCAACGAGAAGCCCCTGACACGAAGGTGTTGCCCTTCCCGGCTGAAAGGTGTGTTTGCCGTGTGTTCTCAGGCTTTCTCCGCGACTTGTGCGAGCTGCTTCTGTATCTGTTACTACCTCCCGGAGATTTCCACAACAAGAACATGAGATACTTTCTAAGGGTGAGCATGTGACCGCGACGCTCCTCGAACGCCACGGACTGATGATCGGGAAGTGTGTGAAAACGCTCGGTGTGGTCCTCCAGGAGGTGCTGGCCTGCGGCGTGCTGCTCCCTCTCATCAACCAGCTGAGCGACCCAGACTACATCAACCAGTTTGTCATCTGGATGGTGAGTGTTGGCGCCCCCGTTCGGCGTCGCTGAAAGACCCACGCGGATGCTTCTCCCGCAGATCCGCGACTCCAGCTGTAACTACGAGGCCTTCATGAACATCCTCAAGCTGACAGACAAGCCCACCGAGCTGGAGGCCGTCAAGGACAAAGTGGCGGAGGAGCTGCAGTACCTTCGCTCCCTGGACACAGCCGGAGACGGTGCGCAGCGCCAGCGCAGCGCCAGCGCAGCGCCAGCGCCAGCGCCAGCGGCTCTCTTTGACCCCTGGCGCAGTTGCACAAACATATAAACGTGTTGTCAGACGTGGGACCGGGACGGTAAATGTTAAACTTTGCTCTCTTCTTCCCCTGCCTCGTCTTTGTTTCTCTGTCCTTTAGACATCAATGTCATCAAGAACCAGATAAACAGTCTTCTGTTTGTGAAGAAGGTGTGTGAGACCAGGATCCAGAGACTGCAGTCTGGCAAGGTAAAAAAAACAAACCAAGGACTGCAGGACAGCTGTGCGGCGCTCTCACTGCCGCATCCAGTGATTAAGCCTCACCGGACTGCCAAACATCTCAGAATCAGCCAGAATGTTGGTCTTTTCTGCGCCTTCATCGGTTCTTCCAGACTGACGTATCCCCGTTTTGTGTAGGAGGTGGACGCCTTAAAGCTGGCAGCAAACTTTGGCAAGCTGTGCGTTATCCCGTTGGACCACATCCTCGTGCACAACATCGCGCTGCAGTTTTTCATGGGTAATCCTCCACGGAGGCCAAACGCCTCCAAAGACACCCGATGACCCGAATCCCTCACATTTAGCTTTGCAATCCATAACATCTTCAGTTGGTGTAGAGTTGGAATCCTATCCTCACCAGCCCCATGTGACTCCATTAGTGTCTGGATGGTCACATGGTGCAGGATTACCTTTGAGTCTGTTTGCATGAACACATCGGCGCAAACAGCAAAGGCAACAGGCTTTGCCACGTGTTTGCTTACGCCATCTGCTGTTGCCTTCATTTCCAAAGCGGGATTCAAACGAGACCTGTTTGGATCAACGTTTTGGCTGACATGTTGCAGACTTCATGCAGTCGGCGGGGGCCCAGGCGGAGCTGTTCTTCTGGCTCACCGTGGAGGGCTACCGTGTGACGGCTCAGCAGCAGTTGGAGGCCATGCAGGGCTGGCAGAAGGACGGCAAGAAGCAGCCCAGTGCCACCAAGGCGCTGCTGAAGTCCGCTGCGCTCGGCGTGTACGAGCAGTACCTCTCTGACAAGGTGGGGGCCTTTCATCACCACACCGGCTCTTTAGAACTGTCGTTTTTGATGGCGGTACAACAAATCTGCCTTGTGATGCAACAGGCGTCTCCCAGAGTGCAGGTGGACCAGGAGTCTGTCGTAAACCTGGGGGAGAAACTACAGAAAGATGATCCCACTCCAGAGATATTTGATGAAATCCAGAGAAACGTATGTTTCCGTCTCCCAGCGGGGCGATTCACTGAATGCAAACCGACCGACAAAGCGCCGTTTTTCTCTCAACGACCTTCCCACGCTCCCTCCTTACCTACACGTTGTGCTCCAGGTGTACGACTTGATGCTACACGACGAACGCTACTACCCCTCCTTCAAGCAGAGTCCCCTCTACGTGCGCATGCTGGCAGAGCTGGACATGTTGAAAGAGCCCAGCTATCGGGGATCCGACGACGGCGAAGGAGAATCGTTCAACGGCTCCCCGACGGGAAGCATCAGCCTGGTAAGTCGTCTTCATCCTCCGGTCCGGCTTCGGATTCCGCTTTCCGTTTGTTGATCAAGCAGTGAAATGTAACCGTACGGGTAGAGGAGAACGTCGGCTGAATTTACGGTATAAATTCTGCTGTTTCAGTCTTTGGACGACCTGTCCAACTCCTGCCATGACGAATCTATGCACATACATGCCTGCATCTCAGACACAGGTACACACACGCGCCTGCGCGAATGTTCTGTCGGCCTAAATAAGAGTGGTTTTCTTTCCTTGGTGTGTGTTTGTGTGTGTATGCTGAGTCTGTTAGCCTTGGTTTGTCCCTCCTTTCATACATTCTCTTTTAGTCCTTCATCATCTTCTTCATTTTTGTCTGTCACCTCTACTGGTTTCTGTTCTTCCTATTGTTTTCTACCCTCTTTCTCTCTCTCTCTCTCCCTCTTCATTGCCTTCTTTGTTTTTGTTGCTCCTCCTCCTTTCACAGACGCATGCTTTTCTTTTTTTTCTCATTTCCTCCGCCTCTCCATACCTCCACACGTCCCTCCCTCTCCTCCGCTTTTGGGTACAATTCTGCGCCTGCAGTCGCTGACGCTTGTTTCCCGGGCTTCTGGGCTGCCGCAGGGGTTTGCAACGACCACGGGAAGACCTACGCGCTCTACACCATCACCGTGCACCGGCGCACCCAGGACGGCAGCGAGGAGTGCTGGAAGACCTACCGCCGCTATTCCGACTTCCACGACTTCCACATGCGGATCACGGAGCAGGTAGGAGCCGCTGGCCTCCGTTTGCCCTCCAGAGCCGGAGCAGTAACCTGTGGTTGCATCCGACGTTTCAGTTTGAGAACCTGGCTTCCATCCTGAAGCTGCCGGGAAAAAAGACCTTCAACAACATGGACAGAGATTTCTTGGAGAAGCGGAAAAAGGACCTGAATGCGTACCTGCAGGTTAGTGTGTTGCCTTCATTTCCTGGCATCATTGGGTGGTTGTGGCTCGTCTGGAACGTCTGTGTGTGTGTGTGTGTGCGTGTGTGTGTGTGTGTGTGTGTGTGTGTGTGTGTGTGTTCCAGCTGCTGCTGAACCCAGAGATGGTGAAAGCCTGCCCGACTCTGGTTCCCTACGTCTACGACTTCTTGGAGAACAAGGCCTACAGCAAGGGCAAGGGAGAGTTTGCGCGCAAGGTTGCTGGAGAGTTTGTGTGTTTTCTTTCCAACGTGCGCGCTCTGCCACTCCGCTTCATGCTGTTCTTTCCCCCTCCAGATAGACACCTTTGTGAATCCCCTGAGGAGCTCCATGAGGAACATGTCCAACGCGGTGAAGGCCCTGCCGGACAGCCTGGCCGAGGGCATGAACAAGGTCTCGGACAACATGGGCCGGATGTCGGAGAGGCTGGGCCAGGACATCAAACAGTCCATACTCAAGGTACCGCCGTCGCACACGGGCCGGGCCGCTGGCTTCCAGGCCTCTCCCACACCTCCCCTGGTGTCCAACCCTCCGCAGGTGCCGCCCCTCCTCCCCAAGTCTGACATCGACCCTGAACACTGCCGCGTCTCCGCTCAGCTGGACGACAACGTGAGTCTGCGGCTGCAGTCAGGCCCGGGTGGCTGATTCGAGATCTCCTTTTCTGACCCCGCCCACCCCGTCTTACCTGACCGGCAGGTGGACGACAACATCCCTCTGAGGGTGATGCTGCTGCTGATGGACGAGGTGTTTGACCTGAAGGAGAAGAACCAGTGGCTGCGCAGGAATATCAAGAACCTCCTGCAGCAGCTCATCAGGGCTACCTACGGAGACACCATCAACAGGTCAGGCGCAGACGCACACACACACACACACACACACACTCGCGGGTGTTTGTTCATTTTTTACAGTGTTCCAGTTCGAGGATTTGCAAATCCCTGAAATTTAAGCTCTTTACAGGAAAATTGTGGACCATGTGGACTTCCTAACTTCGCCAGAACAGGTTGCGGAGTATGTTAAGAAGTTCAGGTACACGCTTCTCGATTTTCAAACGCAAATGAGCGTGATTGGTCTGGTGATACTTGAGCGGGTCTGTGTCCCCTCACAGGGACTCCTACTGGCCCAACGGCATCCTTGCGGAGACGCCGCCTCGTCGGGACAAGAACATCCGCATGAGGACGCGGGTGGCGGCCAAGACCAGCCTCCTTGGCATAATGCCAGGTACGCGCCGGGTCCCCTGGTGCTGGGCGGAATCCCGATCCCCAGTACCGGGACTTGCTTCAAGCCTGGATTCATCCTAGCGTGGATTTGAATGTTTCTCTCCAGTATTCAAACCTCGTGTTGGTAAAATAGGTCCTTCCAAGCCAGGAAGCTGCAGCGATTTGCCCCTAAAAAAACGGTTAACGCCCAGAAATACATGAAAAAAAAAAAGGTCATTCCGTAAAAACGATACAGATTCCATCTCCCACGTGTCATCCCTCCTCCAGATGAGCTGAAGCACATCATCGGCGCAGACACCACCAGGAAGGGCATCCTCCGCGTGTTCGACATGTTCCAGCACCAGCCCATGAACCGCCGCCTGGTCTACGTTTTCCTGGAGGGCTTCCTGGAGACCATGTTCCCCCAGTTCAAGTTCCCCGAGCTCTTCGTCAAGCTGCACTCGCGCTCGCCCCGCATCCTCCGCTACAGCCAGAGAATCAAATGCTCCTCGCTCAAGAGGTGACAGGAGAGGACGGAGGCGGCGGCGGCGGCGGCGAGGAACACTCCCATCACCTGAAGATACTTTGATGAGAACAGTATCTAGAGAACAAACAACCCAAACTCCGCGCACATCTGGAAACCCAGGATTTGCACCGAGGCTGCCCCAGGCAGTCTTCTGTCCGCACCAGGAACCTCTTCCACCTCCAGCGCTCCCTCCTTCCCACCGTTCTCCCCGCTCTCAGCTTTACTCCGGGCCAACGGACGCCGCTTCGCTCCGGCCCGGAGGGCAGACCGTAGCTCCCGTTTGGGTTTGAAGGTGCGGGACCTGATGGCGCAGACCCACATCTTGCCTTATTTCTTCTTCTTCACCTCCCCTCTCTTCAGCTGCAATCAAACTCTCGCTGCAGACAGCTTGCTAACCTCGCAGACCTTTTCTTTCTCTCTTTTCTCGTAGCAACCAAATGTATCCATATCTCTGGGGGAAGAGGTGCCCTTTTAAAAATGTGAGCGAACAAATCTAGTTTGAACAGGTGTTTTCAGTTTTAACCTCTGCTTGTTTTTCCGTCTCATGAGCCATCGGTGTTTTTTTCTTTTTTAATTTTCCCAGCATCCTTTTCCACGCCTGATCTCCTTTAACGCTACTGTCATGACCAATGACAACCAAAGCTCTTTCACGGGCGTGCACGAGTCCGCCGCTCCGACCTTTACTGTGCTTCGTTTACAGTCACGTCAGAGAGCACTGAAGTGGAAGGCTGTCCGAGAGCAACGAATGTACTCTCTCCTGAACGTGTGTGTGCGTGCGTGCGTGCGTGTGTGTGTTGAGCACAACGATGCCACCCACTCCAGTCAGAAACCGTGTCGGCGCGAGCCCGTGAACCAGCCTTAACAGGTCCGGCGCGTGAGCGTGAGACGCACGCTGCAGCTCAGACATCACCAGGACATCAGCACCAACACACACCCCCGTCGCTTTTACCCAAAAATCCTCCCTCATTTTGTGCAATATTTTTTTTTCTTTAAAGCATGTGCATTTTTCAGACGTGACATACGATGTAAAAGAAACAAAAAAACCACGCGACTCATCGTTTTAATAGTTAAGAACATCACACGTTTCCCCGATGATGTTTTTATCCCCACAGGTCGACATTCCGTTGTTGTATGACTGTATATTTTACAGACTTGTTTTATAAGTCGGAGTTTCTCTCCCTCAGCAGGAGCCGAGACCTGTGGTTCAATGTCCCGGTGGAATTACTGCTCGTGAGCACTTAGGGTAGCACCTGTGGGGGTGGCGGGGGCCCCCCCTGGCTGGACGGGGGCCCCCCCTGTGCGGTCTCGGCCCCTCTGCGCTGACTGGCTTGCACAGAGAGGACCAGGACCTGGGTCCTGTCTCAGTGACGCCCCGGAGGTGGCGGCCGTCAACTTGAACTCCGTGCACACTTTAGCGGAAAGCTCGTCTTATTTTTTAACACCAGTATTTATGGTCGATGATGATGATGAAGATGTGTGCATATGTGTACAGTATGTGTTCATAGTGTGCCTAAATGTCCTGTCAACTCTATTTTCATATTTTTCTTTAACCAGAAAAAAAAAAATCAGAATGTCATGATCGTTTTACGTGACTGAAGATGACTTTAGATTTTTTTTTTTTTTTTGCATAATGCTTATCAGAAATCTTCCTTGCGAGCGGTTGTGCTCAAATCAGTATAACACTAATTAAAGCTAACTCAGACTGACCTCCAGTGTGAGCCTTTCGTTTGTTACTTTTGGTCCTGAGACTAGGAAGAAGTTTCAGGAGCCGGTTGGCATCTATGGTTTTCCTGGGAATTTCAGAGGCCGGAGTCCCGAATAGAAGAACCAAAGACATGGGTGGTTGTAGCTCAACACAGAAGGAGCTCGCCTGGCCGCTCCAAGGTTCTTGGTTCGAATCCAGGTTTGCCTCCGGCGGGTTCTTTTCCCACAAGGAAAGTGTACGTTCTTGATGATGGGGAAGGTGGATCCTTGCAACTTTTAATATCAACATGCAGAAAAAGGGACATAAGGCAGCCTAGATGCACCTTGTGCTTCTGAGAGCAGGACTCTTCCTTCAATGGTTAAATCTCTTTGCTACCACTGATTTAATTTGGGGAAGTCGGAAAGGAAGGTGGTACTCTAGAATTCAAAGGAAAGTTGGAGAAGTGAGGACATCGGGAAGAAACAGAATGGAAGAAAGAGTGATCTCTAGGTTGAGATTTGGCCATGCAGGGCTGAGCAAGCCACTATATAGAATAGGGAAACATACAACCGGGAAATGCAGCTGCTCGGAGGAGGAAACATCTCATTTGAGTGTGAGAGGTATGAAGAGGAAAGGAAAAAGATGATCATGAAACATAAGGATGTTAAAAGTCAATATGATATGGACATACTGAGACTAAAGGCAGAAAGGAAATAGTGGCAGATGTTATTTGGATATTTAAGGAGAATAAAAGCCCTGAGTAGGACAAAAATAACCTTTTTTTTTTGCAAAGCGAATTAATTTCGAGACCCACACTCCACGTCAGTTGGTGGCGGTAATGCACCAGTTTGTTGTTAGCCAACCGCCAAGAAACTCACAAAGAAGAAAAACCCCCCACGAAGAAGAAAAGAAACCAGAAGAAGAAGAAGAAGAAAAAAGAAGACGAAGACGACGGCGAGACCTCGTGGTAAAATATTTAACAGCTATAAAAAGAAAAGCGGAGATAGATGCAAATAATGAGAATAATGTCATGCAGAAGCTAAGACGAGAAAGTATGACAGCGTGAGTAGCGCTTGACTTCACTGTTCTACGGTCGGAGACGAGGAAAGGCCGGCGTGTTAACTGTGTTTTAAGTGTTAGCAGCGGACAGCGTGAAGCTGAATAAATGACGGCTTCACCTAAATACGTTTAACCAAGTCACGATAATCAGTCGCCTGAGGTTTTTTTCAGCTAAAACGGGCCGAATAGTCGGTAATTATCCTGATTTGTGAAAGCTGCTACAGTAACCCAGCGAGCTGTGTTAGCATGACATAAGCTAGCAGCAGCAGCACTCAGGGCAGCGGATGCTAACTGCTGCTCAGTGCAAAAAAGACCAAAAAAACCCACCAGTTGTGTTGCTTATTTTTGTTTTATGCAGTCCTGTAGCCTAAAGTGTTTTTGTGCTTCTGGGTTAATGTTGTTGACAGAGTTAAAAAATGTTTACCTCTGAATATTATTTATTGATTTACTGTTAATTTATGTCCAGTATAAAATGGCCTGTAGTTTTAAGAAAGTGAATTTTTATTACATTTATTTCAGGCAAATCGAAGCACTTTAAATCTTTTTTTGTTACAGACTGAAAGCATTGTTAATAAAGATATTCTTTGATATAATTTGATCTATTTTTTGTTGTATTGCTATATTGTTAAGGGTACAGTGTTTTGCAGATGTGTAGTTTAACAATTTTATAAGCAAGTGCTGCTATTTACAGTGGTGAGGGGTGGTGTTAAGGTTTTTCCTTCCTGGGGCAGCAGTGCCAGTGGGTGATGATGATGATGATTACCATGATGATCATGTTGCTATACGGACATATTAGTTTATACACAATGTAGCAACGTATGTAGAGGGAAAGAACACAATCACGGTGATCTGATGTTGCAGGTTGGACTCCCAGGAGGCTCCTTTTGTCGCTAACGTTGTCCGTCTCATTGAAGGATAAATAAGTTGTGTTCTCGACCAGCGGCTCCCGTGGCGAGGTGGTGAGAGAGCGGAGCTTTGGGTCTGAGGTCGTGGGTTCGAGTCCAGCCTCCACCTTTTGCAGTGTTGCGTTCCCCTCCTGGGTTCCACAAGTAGAAGTTCCGAGAACCTCAGAGTAACAGGCGGAATAGCTCAGTGGGCAGAGCTGTGGACTTCTGAGCGGGAGACCCGGGTTCAATTCTTGCTTCGGCCAAAAACGCCTGGCCCCACCGCAACCTGGCCCCGCCTCCCATCTTTCCGGCCTTCGTCCTGCCTTCCATCGGGCCCCGACCTGGCCCATTCTGGCTCCGCCTGCCAGCATCGCTCCATCTGAATTCACCGACCCGGAGCTGGACTTGAACCCTGTTCGCCCACGTTACAGTCTGGCACCTTGCCCCCGAGCTATCCGGCTGGATCCTGGCTTCTGCTCGGAACTCCTATTTCTGTGTCACCAACCATCAGTGAAAGGACAAAAGGTAGAAGGCTGGATTCGAACCCACGACAGTCGCGGCTCCAGCCTGAAGGTCCCAGGCTCTAACCACTGAGCCACGGAGCTGCTGAGCTCCCTGAGCTCCTCGGAGCCTGGAGCCTTCAAGGACATGAACAGACAAGAGTAGCTGATCTCAGGTCCATCATAAAAATGTCCCTCCTGAGGTTTAAGTTCAATAGTGGAGATTTCCTTGGTTAAATGCCCCGGTTGCATCTTCATGAAAAGAAGAGATATACTTTTTTCCCCCATAATAATTACTATTATTGCATATTCCCCCATTATGTAGAACAGACGAGCAGAAACACAAAGTGGGGTGTATGAGTTTCCCGGTGAGACCGTATAAGCCGCCCCGGCACACATGCAGCAGGTTCGTAGGGGCAGCAGAGGTGCTCCAAGTGTGGAGGAGGCCATAAATCTGAGGAGTGTGGAGAGGAGGAACAGGCAAAATGTGGCAACTGTGGAGGGCAGCACAGAGTAACGTAAAAAACAATATCAGAAGAAGATTTAATTTGGTTTATGCTGTGGTCACCGAGGTTCTAGGTCCAAGTTGACGGACTCAGTTCAGGCTGAAAAGCATCTGTGACGGTTCGGAGGAGTCCAGGTTCGGGACACTTTTCACGTCTTCCTCTGCGCCTTTCCCACCGGATCAGTAATGACAACAAGTCCCCACGCAGCCAAACCTGAAGGACCAAATACAAATGTTTTACTTCACCAAAACGACCGTGTGCACGTCCATATTAAGGTCCGCGTCGTTGAGCACCTACTTGCAGCAAAGGTGATCTGTGCCACCGTCCCCATCGAGGTCGGGCCGCCCTGTCGCATCACTCTCCTGGCCGCGCCGAACACATAAGCCCCGGCCAGGATCAGACCCCCACCGGAGATGACCCGACAGCTCCAGCAGCTTTTAAACATCTCTCCAGCTTTGGACGCTGGGCCATTCTGTCCCCCCGCCGGTACCCCTGGCGTTGTTGACATTGATGCACGGTTTACGCTAATACGCCTTCGAGTTAAAAAACAAAACAAAACAAACAAAAAAACAACTAAGGACGTTAGGGAAAAACAAAAAAAACGACACGCTTTATCAGCTTCTATTAAAAGTTTTAATGTAGTCAAACGATGCAGTGAGTAAAGATTTAAATAATGATTTATCCTAGCTTTCGGTCATGCTCGTCAGGAGATGTTCGTAGAATGCTTCCGGGTCAGGCGGATGTAGTTTATTTTCTTCTTCGTCTTTTTCTTCTTCTGTGAATTTTATTGGCGGTTGGCAAACAACGATTGGTGCATTACCGCCACTAACTGATGTGGAGGGTGGGTCCCGTTACTCGCTCACTCTTGAAAATAAACGTCCATCATTTCTGTCTGTCGTGCAGAATTGTTCGGTGGAAATTTTCACCTCGCCGGCGTTGCAATGTTTTACCTCGGTGCCCTTTTTGCGTTCGCGTTGTTTTTTGCTGAGGCAGGCGCCGTGGATTTGTCGTACGTGGCCGCTGTGTACGAGCATAGTCCGGTGCTGAACCCGGAGCCCCGCGTCCCGCTGTCCCGCCTGGAAGCCCTGCAACACCTGCAGAAGAACCTGGACACCTTCGAGGACCAGGCCGCCCGGGCCGCTCAGCAGGTTCTGACCGGACAGAGCCACAAACATGGAGCATGGAACATGTTTGTGGATTTTCATGGACTTTGAGCCGTGTCACAAGTTTTCCTTCCATTGCATATTTGTGTACTGTTGCCCAGCAGCTATTTTCTCTACCGCTGGTTTTGACTAGTTTGTGTGTGTTATTTTCTTAATTTTTTAATTCAACAGAATGAACAATGTCCTAAATAATTGGACACAACACTTTTTACATTAAAAATGGAACTGCATCATTGTCCCAAAGGGAGGGATATTACTGTCAGATTTACATAAAATTGTAGTAAAGGATAGTTCCGTCCAGTAATCTTTGCTCTTTGGGCTCCTCCTTCCTCAGGGAGCTCACATCATTGTTTTTCCTGAAGATGGCCTCCAAGGTTTCAACTTCAGCCGCTCATCAATCGCCGCGTACCTGGAAAGTGTTCCTGACCCAGAGCAGGAGCGCTGGAACCCCTGCCTGGAGCCGCACAGGCATAACCACACCGAGGTGGGTGGTCAGGAACGGACACGCTGGTGGATTTCCGGACGTCGGCCACTCTGATCCCAACTCCCAACAGGTTCTTCAGCAGCTGAGCTGCATGGCCCGCCGTTACAGGCTCTACCTGGTGGCCAACATGGCCGACCTGCAGCCCTGTCCTTTGACGACGGCCCCCGCTACCTGCCCCCCTGACGGACGCTGGCAATTTAACACCAATGTGGTTTTCAGGTGAATTTGGCAGAAATGTTGAAGCGCAGCTCCTGAAAGCCGTTACCGGGCCATCGTCTCTTCCTCCGCCCAGTTCAGAGGGTCTCCTGGTGGCTCGGTACCACAAACACAACCTCTACTTTGAGGCGGCCTTCGACGTTCCACCGCGACCCGAGATTGTAACCTTCGACACGCCGTTTGCCGGCAAGTTTGGCCTCATCACCTGCTTTGACATTCTCTTCCGGGAGCCGGCAGTGACGCTGGTGGAGAAGGTAGGAAAACGTCTTATCCAAGTCGCCTCCTTTCCCAGCATTCACCGCTGCCCTGACTGCCCCAGGGGGTGCGTCAGATGGTCTTCCCCAGCGCCTGGATGAACCAGCTCCCCCTCCTGACCTCCATCCAGTTCCAGAGAGCCTTCAGTCTGGGCGCCAACGTCACGCTCCTGGCGGCCAACATCCGTAACGACCAGCTGATCATGACGGGCAGCGGAATCTACACCCCCTTCTCTGCTACCTACCACCATGCCCGGAGAGGAGACCCCCAGGAGGGCAGGCTGCTGGTGGCCAGGGTGCCCGTCCTGGACCCGGAGTGGCTCGGGGAGCGAACGGGCCCGGAACAGCCCCCAGCTCCGGTGGAATCCCCTGGGTTCTGTTCCAGCCAGACCTGCTTCCTGTCCGGCCCTTCTCCCCCTCCCGCCTCGCCCGTCTTCATTTCATCCATGATGTACGACCCGTTCACCTTCGCCCTCCTGGGCCCGGCCGGCGGCGAGGCGGGGGTGTGTAACGGGACCTTCTGCTGTCACCTGCGCTACCGCTGGCTGCGGGAAAGCAGCAGAGCGGAGGTGTACGCGCTGGGGGCCTTCGCAGGGACCCACACGGTGAACGGGCGCTACGCCGTGCAGGTACCACCCACACCTTCACGCTCCCGACGCCTCCCGGCGCCGCTGACGCCGCCGGCCTCTGCCTTGCAGGTGTGCGCGCTGGTGCGCTGCGCCGGCTCGGACGCCTCCTCCTGCGGGCTGGAGGTGGAGGAAGCCGAGTCCCAACTCGACTTCGTGCTGGAGGGAACGTTCGGGAGCCGCTTCGTGTATCCGTCGGTGTTGGCGAGCGGGATGGTCCTGGAGCAGCCGGAGCTGGTCCAAACGTCCGCGGACGGCAGAGTCCGCCTGAAACACTCCAGCCGGACCGGCGGCCTGGTCACCGCCTGCCTGTACGGGCGGATGTACCACCTGGACGCTGCACAAAGTGAGGTAGCGTTTTAAACTAATTAAGGAATCAATTTGAGGGCGTCGCCGATGGCTGATGTTTATTACTGCAATGAAAAAAAAAGGACCACCAGTACACACACACACATCCTGAATACCTGCTGGTACAGACCAATGTAGTATTTACTCTTCTTCAAAGTAAACTTGATTAAATGTTGGGGTGAAATATTTGTCTCCTTCAGACTTTAGAGGAAAAACCTAAAGGAGCCTAAAAATGAGAATACTCAGCCGGTACAAGTCGCTTGTTACGTACGTGCAGCAATAATTTAAAAAGAAAACATTTAATTCATTCTTTCTTTAAAAAAAAAAACATTGCACCACTATTTTACTGATACTCATTCCCAAAAATGCTTTGTTAGTTTTAAAATCCATGGAATATGACACACACAGATCATACGCACGTTCAGCCGTGTTTTCAGGCCTCCAGTAAAGAACACGAGCAGCGCTGGACCTAAACACACACACACACACGCACACACACCCCCCGAATACTGGTCCAAGGCTGACGAGTCCCCACATCTCAATAAAAACAACAAGAGCGATCAGGAGGTCAACATCCTGGTCCCGTGAGAGTGTTCCTCTCTTTGTGGTAAACAAAAACAAGTCCTCAGATAGGAGGAAAGAACAGCGGTAAAGGGATCAGAACTAGAAAAGAGGAAAAGGAATCCGAATAAACAGTGTTAGTGTTTGAAATGTGGTGTGGAACCAGGGCGTCTCCCTGCGCGTCTCCCACCCTGGAGGCTCCTTCTGATTTCTTACCTTCGGGTTTTTGTCGTCGTTCCTTTCAGTCTAGTGTCAGTTATCGATTAAGGCTCCTGAGTAGCTGAAGGTGGCAAACGGGTCCGGGTCCCCGTCCTCAGTAGGTCTCCGAGTCCGAGTCGTTCAGTTCTTCCTCGGCAGAGACGGAGGACAGCGGGCGCTCCGTCCTGCAGCAGGACGCGTGGTTGGGCCTGAGAGGAGGCAGCGCCTCCAACCCCACGCCCTTGGAGATGCGCTTGTTGGTGGGGTGGTGCTTGATGACCGCCTGCGCCACGGAGACGGCGGGCAGAGCTGCTATGGTGACCATCGGGGACGTTGGCATCATGGAGTTGAGGATGAGCGCCAGACAGTCGGCCACGTCGCGGTTGGGCGTGCAGGACAGCGCCGGCGTGTAACCTGCGGTTCAGAGGAGCGGTTTAGACGGCGAGGAGCGCCGGGGCGCCAGGCGCCGACGCCGACCACCGAGCGGCTGACCGTTCTCGTCCACCGCCAACACGCTGGCCTCCTTCCCCAGCAGCTCCTGGACCACCACCGTCAGCCCCCCCCTGGCCGCCACGTGCAGGGGCCTGCAGACAGGGACCAGGCTCAGACCAAAGCCCGCCCGCTCCCCCCGGCCCCGCCCGCTCCTTACGTCTGCAGAGCCGCGTTGGGGCAGTTGATCAGGTTCCTGTCCCGGATCTTCTCCAGAATCAACAAGGCACACGTCTCATGACCCTGGGGGCCAATCAGGCGACGGGAGGGACGAGACAGGGGCATCAGCGGGGGACGGAAACCCAGAGACGGCCGGGGGAGGCGTTACCTTGCTGCAGGCTAAATGCAGCGCGGTGTTTCGGTGTGCGTCCTGCAGCGTCAGGTCCACTTTGGCGCTGTTCACCAGCACCTCTGCAACACATCCGGGTGGGAACGGTTAGTAGCTCACCTGGAAAACGTCCGTTCGTTGTTCACATGCGCTCGTATAGCTGAAATATTCAATGTATCAGGCTGTCAGTAGAAAATATCAGCCCGATGAAGCAAGTAGAGCAGTTCTTCGGCCTCTAAAGTAGAGTCACAGGTAGGCAGATCAGAGTATTTGACTCAGCCAGCCTACTGACCCACGGTGTTGGTCTGCCCGTTGAGAGCGGCCATCATCAGCGGCGTCCTGCTCAAGCGTGCGTCCACTGCGTTGGCTTCGGCTCCGTGGCTCAGGAGCAGGGAGACGCACTCCACGTGGTCAGAGAAGGCCGCGGCGTGAAGGGGGGTCCTGTCCAGAAGTGGGAGACGCTAGAGTGACGTCCAGGCGACAAGAAAAAAGAGAGACGTGCTGCCCGCGGGGGCGGAGCGCCTCCCCCACCTGCCCTTGGAGTCAGAGGTATTGATGATGTTGGTCCCCATGGACTCGATCAACATTTCAGCCACTCCCTCGTTATCGTTTATACTGAAACACAGGACAGAGCGTCAGACCAGATTGCTGTCCCGCCTCCTGCTACGAAAAAAGAACAAAAAAGAAGAGCAAGTCTTACACAGCACAGTGCAGAGGACTGAAAGCGTTGCCCTTGACCTGCTTGAACACTTCCTGATCCAACAGCACCTCCACACACGAGTCGTATCCTGGAAGGAGGGAGGAGTCTGGTTGAAACACACACACACACACACACACACACACACACACACGAGCTCCGCTCTGGCAGGTCAGCCAGGAGGGTGTCAGCACCGTTGTAGCAGGCCCAGTGCAGCGGCGTGTAGCCCTGGTTGTCCGTCAGGTGTGTGTGTGAGCTGGAGCCGGCCTGCAGCAGGGCCCCGAGCACGGCCACGCGGCCACAGGCCGACGCCAGGTGGAGGGGCGAGCGGCCCTGAGCGTCTCGCACACACACGTTGGCCCCCCGCTGAAGCAGAGCCTCCACACAGTCCTCCTGACCTGTCACCACCTGTGTGAGAGGGAAACACACTCATGGCTGAAGCAGGCTGGATCCAGGTGGGGGGTGGGCGGGACGTCTCACCCCTCTGTGTAACGCCGTCCTCCCCCAGCGGTCCTGGTTCTCCACACTGGCTCCTTGGCTGAGCAGGGAGTACACACACTCTGTGTGTCCATTCAGCACCGCCAACATCAGAGGAGTCCTCGAGGGGACATGAAACCACGGTAGTTCCCTAAAGCGGCCGTTCACGAGTATCTAAGGTGGTCTCAGTGTAATCACACACTCACTGGCCATTGATGTCTTGTGCGTCAACATCAAGGTGCTGACTGTGGCTCAAAAGTAGACGCAGGCACTCCTGGTGACCATTCATAGCTGTGAGACACACACACACACACACACACACACACAGGGTGTGACTCGCGTGATCTGGTTCTAGTTTCATCCCGTTTGTGTGTGTATCAGGCAGCACCTGCAGCGTGCATGGCCGTCTTCTTGTGCGTGTAGTCCCGGGTCATGGGCGAGGCTCCGTGGTGCAGCAGCAGAGCGACGCAGTCCTGATGTCCTCTGGAACAGGACAAACTCAGAGGCGTCCGGCCCTCCGGGCTGCAGGCGTCCACGTCAAGAATGGAGGCCAGGAGCACCTCCAGAGCTCCACAGTGTCCGTGGTAGGCCTGAACAAATCGCACACCTCTTAGAACGGCGACGGCTACAACCTCCAAGCCCCTCCACCACCCAGGATCTGCACCCACCACCAGATGGAGAGGACTGACAGGCGTCCGGCCGTCACTCACAGCGTCTCTTCCTGATGTCTCCATTAACTAAAAAAAGAGGTTGTTCGTTGACAAATTACTTTAAATACCATTTTAAATTTAGGCTTTAGCATAGGCGCTTGGCTTTAAATGTTTCGTTTCTTCAAACCATCGAAGAACTCTGCCTCGTGGAGACTGGCGTGTTCCCCGCCTGGCCGACAGAGGGCGCTGTGAACAAAGACGGAACCATAAAAACCTCCCACTTACCACATCAAGAGGCGTCTTACTCGCCATCTGAAACAAGAAGAAAATAACGGACCACATTAGCAAACTATGACCAGTACGTTGGGAGATGCAGCGTGAAGAATATTCTGGTGAGTGTGGTGGGTGCTCCCACCAGCTCCAGGCAGAGCGTGCGTCCGTAGGCCGAAGCGTAGTGGACCGCACAGTAACCCTGCTTGTCGTTGGCTCCGGGATCGGCGCCGTTCCTCAGCAGATACTCCACGCACCTTAACCGGATGAACGGGACAACAATAAAAAAGGTTCCTTCAAGCTGCTGTCCAAAAACGGGGGAACCTACTTTCCCTCCGTGTCCGCTGCAGCAGCGTAGTGCAGCGGGCCGCATCCTCTTTGGTCCAGAACGTTGACGCTCGCCCCAGAACCCCCCAAGGCAAACACACACTGGTAGTTACAGTTGGCTGATGCATAGTGTAGAGGAGTCCTGCAGCAACGAGGAAGCCCCCGTCACTCATTTATGAACAAAATCCCCTAAAATCCCAACTTATTTTTGCCTAATTGGAATTTATCCGGATTCCGCTCTCACCTTCCAAAGTGATCCTTCCTGTTAAGGTCTGCTCCTACTTTCAACAGCAGGTTCAGACACTCCAGGTTCCTGCTCAGAGATGTACAAGCAGACGTTGGAGCGAGAAGCTGTGGGGCGAAGGTACCAGGGGAACCACGACCCACCCTCCGGCTGCAGCTGCGTGCAGACAGGTCCTTCCAAAGTCGTCAGGGGTGTCGATGTCGAACCCTGTGCCAATGTTGCCGCATCGATGAGTGCGTCGTCACGGTGACGGCCGTGGTGAAACGCTACCGGCGTGAAAGTACCTGAGGAGAGCAGCTTCCTGCAGCAGTCGGAGAAGCCACTCAGAGCTGCCAGGTGGAAGGGGAACATCCCATAAACGCCTCTCCTGGAGGTGGCAGAAGACGGGAGGTCATCACACCGCACGAGGAGGAGGAGGAGGAGGAGGAGCCGCACCTGGCCGTGTTGGCTCCGTGTTTGACGAGCGCTGTGATGATCAGCTCGTGGCCTTGCCGGGCAGCGACGTGAAGAGCCGTGTTCCTGTCCTTGTCCTCACAGTCGATGTCGGCTCCTGAGAGACACAACGGGCACGCGCGCACGTTTGCACCACAGCAGACGCCAAACCGACAAACGCTCTTACCGTTCTGGATTAGGGCCTGCGAGCAGGAAAACCTGCCATGGGCGGCGGCCATGTGGAGGGGCGTCTTCCTGTCCTTACTCTGAGCAGATGGAGCCAGAGACAGCGAGAAACACTGAGATGAGTACCTCCAGGCTGCTACTGTGAATGTTGCCCACGTTCCCTAAGCAGCTTGTACCCTACAGGAGCCTCCACCACCACCACCACCATCCCCACCCTCCACGCCTGTTATCCTCCATATGGCCATGCATCTGTGTGTGTGAGGGGGCTTCGTATCGGTTTCCATCACTGCTTCCAAAGCATAATCAACAGTGCTCCTCCACGAGGGCCTGACAGCAAGCGCTCAGGGCAGCAGCGACCGTCAGGTTTACCTGGATGTTGATATGGGCCCCGTGGGTCAGGAGCAGCTCCTGGCACAGCGCCCCCTGGCGGGACGAAGAGGCAAAATGCAGAGGAGAAAAACCTCTCTCGTTTTCCTTTGGGGGCAAAAAAGGGATCTGTCAGCGACCGTTAGCGCGTGTCAACCGAGCAGCCGCGCACACACACCTGGTTGACTTTGGCCCCGGCCTGGATGAGCTCACCAACTACCACGTCTTGCCCGTTGTAGCAGGCCAGGTGGAGCGGGGTGTTACCGTAGGCGTTGACCTCGTTGACCTGTTCAAGGAGAGAAGCCGGTTGTTTATGCGGGATCATACTGCTCGTGCACGCGTTTGTGTGCGCTCACATTGACCCCCAGGCTCAGCAAATAATGCACCGTGCTGCTCATGCCGCTGGATGCGGCGGCGTGGAGAGGCGTGTAGGCTTTCTTGTCCTTACAATCCACCTCAGCTCCACTGGCCACCAGCAGCTTCACCACCTCCAAGTGGCCTGAAAGGGAGGAGAAATGAGGAGAAAAGAGGAGAAATGAAATCCATTTTGATTCGTTTGAAAACAAACGCTAGTAATTTACCCATGTATGCTCCCCAGTGGATAGCTCTCCGGTCCTTCTTGTCAAAAGCATTGATGTTGGCTCCTCGGGACAGCAGCAGTTTCACCATCTGATATCAAACGCAAATTCCAATCTTTTTCCTCATTTCCCCAAGCCCGTCAGAGCGCCACGCCAAAGCCACCGACCTCCACGTGTCCGCTGAAGGCAGCGTGGTGCAGAGCGGTGCGTCCCGCCCGGTCGGACACGTTCACGTTGCTGAGCAACGGCACCAAAGCCTCGGCGCAGCGCACCGCTTTGTTGCTAGCGGCGACGTGGAGCGGCGTCTGCCAGTTCTTGTCCCGAGCATTCACATCTGCGCTGTGCTTCAGCAGCGCTGCTACTGCGTCCTGGAAAAAGATCCGGTCAGGGAAGTTTTTGTCCTTCTGTGGAGCCATTTGCAGGCTGAGCTCCATAAAGTGACAATTATTCTCCGGCCCTGACAGAGCAGCTTCCTCCTTGGTGACTAAAGTGAGAACAAGGATCATCTGACAGAGATTCGTTAGGGTGGTTGGAGGAAACTAAAAGAAAACAGGGAATGAAAGCAGCGGCACAGAGGACAGATTCAAATGCCGCTCCAGCAGCGATTTCCACACGTTTAGGAGAAATTCTGCATTTAATCAACACACTAGCGCTATGTCTATTTTTTTCCTTTTTTAACTTGAGCTTTAATAATACACTTTCTGTCGTGTCCTGAACACCTCCCCTGAATAAGAGTCACAATGACTGGTTGAACATCCAGAAACCACTGGGATTATTGCTGTGGATGGTGGGCTTACTGGGCTATCCGTTAGCGTTCGGCTAAACACCAAAACACTGGAGCCGTGGTACCAGAACCTCCCCTTCCTCCATGTTGTTATCATCCTAGCCGTAACATATTATCCCAGTTAATTGGGATTGAAGATTATTGTGATACTGGGGACTAAAACAGGGCGCTAGTGAAGTGTGTTACCTCACTACACGAGGCGACAGCTCGGTGAAGAGGCGTCAGCCACTTGTTATCTTTGGCGTTAACCCTGGCTCCTTGAGAGGAAGAAGAAGAGGAAAAAAAAAACAGTCATTCGTGAAAAGTTCTCACAGTCAATCTTCAGAAAGTAAAAGGAGAATGAACCAGGCCGTTTGGTATGTGGAAGAACCGTATGAAGTTGCTCTTTTTGTCATGGTTTTTGGGGACCGGGTGTTGCATCATCCGTGGCTGGAAAATGTACAACTCCCACGACTCTCTTTCAGGCGCAGCGTGGGGGTTAAAATAGCCCTAAGCTGCACCTGTTGCTTGCCCTTCACCTTATCAAGCACACACACACACACACACACGCTACGCTCGTGTTGGCACGAGGCGGCACCGCCTCCTGACGTGACAGTCAGGCTGACACGGAACCCTATCGGATGAAGCGTCAATCATCCCTCAGGCTGCCTGTCCCTGGCTCTGTAGCCCCATCGTACGTAGGTGGATGAAGCGAGTGTCGGAGGCTCCACCTGAGAGGACGACGCAGCTCGATAATCTCAGCAGTCTCCCAGGTAAGCGGCCGCGTGTAGAGGCGTTCGCTTCTCGTTGTCCTGACGGCAGGAAAAACACACAAGAGAGGAGGAACGTTATTCCTGGAACACTAACACACAACGTGAGCCATCACACCGGGTGTGTGTTGTTGGGATTTCTCTCTTTTCTTCTCTTCCTCTTTCTCCATCCGCGCAGTCATGAGGCTGATCCGCAGGAAGCCGGCATCAATATGGGACTGAGCCGACTTCTGCTCCCTTTGCACTTTTTTATCGCGCACGCTGGTCGCGCACGGAGGCTTTTACACAGGGACGTAATCAGAGCGGAGGCTCGGAAGCGCTGAGTCGACGAGACTCACCTGAACGTTGACGTCCTCCTTCTTCAGTATCAGAGAGCGAACCTCATCCGGGTCCACGTTGAAGATGGCTCTGAGCAGGGACGGCTGCAGAGACAAACGACAGGCCGGCAGAGACGCGTCACACACACCGTTAGCGCAGGTCGGAACCGTCTGTGCTGACAACGGCCCCATTCAGGGGAAATAAATGACGCCGGCAATATAATCCTGAGGTGGGAGAGGGATCGAGGCGCGGCGTTTTATCGCCGGTTTATGGCGGCGGCGGCTCCATCATGTGCAAATTATGAGAAAAACCTCATGTGATTCTCTTTAGACGACTGTCCAGCAGTCCAGAAACAAACTGCAATAATCACATGATACTTTACTTTGTGCTGTGACCGTTTTTCAGAAAAAAGAATTTTTATTTCTAGTTTATCTAGAAATGATAAAACGGTCTCAGAAAGCGACGACTACACCAGGGTCCTGCCGAATTAAGGGCCAGGCTCCCTAATTCCGTACTACTCTACACACAGTTTTGATGTGCCGCTCTCTCGTTTCAACCTATCTAAAAATATGCCGCGGGCCTCCGTGAAGCCCACCTTCCTCCCTACAGCCGTGGCAAAGGCCGCTGATGAAGGACGGAAGAGCTCGCTCCTTCTGCTGCTGCTGAGAACGCTCCTTCCGGGAGGCAGCCAATCAGGTTTGTCCGTATCCAGCCCCGACAAACGCTGGGGCTGTAGGTAATCTATGCGAACTAGCGGCTGTCTCCTATAGCAGCTCTGGATCCGCGGTTATATCGGTGCTATTTTTAGTCCTGGAGATGAGTGTTTGATGTCCACTAACACAAATTCCAACCTAGACAAGAAGACAACAGTGCATCTGAAGCACGACACAACCCCCCACCCACCGAGCCCTGGTGGAGAGGCTAACTGGGACGCCGATCTCACCTTGTCCTGGTGGCCGGCGGCCTTCCGGCAGACGGGACGGGATCTGCGCTCGGGCGGTGATCTGCACTGGGGAGGCGGAGGCGGAGGAGACGGCTCATCTTCCTCCACCTCCTCCAGCACCACGATGCAGACGCGGCTCACCCGCTCCGACAGCATCAGGCAGAGCGCTCTCACACACCCCGGTGCGACCGCTCCCCCGCTCCCATTCACACGCACGGATGAGCGGCGTTCCCTCTCACATATGTGCCAAATAAAGGTCCAGAAAAGTCAACAACGATTCCCCTAAACCATGTGGTTTCCTTGTCAAACTAACCCGTGACATGGCGTAAAATCCAAAGTTCAATCCGGCTCAGCGTAGCTTTGCTGCAGGATTTCCCTCTCGCTCGTGCGCTTGCTCCATGAGCAGCAGCGGCGGCGGGCAGGGAATTCCTCTGCGGAACGGTGGTGGTGGGGAAACAGCACGCAGCAGAATGCGCCTGGGCTCCCAGGAAGCTACGTATCCTCGCCGCTCACACAGAGCGTGTGTGATCAGCGCGCACGGGGGCTGCAGCAGCCAATGCATGAGCCGCTCACGCTGGGCGGAGAGAGGAAGGGAGGGAGGGAGGGAGGGAGGGAGCGAGGATGAAAGGGGTCAGAGAGAAGCATCCAGGGTTACCTACTGTGGAACTTCGGGACACAAAGAAGGATGAATGGGCCAGTGATGAAGAGTGGGTGTGAGGACACCAGTGGGCTCACACTGGTTACATAAAGGCCACCACCGAAAAAGATTTCCCCCTTTTTTTTGGTGTTTAAATCCGCTCGTAACTTCCACAACCATATTTTTTTCCCAGTCAAAATGAATCCGAGTTTTAGCACCATCACAAAGTGTGTGTTACAAGGAAATCGAAGCAGCCTGTGTGTGTGTGTGGTTTTGGTGCATCGGTAGCACCAAAACAAAAGTACACGGTTCCTCGTTATAAAACTGGAACAAACTGGTTGGGCCAGATTGCGGGACTGCTCATGGAACCAGTGCATGTCTGTTTGTGCGTCTCCGTCTCCTCCATAATAAGCCCAGATCCCAGAAAGATCCAGCCAAACCACACAAGCCCCATTACCGCCGAGGGACGGATGCAGCGAGCGAGGGCAAACGAGGGGAAGAAAAAAAAGACGGAGACTTTTTTTCCCTCAAATGTGGCTCTAATGGACTTAATTTAAAACACAGCACAACAATTTCCCTGCTCCTTCAGAAGAAAAAGACTAAATAAAACAAAATAAATCACCTCACACTTAAAAGGAAGGAGGTTTCAAAAACCAGACAGAAAATAAAAACCCTGACAGCACGGAGGACAGTCGCAGCCCAAACGTGAACAGAGGAACACCAATAAACACCAACAGCAACATTTAAAGAACCAAAACATTCCAGGAGCTGCAGGAAAGCTATCAAATGCACACGTAAAGTGAAAGTATGCAGCTTCCATGACCTCTGCGGTGACCCCATGACAGCATGCACCCCTGTAAAGTAATCCCGAGGCACAAACACGGAGGACGCACGTGTTGCGTCTGTCATGTGCCCTGACTGATGGTTAAAGTGTTGTAGCAAAGATTTGTTTCAGCAGCTTGAATTTAGGGACATTCTGTTCCATCCACACGGACGTCTGTTGGTGTAATTCCTCTCCCATCCGACAGAGGGAGACATTCTTCGACCGGTAAATTACGCTCTTTTATTTTTACTTTTACTTTTATTTCAGTCAGTCACGCTTGATTAAATATACTTCCTCAGACAAGTGTGTCACACGCCCTTGGAAATTGTAGCACGTCCCCACAATGGTTTCCGTACGTGACTATTTCTGTTCATACACCCCGTCCAGTTGTCTATCAACAGTGTAACACAGAACAATGGAGGGGGGGTATGTGAGGGGGTAACACAGCAACTGCCTGAGGCCTGGGGTCAGACCAGAATAGGCCAGAATGCTGAACAGTAATTGGCACCGATTACTGTTAAGTAACTGCCTAAAACGCCTGTACGACTATGCAGCCACCTGGAGGATCATGGTCAAAGAGTCGTGAGAGTTCCTCATTGTAAGGTTACATAGGTGACAAAGTGAACATTCACTCTGACTCAGTATTGTGATTAGGATTGGGTCAGGATCTAAGCATCTGGCATTTCTCCAGATTTTGTAACATTTATCCAAAAAGAGAGACCTGACGCTGCCCCGCCACGGTTGAGAAAAGCTCCGCTACTGGTCAGACCAAAAAACGCTTCTCAAGTTTGATCTCAGACTTGTGCCAGTTAATGTGAATCTTTAATTAACAAATTACTAACATTACTACTCAGGGAATAAAGTGCAGAGGTGCTTTTAACAGATACTGTACAAAATAATACCCCATTATGCTTTTTGGGCCAATTAAGACAATGAATCACACACTTCCTAAAGACTGACCTAATTTATTTCTAAGAAATTATGGAAGAAAAAAAGAAAACAGTCTGAAATTAATCCAAGGGGAGTCAGAATAATGGTTGACGTGTCCAGTAAAGACATGTCCATTGCTGTCAAGTGTTTTCTGCAGTAATAACAACCGAGATCTTGTGGAAAGTGTCCAGTTGACGAGCAGCACGTCCAACCGTTTCAGCCTGACAGTCCTCATCTCTGCAGCAACAGGTGAGCAGATGCCCCGGAGAAAAGCTGCCCATGTGGGCTGAAATCACAGCAAACTCCCCTGAAAACAGGCGTCTCGAATGCAAACCAAATCGTTTCTCAAGAGGCATCCAGTGGATGGCAACCCGTGTCAAAACCGAAGCTGTTCAGACTTGTCAGGAGGCAAAGAAGCTGCCATGGCTGCAAAAGCAAGAACCCCCCAACTAATGTAGCCAGCTGTGGTCTCCAGTCCATCATCACCATTAAAGTACACAAAGCCAAATGGAATAAAGGGCTGATCCTTAATAAGACAGGTTTAACTGAATAAATGTAACTTTACACAGACACGGACCAACGTTAGCATTCTTGAACGCTATCGTCGTCTGTGTGGCTAGCTAGTTAGCAACCGTGTCATACAGCTCGAAGAGCCCATACAAACCCAAGTAGCATTAACTTAACGATAAGAATACGTATAAAATCAACATTATATTTTAGGATGTGTAAAATTAGCCAATTATTAACTATCTGCGTTAGTTACTGGAGTTGAAGCACTTCGTAGATAGCAAGTTGATGCAACATGGTGTTCAGTAACATTAAAGACCAGCTTTTATTACTTTCGCAAATTACATCGACTTAACGCAAAGTCCGACTTTTGTGGAGCTAAGTGGATAATCTTACCTGCTCTTGTATCTTCAACACAGCCATTTTCCTCCGTGGAAATAAATCCAACAAGGAGGCAGTAACCCAGCCGGGATTTACGGTTCAACTGCGGTGATGGGAAGACTCCGCAAGGGAGCCGGACGGTGACGGTCCACCTTCCTTCTTTTCCTTCCTGACATGAACAGGACGGGGTCAAAAGGGGGAATTTGGGACCAAAATAATACAGCTAAACAGGACACACGACCGACGCGGATCCCTGCAAAACACTGAAGTCAGCCACAGCGGACGGCTGGATGTGGAACAGCACCGTGAAGGTCTAATTTCCATAATTTTTAAGTGAGGCTTGAACGCCACACTGACTTCTTTACAGCTGCTTAGAAGGCGTCCGAGGACTACTTCACGGGCACTCTGGAATTTTCACTACTCACCCCCCCCCCCCCCCCCCAAAAATGTAAGGAATATATAGAATAGAATAGAATATAAAATATATGTTTATTTATCCCACAACGGAGAAATTTACTCCCTAAAAACAAATATGAGCACACATAAACATTTTTATTCATTTTAGATTCTAATAAATATGCTTTATATCAATATCAATAACCCATCAGTAAGTCCAACTTTCAATTCTTTCCTAGTAAATTCACTAATGAATGCTTTTTAAGCCTTTGAGACATTTATTCACTGACAGGTCGTATGTTGTTTGCTTAAATTAGTGAACCACATTTGACTCTTTTTTTATCTTCTTGCTTCGATCGAAGGTGGTGAATTAATTTCACAGAGGTCCCGGGATGTTTGCCACAATTTCCACAAACGTGGACGTTGTCCACCACCTGTGCTCGTGTGTGTGCCCTCAGCTGTAACCAACCACACCGATGCTGGATTCAGGACACTTGGTGTCATCTTCCTGCGCTTGTCGTGTCTCATATGACCTTTACCCTCTTGTGTTTGATGGGATTTGATTTGCAATCAAGGACGACTCGCTGTGGACAAAAGAAAACGTTTCAGTTGTTTGTAAAACTCTTCTGAGAAGTGAAGCCCAACGTGCTATTCGTTTGCAACTGACCTTGTCCACATTTCCCAATCCTCCTCCTCCTCCTCCTCAGTTTGAAGCTGCAGTGATGTCTGCTGACTTTTGTCAAATGTGCTACGGACAGCAGGTTTCAGAATTCCAGGCAGCCTCCACTGTGCATGTGAAAAGACAAGAGACAGAAGATCTCACTACCAGATTGTTGTGCATAGGACTAATGTATAGATAAAACAAGTTTGCACACATTCATGTAAATATTGGTCACAGCACTATTCCAAAACCAGGTGCTGGCCTCAAAACCTGCAGGACAACCGGAAAAAAGGATTATAGGCTCCCAGAAAACCTAATTCTGTTGTCACTATTTAATCAAATCACTCAAAACACTCCAAACTTAAATAGCTGCTGTAACGTCGCTAAAATGGTGCGATTTGCATGTTCTTGGAATGGCCAAAAGTTTTGTTAACATCAAAATATGCCTCAAGATCTATTGGTGTAATCTAATTTATTATTGGACGAAAGAAAAAAACGGTTAAGATAACTACTGGACACATGTAAAGATGCACCTACTTTCTGTTTATATATAGAATATAGAATTTAACAACTTTATCAAACAGAGGACGGCCGTTTCGGTGACCGTCTTCTTGCTTTAGTCTGGAAGCCTGATCTTTACAATCTGTCATTGCTTTTTCAATCACGCCTAATATTTCGGAGGTAACCGCATGCAGTCTCTCGTAAATAAAGAATTTCTAATTCTTCGAAGATGTTCCATTACTTTGATGGATGCCAGCCAGTCTCCAGGTTCCGCTACCGAACCACCTCGCTGTGTCCTGCGCATCTCTGATAGTAGGCTATACAGGTGCCTGCTTAGAATACTTTTTTAAGCAGATTTGTTTCAAAATTACTGCATAAGCGCGTTTACATATTTACTATCAGAATATGGAGCCATCTGACATTCATCATGACGAAATTGTGTCTAATGTCTTTTTAAACAGGCATATTTCTGGCAAACAAATGTTGGTTTCACGGCTCGTCCTTTGTGCAATACCACCGAGTTCCGCCTGGGGGCAGAGTACAGAAAACCCTGGCTCCAATTCATTTTCAATCGCGAAATTTAAACATTTAAACAATGTTTTCATTACTCATGGCGGTGTCAACAGCTACATTTCATCTTTCATTGAAATATGACTTAGTGGTCCATCTGAAAATACTTCCATAACTCATCAGGTTTGAATCTTTACAACCCTGGGCTGGAGACTGAGGTTACATCCTTCCCTCACTGATCTTCCATCTTCGAACTTCTATCAAAATAGTTTCAGAGTTAGAAAAAAATTGACCTTTATGATTGTGAAATTTGAGACCTTTTTATTTTTTATTGAAACTATTGTCACTGTCACAGTGAGAAGATAGTCACAGTGTTTGTGGCTCAGTCCTACGGTGAGAAGGACTTTTTGCAGGACAAGGAGGAGCTGCTGCAGGTGTAACCATATTCACAGCAGTGAAGACCATCAGCACAACACTGGCCCTGAAACACAACATCACACAATCAAATCCCCGTTACAGTGGTGAAATGATGTCAAGGTTGAGTTAACATTTAATGCACAATGCACCATTTGGTATGGACAACAGCCCCACTGGCCCTGGGGGTCTTTGCAGCACGTCATCTTCTCTGGGCAGGAAAAGCTGGAATCACACTTCACGCCCACGGCTTCTTGAACGTGGTTGCTGATTTCAGTGAGAAGCGTCAGTGGTTTCTCCTTAAAGAAAAGGCACGTTACAGTAGGCGTGCAACCTACATGTTAAACATTGCTCGTTATTATGTCATTCTCTGATTCATGTTGTCACGGTGACCACCGCAACGCATTATAGGCAAGTCTTTACATATTTATCAGACTTATGTCTAAATAGTCCAATTTTGAAACAAATGTGCCTTAAGGTTTACCCCACTCACTTTATATATGACGTATACAGTTACAGTAATTATATATGTCATACCTGCAGCAACATGCTTCTTTCCTCTGGAGCGGCAATGAGGGCAGCCTGGAATACAGAGGGCCGTTCTCTGGCTAGAAAAGGATACCTCAGGCTCTGCAGGCAGTGTCGGGAAGTAGAATCACAGTGGTAGCCCATGGGACAACAGTGGCGCCCATCCAAACAGCAGTTGCCCTGTGACCATAGTTTTGTCAGTATTGGACGTAATTGTATCTTTCACCTCCTAGTTTATTCCTCGCGAAAGAATTAGGCTCATCACAGGACCCTTGAAACTCCTGCAGCAGAACTCACGGGAGAATATATACAGCAGGACCAGACACCAGTTGGGCTCCTGCAACAGGTATTGCCGTCGGGACACATGTAGTGGTTGTCACAATGGACAACCAGGCTGTCCTCCTCCTCCGCCGGGTCGCGGCTGTCCTCGACCGAGGCGGGCAGGACGAGAGCGCTTGATCTCTCCGCCTCCTGCATCACCATGGGGATGCTGAACCACGGCAGGCTGTGTTTCTCGCACATCTGGGTGGCGAGGTTACAGGTGTACCTTGAAGGGCAGCAGTGGAGCATGTCGGAGCAGCACACCGCCTGGACAAGGACAGAAGGCAGGTTTGGGGACGTTTTTCACACCCACGTCTCCAAAGCCCCCCAGGCCACCTACATCTGGATATGGACAGCAGCTGTATCCATCGGTATGCCGACAGCAAGTATCTTTGCCTGGACATTCTTTCCCATCGGGACATTGGACACAGGACACGACCCCCAGCAGAAGCACTCCGGCCACCAGGGAGAGAGTGATCTTCAACATCTGCAGGTAAAGCATACAAGATGGGGGGAAAAAGCTGCTAATCTCACTTTTCAAGCCTCTTGAAACCTAGAATCTGTCACTTACTTTGTGAAAACCAGGTTTCCAGTCAGGCGTCTCACACTTCCTGTTCTGTACCACTGAAGCGGCTCTGCTGCTTTTTATAAGCCAGTCTAGGACCTCCCACAGGGGACCAAAGTGAAAGGCCCTCAGACGTCTCTGCATCAGCCCAGCAACCCAGAAGTGGCCCACCTACCCAGAAGTGGCCCACCTACAGCCACCTGACTGACCTGGTTCCCTCTGAGCATTTGGGTAATGATTGTTCCAAAGTGATACCATAAAGAAATAAAAAAAACAAGAATAACCTTTGGCCCTCGTGGTAAAATAAAAATCTCCACATTTGCCACCCTCTTGCGTGACCTTTGAACCCACATCTGAAGATGACCATTCTAGCAGAGCACTCGTTGTGTAACATTTAACGCACAACTCGGTGTTTTCCCACCACTTTTTTCTTACTTCAATCTGATTTTAAATAAAAGTTGCAACATTTCAGCTGTGCTTCTCGTTATTAAGAGGAACTGAGTAAACCTCTGGGTGCACAGGAGGGTGGCCACTTGTGATCAACATCCTTTTTGTTCAGCAAATCTGGACTTTTCTAGGGAACCGTTTACCTGAAGACTGCCGCAAAGAGTCAAAGGGTTTGACACTAGGCCTGGTGGTAGCCAGAGACAAGAGGAGTGATGAAAAAAGTGCAGTAGAGGCTAAAACAATACTTTATTAATGAATTCCCACTGTTTTACATTCACACCAAGGGGGGACACTTCAGAAGAGAACACTTTTTTCTTGTATAAATGTGCGACTGCGGAACAAACCAAACTTCAATATGAGGCTGGCGGGACATCAGATCTCCATGCACGACACAGGCACGAGCATAAGAACCCCATCTAGCAGTTAAAAATAAAGGTGTCAGGTCTGACACGGAGGCTAGCTCCAGGGAGGGCCGACCGGGACGCTCAGGCCAACGTCTCGAAGGCGAGAGGGGAAGAAAAACTCACAAAAATCGCATCAGTCGCCTGGTTTTCATCTTGGCAAAACAAATCATCCAGAAGGGCGAGAAAACAATGCAAGATATGCACCCGTGTTGGCAGCAGAGAGGGACACGTGCCTCTCAATTTCATTGGAGTACCTGCAGCTTTACTGACGTGCACGTCTCCTGCGTGAGTGTGTTTTGCGGAGCATGAGGACGAACGAGTGGACTCAGGGCTGCATCCTTTAGTCAAAGTCAGAGTCTGAATGAGATGCCGCCTTCTTTTTCTTTTTCCTGCCATGTTTCTTGTGCTTCTTTTTCCTCTTCTTCTTGGACTTTTCCTGCCAAAATAACCGTCTCTGGGTTACTCACTCGAATCAAGCGCCAAAACTGAAAGCAGAACTCTCCAGTCTCAACTGTGCAAAAACACATAAGAGAATTTTACGCACCGCTGCTTTCTCCCTTTCTTCGCTACTTCTCCTTTCCTTTTTGATATCAGCCTACAGTAGTAAAAGTATTAAAATCTGACCCCAGAAAAGGGAAGTTGAGACATGTGTTTTTTTAAATCTGTAAAAGCAAAAGGTTTTTTTTTCTCCATTCCAGGTGTTTGAAAGTTGCTGGAGCATTCTCACCTTTAGCTCCCAGCCAAAAGTATTTGAACTGTTTTAACGGCAGCAAAAAGGCAACAAAATAAAGGAATGGAATCACAACACTTGGCCACTGAAAGAACTCGGAAAGAGAGAAGTAGGACCTGAATGTAGAAGTTGGATTTTTTTACTTCATCCCAAAGTATGTACTACAAAACCCCAGCAGACTCACCACCTCCTCTCCGTCTGAGTCCACAGACGATGCTGAAGACGAGACTTTAGTACTTCGCTCCGTCTTCCTTTTTCTGCTCCGGCTTTTTTCATCCTTAAAAAAAAAAAGTATATTTATTAAAGGGCAAACACCACACTTGCCTTATTTCTAGTTCACCTAAAACCTTGATAGAACATTTAAAGTGCATATTTCCCAACTGCAAAAGTAATTATTCCATCGTAACCTTTACAGCACGTTGAAAAGCCTGTAAATTGGTCCAGCTAGAAATGATGAAGCTCCAAATGATGTTTGGTCCCACCTTCTTGGGAGGACATGTTAGCATCCTGGGAGAAGAGGAGCTCTGAGCCTTTTTCTAACCAATCAAGATGACTTTAGCTTTGGAGAAATGACTGTAAAGGCTCTGGGGCCGGAAGGGCCCCCCAGGCCCACCTCTGTCTTAGACTCCCCCCAAGTAAGTAAATAGTGAAAAAAAAATCACCTTATCCCTTTCTCCATCATCCCTCATTCTTCTCTTTTTCTTCTTGGGAAAAAAAAATTAAATCAATTGGGCACATTTAGAATAACAATGACTTTTTTTAAAAAACAGAGAGGAAAAAAAACCTTGCTCTCCACGTCGGAGTCTTCCTCTGAGGTGTCCGGTCCTCTCCTCGCTGAGGACTTCTTTCGCTTCCGTTTTTTTTTCATCTTCTTTTCATCCTAGAAATAAAAAAAACACACTGCAGTGCTGCTTTCTGCAAAAGGCTACTGTATGGAGGTCTTTGCTTAGGTGATGACGTCTCGACGGGAGCGAGTCGTGTCTTGATTTACCTCATCTTCGGAGTCAGAGGAAGAGCTGCTGGGAGAATCAGAACTCGATGAGGAGGAAGATGAAGAATGCTTGACCAAAACACAATGAAATCAGGATTTGTTAGACATTTCTCTTGCTAACACACAGAACCACTGAACACTGTTTATCTGAGTTTGTGTGTGTGTGTGTGTGTGTGTGTGGTGGGGATGCAGCCGACAAAATGGCTCAGCCGTCCCTCAAAATACTGGAGGTTTCTCCTCACCCTGTTGGATTTTTTCTTCTCCCTCTTCCTTTTCTGAAGACACATAGAGGCAAACTCAGTGAAAATGCTGTTAAATTGTAGGAGCTTATATGTCTGGAGGTAGCAGAACATACTTCTTTTTTGTCTTTCTTCTCCTCCTTCTCTTTGTCTGCTGTCTTCTTGTCTTTGTCGCTTCCACCCAATAACTTCTCCCGGTTTTTTGCCAGTTCTTTTCTCCATTTCTAAACACAAATCAATGCCTGAAAATGGACGTATTTGCCACTAAACCTAACACAAAAACATGTCAGGCACAGACTTATGATAGGATTTTATGATACTAGTATCTTTAATCTACAAAGTCACAAGCATACATCATTCATTTTGTCCTCAAAGTCAGCCAGGGCACGAGAGCCTTTCTTTTTCTTCTCCAGCTGTTCTTTCAATTCCTCCCTGATAAAGACAAAATAACCACTTTAAAAAACACATTGAGAAGAAATACACATATTACCAGTAGCCTAAGAGATCTTTCAGTTTTTGGCTGCTGTTTTCCTCTAATGCAACTTTTGGACGGATGATGCCAAAACTATGTTTGAAGTTTCAGGATTTTAAAAGAGCAAGAGGGAAATTCAAAAGCAGCTAGCAGTTTTAGCACAAAAAGGCATGTTATCCATATCAAAAATGACTGGGGTGCAAACTGTATGCCTTTTAAATTGCAAATAATTTCTGTGGTATGATATTTCACATAAACTTTCTACTGACATTGTGGCGAGCACATGATATATTATTTTATCATTGACTATCACGCATTTTGCACTAGGTGCAGACACAGTCCGTATGTCCCCGACAAATAGCCAGGATCAGCAAGTGAGCCTAAATTTTAGCAAAGGAAAAATGCAGGATAGCAATAATACCATTAACATATCATCACCTGCAAGAACCTTCCTTTCAACTGTCCTGATTTGGAGTGATATTTAATATTTCACTAGAATAATAAAAGGATAAAAAGGGGGTTTTTTTTGTCAGCAGCAGCTTCTTGACTTGGGTAAGAGTTAAGGAGACGTGTCAGGGGCCACCGTCCTGACTCACCAGGTCGGTCTCGGTCTGCTTAAATAATCCTGAATTGTTGGTCCGGAATTCTGCACCGGTCCCCTGGCTCGTGCAGCAGCAATTGGGTTGACATATGCCTAAAACACACACACACACACACACAGACACATACACGCACACGTACACGTTTTCAAAAAGAAGATGTGCGCATTGTGCAGTGTGTTCATTTTTGCGCAGTTGCAACGCGTGAGCTACAGCGTGTAAAACAATCCTAACCTAAAGCAAAAGAAAAAGTGTTTAATTTAAACAAACAAAAGATAGGATTTCTGATGTCATAAACCAACTAGTAAATTCTAATCTAGGCCAACAATAAGGACATTCTGAGGCGCTTGAGTTGGTTAGCCAATGCTAATAGCTGTGCTAAGGCTAAGCTGTTGCTGTCTTTAGGCTCACTAAAATTTTAATTTAGGGCCAGTATATTATCGCTGCTTTAGTAACACGACTTACCACTCTGTTATCTCGCTTGCCCATTTTTACTTATAAATGAAAGAAGACGCTACTTATAGAAATTCACCATTAATGGTAGCTAAGATCACATTGTTTAACATTAGTGTTGTTTTTCCCCCACTCATATTTGATGAAGACCCGCCTTATTCTTCCTCTAATTGGTCAGAATGTGACACAACAAAGAACATTTTAATTGGGCAGATATCTGTTGAAGCTGGCAAAATCGCTGCTCCTGATTGGTCTACAGGGGAAACAAATCACACGTCATGAAGGATACGAACCAACCACAATGACCAAAGTCTTCTTCACGTTCCACAGATGTAAATAAAGTTGCCTTGACTCATTACCGCCACCAAGTACGCCAGGCTAGTACTGCAGTTTAAAATCCGTATAAGGTTAGGAACAATTTAAGAATCCAAGTACTTTATCGATCCCTACAAGTTATACGTTTGAGTCAAATCCAAAAGTACAAACAAAAATTGATTGAAAGACCATCTTTTTATTCAACTTGTGTAACAATAAAAAGACACCACTGCCACCCCTCATACACAAGCATAATGACTGACTTGTCTCAAGTTTTTATATGCCTAAAAACAAAATGTCACACAGGAGCACTGGTGTATTTGAATTAAAAGAATAACATGTCGGCTTTAAAATAATAATAACAAAAACTAATTTCCTTTATTTTAGATGAGACTGAAATGTGTTACAAATTGGTAAAAAGAAGCACAGTGATCAAGTGTAATTAAATGAAAGCAGTACTATTTCAATTGTAAACTACCGTACGTCTAAAGTATTTTGGGCTTTCATTGCATTGTACATACCACCCACACCAGATACGAGTTTTTATCAATGATCCACGCAGTGCTCAGTCTAGACAATTACACATTAAACTACCATGTGTTGTCCATCTAGCAACGGTTGCTGGTACCAAAAAAAAATCAAAACAAACAAAACAAACAAAAACAAAACCCAACAGGCAGTTATATTCAGACAGTAATGACTACAGTAACATATAATTGATAAATAGGAATGACAGTAGAAGATCCCTCATGTGTTGTGGGACAGCCTGAAAGAAGAAGACCTGAAGAAGTTGTACTGTGGTAAGTTTCTAGCCCATGGATGTGCAAACTGTGTCCGGAAGGGTCGGACAGAAGAACCTGAGAAAGTCGGAGTGTGTCTGAGTGTGTGTTCGTGTGTTAGCAACACTACTTGGAAAAAAAAGAAAGAAAACCAGTGTTAAAAATATGCTACTGTTCTGCAAGAACTAGGATGTTAAAAAAATACAACTCTGCATAACTTTTAAATTTTTTTTTAGTTAAAAAACTGGAGTTGAATACTTGAATAAGGGGAACACGTGTTTAAAATCAAGCAAAAAAAAAAAAAAACTGTACAGAAGAATATGTGCATTGTCATTTCTTTAAAAAACCCATTTTATAACTCATAGCAAGTGATATTGAAAAAGCACCCAAAGAGCCTTTTAGGATTTCCATTAGACAAAATACTCTCGCCAGGCGACATTCCACTTACCCTCACTATCCCCACAACCATCTGCTTGCACGACATATCTGTGGACTGACCACGTGCTCATCAAAAATACATGCCGTTAGTCTGTACTTGGCAGTCTACATACACTGTACAGCACCACCGGCTAACATTCCTTAAACTGTCTATCTATTCTTACAAATTCAATATTTTCCTAAAGTGTTGGTGTAAGCAGTACAAATTGTGGCCCAGCATCTCAAAGGACTCAAGTAACAATTTGATAAAAAGCATATACCGGTAAGACTTGCCAATAAGAGAATGTAAATATGGATTATTGGCCACACACTTGAATGTAAAATGGTGCTGGTAGGACTGTCTGCTGTGCGTTACTGGATCACGCTAAAGCAAATAGTTGCATTTTACATTTTCTAGTATTAAAAGTCAAAATGGATGAAGCAACTCATCGTCTTCAACTAACAGCACGTCATAACGTCCCAGGAAGGGTGCAGAAACCATTAGAATCCCGCTACTGGTCTGCAGTTACACAAAATATCAGCAAGGTGGCAGAAAAAAACTGGAAGAAGGGCTGGAATGAAGAGGCAGGACGCAGCGGTCTGGCTTGTGGCGCCTTCTGAGGGCCGAGTGACTTTGCTACATGTCAGTGGTAGTGTACGCAGGAGGTCCGTGGCTGTTCTGTGGAGACGTCCTCAATGTCCCCACTATTACCAGACGATCTAAAATTCAAGTCTCTGCTTTTTTGCATTGTTAAGAGTCAATTATCAAAATTCAACAACCTAAAAGCAGCAACAACGATCCATCGGATTAGGGAAGGAGAGCGTTTGTGCATTTTTCATTGGGTTGGCTGCACTGTCCTTCTGGGCACCACCCTCGATGTTTGTGCTATGGTTTTCACTGTACGTTGACTCAAAACTGATTGGACACTGGTTGCTGAGAAGCTACAACCAATCAAGAACAATTACTGAAGGGATACTTTAGAGGAGGCGGCGCAGCGCTCTCAGCCCGTAACACGAGCGTTTGACCAGATCAGCAGGTAATCTTATCGACACAGACAATAAAAGCAGCAAAAACACAATAATCTGAGGGGAGAAAAATAAAAAAATAAACTGCTGCCACATCAGATTGAGGAAAAAAGTCCGTTGGAACTTCTGTTCAATCATCTCCAAGGCTTAAAGCTGACAACACAGATGGAATCGATCAAAATCTACCTACCGATAAGCGTCCAAAAAGTCTACACAACAAACTCTGAATGTTGCCTTGACATGAAAACCACCGTGGTCGGGTTCAAGACTGTTGCTGCAGGACAGAGGAGGACATCAGGCAGTCCTCTCCTCCACCGTGGGCTTATTGCTTGGGATGGGCTGTGCCGCATAGACACTTCTACTGTGGCTATCCACACTTTGGAAATACGGGTGGTTCAGCGCAGCAAAGGCCGATATCCTCCTGGAGGGGTTGAAGGCAAGGAATTGCTGGAAAATAAGGAAGGACAACCATGGCTGGGTAAAAAAATCCATGTCTGAAATGTCAAAGTCTCGCTATGGTTGGAGAAAACATGGCAAGTTTGGATTTGTCTGCTACTAAGTACCAATAAGAGGGTCCGTCCTTGTTCGTCCATGTCCGGAACCAAATTCTCTATCGGCTTGGGGGGTCGGGGGGTGAAGGCACTCTGTGGTAAGGCCACTTCCTGGGGCCAGTCTTCTGCTGAAGGCACCCCGACAACACTGCAGAGTGCAACACATTTATCAGCACAGTTGGAATCCACAAACACATATTTACTAAACAAACAAACAAAAAAACCACGTTGAATTATATTCTAATCGCTCAGAAACGTGGACTAAACTGAGCTAAGCTGCATGTCTGGGTGGAAGCAAGGCTCACGTGTTTTGACTCTCTATTGTGGCAAATGGTATATTTTGACACAGACAGAATCAACTAGGAAATGCAGCTAATAATACTCACTCAAAAATCTTGCCCAGCTGATCAACATCTGAGTTTCCTCTAAATAGCGGCCTGGGAAAGAGGAAATAAGCAGGGTTTATTTTCAAGGCTTCGGCTGAAACATCTGCGTCTTCTTTATGTGCTGCGCTTTACAAACAGAAATACAGGCAATAAAATATTTTCATTTAATTTTTGGCCAAAGTCGTAGAGTATCAATTATCTGCCCGCTGAATAAATCCCCACAGTAAAGTGCGGATGAAGCGGCGCTGACATGCAGCTTTTGACCCAAAGCGATGAGGAATGTGTGACTGCGACGCGAGCGTTTGAAGTAGCCACACACTCGCAGCGCTGTCTCGTGTTGCCCGGACCGCTGAACTGGGAGAGAGGGAGGGGAACACAGTAGCGACGCCGCTCGCGGTTCCTGCGGCTTTGGAAGGCCGTGGGCGGCCATGCCTGCCCTGGCAGCGCTGCAGATTCCACTCGCCGTCATCGGTTTGGGATAGAAAAAGCCCGTTTAGGAATGGCGCGCGTGTGTGTCTGTCCTGCACCAGTGAAGGAGGAGGACGCACGTGAACTGAAAAGCCCTGCTCAACCTGCTATCAGAGGCAAATCGGTGGAGAAACGCTCAGATTTTGCTGATCGTTTTCCAGCAGATGTCAATGTAATGCAAGATCTGGTCACACGGGTGCACTTGAAGAGCGTCGCTCCACGGGTCGACTCGCCACCATGTGCTCCCTGTGTTTTCCCTCCTGCAGGAAGCTTCGCATAGCTCAACACCCACACTTTCCTACAGAGCCAGACACTGGGAAATTAGTCACAGAGGGCCGTTTTTGCACACGCTTACAATGACAACCAATCTTCTGTTCTGCTTCACTATCTGAGGTGGAACTGAGGGTTTGTTTCCGCCTCGTGAGCTGCAGTCCCCGCGGCTTCTGCAGTCGCGAGCCGTCCTACTGTAAAATGCCCGACTTTGACGGAGGGCTGATACCGCACACGCAAGTCTTTTCAGGACAAAGCGAAGCGCCCGGGTTGGAAAGCCATTTAAGATCAGACCAAACCAGTTCTGACTGTTGCAAAAGAAGAAGGAGGAAAAAAAAAAAGAAAAATCACCTACAGCAAAGTCATCGTGCCAAAACAAGTTGATAATTCCAAGAGGTCCCCTGTTTGAAACTGGAGGGGTTTTGTTGAGAAGGAATACTGGAGCTGGAAACACACGCGTGTTTAGGGACAACAGGGAGGCACAAACGCAACCCTGCATCCAGGCTTCTTCACGCCCGGCTTTAAACAAATGTGTGCCAGTGGAAGGAGGACAGAGAGTGGGCTCGGGCTGAGTCACGCTTTCTTTAGCAACAACACGGCTATGCGGCTGATTCCTCAACCTCTGGAATGTGCGCGTGCACGTCGGCGTGCGAGAGCGAGGATGATAGAGGGGACGCGCGCTCGGGCGTCTGGGCCTCCGTGTGCAGGAGGGTGCTGTCCCTTGCAGACGCACCAATTCGGTGACAAAAGTGTGAGAAAGTCAACACGGATGCGGGGCCTCTCCCCGACAGTAATGCAACCCAGTAAACCTTTTCAATTCGAAGAAATGTCAACACGAGGAGTGCTCTCTCCCTCCCCATTCACTCGGGCTATGACTCACGGCGACGCCATCCCAGCCATGCAGATGCAGACTTGCATGATATTTACTCAGATTGCTTTGTTACATTAGTCAGCTGTCTCCATTCTTGTTTCAAAAGACTCTGGTGACAAAAGTGTAGAGAAAGATCGAGAATAATAAATGGAGAATAAATAAAAAATAATAACTATCATTATTAGTCTTGAGACAAACGTTATGAAACACAGCCCGAGCTGTGAAGCATGGGTTACCAACTTAACCAGCCTCTGTACCCAAACTGGATGATTATTATCATCTTCCCCTCCGAGCAGCGGTGTTTATTCACCAGCTCTTGTTCCACACTTGACTTTCTCCTGCTGTCTTTCAGCGCTTCTCCCAGGTGCCCTTTAATCTCTAACAGGTGGCCTTTTAAATGCAGCCATCTTAATCACCTGCAGAGTTGCTTTGCGTGTGTGTGTGCGCGTGTGTGTGTGTGTGTGAGGGAGAGAGAGAGAGCGATTGTAGCCATTAAAGACCGACTTTGCCTTCTGCCCTAAGGCAGGGTTGGACAGATTCCAGACTGTAAAGACACACATGTCCACAGCAAAGTTGTTGTTTTTTTTAAAGGCTTATTGTGTCAGAGTGAGACAACACGCTCTCTAATCCAGACAAGAGACGGGGCTCTCAGACCGGCTCAGGGCGTCCCTGCTCTCCAAGAGGACGTGGGGCGGAACACTGTCCCTCTCTGTGCACAATTCAGTGTTACACAGCTATGGAGCCCATAATAAACCCCTGTCCAGGGTGGCTGTTCATTCATCCCAGGGAATATGAGCCACAGTGCATATTTGAGGAATGCGTGACTATAAATCTGACTCAAAGCAAGAGAGTAATCATAAAACGTGCATTGTCACCAAATCCATAAAACCCTGCTGGATAAAGCGTGGAACCATGACATCTCCCCAGGACTTAAAAGGCTCGTTGAACAACGTATTACAGCAAGACTGATGAATGGTGACGCTGGATACTGATTATGCTGATATTAAGCGATTTATTTTTTTTATCTAAAGGAATCTGGGGGGTGATATGAAATCAGTTCACCAGATTACCCAATTAGGCACCGAGAGAAGGTAAATCCATGTTATGGGCAACAAATCACGATGATCTGATGGCCAATCGTATCATTAAACATGCTGGCTGACTGTTATTACAGTACATCAATGCAATTCTTTGTCTATGGATCTCCACACTTTCATCCACGCAAAAGCCTCTCAAGATGTGAAGTCGAGTCATTTTTACCTCTCAAAAGCTTAGGCTTTAGTAAAATAACCTGTGGATGCATTCCAGAGAATGATGGAAATAGTGTTTGTATGGTATTAAAGTATCTTCTGACAGTCTTGTCCATTTCATTGCCTTTACGCTAGCGGGGGTCACACGAGGGCGGGGGCCTACAGTGTATCTGAGTGCCTCCATCTTGGGCCGTGAAGAGAGCTGGGGAAGGAAGCATAAATTACAGCCAGGGCTCCCCCGGCTCCCTACCTCCGACACACTCTTCTTATCTCCTCCGAAACACAGCCGGCTGCTTAGACCTCAGCTCGCTCTGGATACCGAAGCCCAGCTCTGCACACGGATATGAAAATTGGGCTGAAGCTTCGATGATAAATCATGGCTTCATACCCTGGCGGAGACGGTTTTTTTTTTTTTCTTCCTTCCTTCCCAAAATCAGACAGTTAAACTAAGAAAAACAGTCCGTTATTAACTCGTCTCTCCAGTGAGCGCGCAAAGTTCGTTAGACCACAAGCATGCTGAAACCACAGCGGGCAGTCTACCATTACTGTAATGGTTTGATAAGCCAACTGCTCACAAAGCATCTGACAGGTGCCAAGTGAAGAATATTCTACTCGTTTTTCAGTCGAACACTAATAACCAAGTATATTCTTCTAGATTCTAATGGAAAACATAGAATAAAACATCATCATCTACACAGGATGGGTGTATTTGCACTCTACAGTTTTAGGGGTAAATATTTTGATAGTTAGCATTTTAAAAGTATGAGTCGTCAGTGCTTCTTCTGATCCATTACATCCCCTGACCAGTGACCCCAGTAAGTAACACACGTACACCAGTGCTCTTTCACCTGAGGCAACAACCAAAAGTGCAACCATTCAAGAGCTCAATGGACGCAACCACCACGGTGGGTAAAGCGTTTCCCTGGCGACAACAGCCCAGGTGAGCCCAGTGAGTGTTTACTGTGAAGAAGAGAATGAGAGCCGGGTGAACGTTTACGGGATTTTCCACTCACCTTCTCCTGAACATCTCGGCAAAGATGCAGCCGACGCTCCACAGGTCCACCGGCGTGGCGTAACTGGATTGGAGCAGCACCTCCGGGGCTCTGTACCACAGCGTTACCACCTGGACAAGACACGCCAACTGGAGTTTGATTTAGGCCATATTTTAATAGAAAACGTCCAATTAATGAAAAAAATGACTGCAATTAGCTCTTGAGTGTGTGGGAGGAGTTGCTGCACACACCACCACCCACAGTCGTAGGGTTAATTTTTCTCTTTCACCCCTCTCAAATGGATGTAGGGTATAAAATCCCAACTTTATTAAAATGCGCATGATTGAACTTTGGCACGTGTATGTAAAAATAGTGAAATCTGCCTTCTGTTAAGGTGACCCCAGATAAAACAATACCGGGTTTGTCACCAATTCTGCCCATGGCTGAACGCACGTGCAGCCATTGCCTGCAGGAAAGCTGCAGCATTGTTAACAGCTACGGCAAGGAAAGCCTCCAGACGAAACTCAGTGACCCCTGGAAAGAGAGTGGACGGCTTCCAGGTGCTTTCCTCAGCTCCAGGCTTTTCCAGCAGCGCTCGACTGCTGCTCCACTCACGGGCCCTGCGGAAGCCTGCGTGTGGATCTCAGAGTCTGAGGCGCCTGTTAGCATAAAGAACGCGGTGGTGTCGCTGCAGAGTTTTTGCAAGCTGGCTCTTCTCTCTCCAGGAATATTGGAAAAAAACACACCGGGCTCTGTGGACGCTCTGTGGAGGTCTCTGCAACGGTGACGCACTACCGCTTCTGCTTAGCTTATGCTTTCAACATAAGTCTACGTTTGGTTTGGACTGGTCCTCCGCCATTGCTATGACTTCTCCCTTCAGAGTGAGCATTCGCTTGTTATTCCCACACCGGTACTGCAGATGGAAAAACAACAGAACTGAGTGATCCTTTCTTTCTGGTGGGCGGGCAGCCTGCACGGACCACGAAGCTGCAGCCTGATGTACACGTCTTTAGGAATGCTGAGTCAATGTGGATCAGAATCCAAATCCGTCCATCAATCTCTGCCTGCTCCTCTTTAATGCACAAGTTTGACTCCTCATACAAACATCCATCACACGTTGGCATTCAGGCCTCATTTGGGTTACTAACTGACTGTATAATAAACAGATGATGTTTTCATCTTCCACTGTTGCCAACAGGCTAAATTAGGATGACGTGCTTGTGAAATATTAGCAGCTAAACATCTAAACATCAGCACTGCGGTGGCATGGATCTTTACAATTTAGCTAAAAGCAGCATTCGGTCAAGACTCCCTTGTCCTGAAATCTGACCAAACACTATCCCGAATAACTGCTCAATGAGGCAGCTAAAAGTAAACATTTGGTCACATTTTTCCAGTTAAACTGAACCACACTATTAATAGTGCTGGTTGCAGCTTTTTGCACACGTCTGATTTTTCGTTCACTCACTTCCTGCTACACAGAAAATAGAGATGGGGGAGGATGTGTTGACCAAAGACGAGAGAGTGAAAACGCCAAAAGCAGAGCCTTGAAGTTTAATATGAATGAAAACTGCAGCGTCAAGGACAGGCGGCCAAGTCAGTGTTGCTAATGTGGTTGAATAAAGCTGCATTTTGCCCCCCCTCCATCCTAGTATATCTTGTACCACTTCACTTAATGACATATTGACAAAAAGAATCCTTAGGTGCAATTTTATGTTGTGCTATGCTGCTTTCCAGACTTGCTGCAGCAGCCTCGGGTACATGCAACAGCATTGCTGCATGCAGTACCCAAGCTTGCTTGGATGTACAGCTTTCTAGGAAGAACCACAGACCAAGAGCTCAGTATATTTCCGCTTCTGAAGACACTCACTCAAAATTGTAGCCACAATTACAGATTAAACCATCAACTTGTGCTGATAGGCTTAAACACCGGATGAATTCAAGAATACCAAGCTAAAAACAGCATTCTCAAGGGTAAAACTTAATATAAACCATTGATTCATTGACAAACTCGTTAAGTCAGTTGGCTTTCTTTTAAGACATAACCAATTTACACTATAAAGCTGCATATTTGTGTTCAGTGCTGCATGGCTGAGGTGCATTTTTCCAACGGTGGCTGAAATCCTGGGGCTTTGGTGAGTGATCCCACTACCTGATGTCAATTACCACCCACAGCGCAACTCTGAACAAGCCAATGGCAGCTGTTCCCCTACTCAACGGCAGATCCTGTTTCAGGGTGTTCATTTGTCTTTCCCTTCTTCCACCCAACAAACTGTTCCTTACGAGGTCATAAAACCATCCAGCGCAACAGTAGGTGAGCCAGTATTATCTCGGACTGCATGTTTAGCTCACGCAGTCACCGCCATCGGTGACTCGGGTGTATTTACATTCGCTAGGAATCAACTATGGTGCACTAAAAATCCCTGAATAAATACTCCTGACAAAGGAACACGCTCTGACTCATGACCCAAACCCACAGAGTAATAACTGTTTTCATGGAGACGATTGTAACAGCACGGAGGATGTTGTAAAAACAGAAAGGACATTCTCCAGCGGCAGCATTTTTCTGTGCTTTGTTTGGTTCTTTCCCTTCCTCTTCTCCCAACCATTTTTGCTGTGCATCTTCCTTAGTCTTTCTTACCAATGTCATTCTCTGTTCTGCTTCCCACGTGCCTTCAGTTCACCGCTCTTCCCGTACAGACACACCAGCGGCGCGCAAAACAAGCGCGCAACAGAGACGCAGCCGGGCCTGAAAACGCACAACTGTTTTGTCAGCTTGCGTTTGCAATCTGTTTCTCCACCTTTTCCCTGCCGCAAGGCAACAGAAGGGCCAGAATAGGCCAGATAAAGCCGAGCACAGAAGAAAGGGAAGGAGAAAAAGAGAGAGTGTGTTAGGCTGACTCCAGATTAAAGGACAACATTCTAGGAATTCCTCTCTGCTGAGAGCATCCTCCCCCTCTCCACCACCTCCATGCTTCGGGGAGGAAACGGTCTCTCGTGGCCCAGAGGACCTCCAGACCTCCTGGGCTGGACCTCCAAGCTTGTCTGGCAACATGCGGACGCTACGCCGCCAACCCGCCATACGTGCACATGGACATTTGAAAACAGGGCTCTGGGACGCAGAGGTGTTTGGTTTGCGTTATCTGTCGGTGCGTGCACGTGACTGAGCGAGCACCTGCTTTTCGGGCTCACGTGCTTCAGGGCTGAATGTCCCCCCCCCCGCCTGCTGGCAAATGTATGCAAGTTATCTGCAGAATGTGTTTGATGTGTTGGAGCTAAAGACTTTTGCAGCGTTGGAATTTCTTGCCGCTGTAGATCATCGAACTTTTGTTGCTGCTGCGCCGACGTTTCAACACTGAAGAACGCGAGAAACAAGTGGCTGAAAAGACGGTTCAGAATGACAAGGTTTCAGGTGACATTAAGTAACACTTGAAGAAACTTCTTGCTGAAACCCTTCCGACATTGCAAAGAAAAGGAGCGGAAAAAAAAAAAAAAACACAGGCGTTTGAAACTCAGACGCCCTCTGATAGGATCTTCACTGAACCGAGATCAGTGGATCTTTGCAGAACCCAGTCAGAGTGCATCCTTTAACTGTCACCATGACGACCATTTTCCTTTCTCTCTCTCCTTTCTTTGCCGTGACCCAGTGCCACGAGGACGGGGATGAGTCCGAGGCTGCAGTGCTGGCAGCGCCGGGGCCGGCCGAGCTTGGCCAGGGGCCTGTGTTTACATTCCCTCTCACTGAGGAAGCCCAGGATGAAAGCGCACCACTGCATGTGCAGATGCATACCATTTACAGCACACGCACGTGCACAGTCACAGGCCTGCGCTGCATCAAGCAACCTGTGCACTGTAGACCGAATCACCGCTGAAATGAAAGCAAGAAGCTTGTGTTTGCACGTTTCGTGAACGAACGCCTCTCAGCTCGTGCTTGATTACATTCCTGAGAGCAACTTAGCAGAAATTAAACCCTTCCTACTTGACTCCGAGGAAGGAAAAAGGATAAAGACTTGAGTGTATCGGCGGGCCACGTATGGGAAAACAAGAGCGGATGTTATATGAACACAAGTATGCACTCAGGAGTATGGCGAGGCTGCGACTGTAACGCGCAGCCTCTGGAGAGGCCCCATTGGAAGCTCTAGCAGTCAGCCATGTTGTAAACACCATTATTTCACTCCTCCCTCACTTTCCCTCCTTCTCTTGTTCTGCAGAGAGGACAACTCCAGTCCGCTACAATGCAGCCGCTCCTGGCCAAGAAAGGAGATAAGAAGGAGAAGAGATGAATTCAAAGACCCGATTGGAGCAGGAGGAGAGCGCGGAGCTGCGCGACTCGAGGGGGAAAATGCGAGAGCTGCACGCAAACCATACAGTCAAACAGAAAGAAGGGGCACTGCAAATGTTGCCAAAGTATGTGCAGTGTACAGGAATGCAGCGTGGGGCCCTCGGCGAGCGAAACAAAGACAGCACAGTCAGTGGCTCTCTCTCTCTCTCCCCAGTGCTACCACATCCGCACATCATTAGCTGGAAAATTCCTGATATATGCTGTAATTTTTTCTTGCCCCCCCTCCTCCTCTTTCTGTTGCCATTGCTGGTACTGACAGGGGTTTCATATCCAGATGCCAGTTTGCACATTGACAATATGCATAAATACACATGAATTTGCTCTGTTTTCAACGCCGGTTGGACTGACAAAATGACAGAGAAGAATAAAAAGTACAACTTAGCATCGGAGCTGCAGCATCAAATCCAGGACGGTTAAATGTGTAAAAACCTTATGAGCAATGTCATCATAAGCGTTTAACAGCTTAAACTGTGTGTTTGCGAGTGTGTGTGTGTGTTTGCTGATGTCAAATTGAGGCCAGCCCCTTTGCTCCGCTCTTGCGGCCACAGAGGATGACTTCTCCCCCCCCCCCCCCGTGCGGAACGTTTCAGGAAATATCTAAACATTCCCAGGCAGTGCTGCACGTGCTCTCCTGCGTGCAGTGCAGTTTCAACCTCTGCCCCAGACTGCAGAGGTGATCCAGAGTCTGTGAAAACGGAGCGATAACACTGCTTACTGTGCGAGGGAGGCTTTGTCTTCTTACCGTCAAATTAACCGTTTTGGTCACCAAATAAGGGAAAACTGTCGAGAGGCTTCCAACTTGACGCCCGACATATATCACCGTCGCTATTTTGAGAGTTAGCAAAGGAAATCTACACAATGTTTTTGAACACTCTGTCTGTGAGGAGAGCAAACCGGTGCTGTGTGAATCGTGGACCGAAACCTAACGTCTCAAACAATGCCAGATGTCCCGTTGTGCTATACTAAAGGTAAGGATAAGTAAAAAACCTGGAAAACGGATTGAGTGCAAACACAAATGGAGGGGAACTGTGGCATTCCACTCAAGTTTTGAAAATCCGATCTGGCAGGTGAAAACATGCACACAACACCCGAGTGCGGGAGCTCGTGTGTGTTCAGCCTCGTCTTCCACTGGTGTCGATGGAACCATCACCACAGATACTGGAGGTTGTCATGTGATCACATCTGACCTTAACGCCTCCTGCAGTTGCAGAATAGGAGGCCACATTAGGAAAGGCTGTGTTTTACCACTGAATCACACATATTAAAGTGAAAACCCCAACTTTTTGAAAGTTTTCAAAGATGAGATTAATTTTCCAGAAGTCGGCATTGTGTGTTTCTGATAACACCCCAGTACCAACTTACCACAAACATAAGGCCGAAAAATACGCCCATCAATCTGGAGTTATGGGTAGAGCTGAGCTGTAGTTGCTTCTATGGTGTGGCAAAGAGCCAAACAGCCGTGGGCACTGGCTGGCTTGCTGTTGCCATTTTGAATACTGCTACTTAGCTTGAAAGCTATTCTTTTTGTGTATGGGCACAAACGTATGGAAATAAGTGAGTGAAGCATTCAAGAGTAATGAAGAGGGTAACGCTGGTCCTTCACCAACTCACGGCCCTTTGATGGAGGACTTGACTACCACTCTGCTACATCAGCTAGACCAGGGGTGGCCAACCCAGTCCTACCAGAGCCACAAACCAGCAGGTTCTCTGTCCTTACCGGGTCGACAACAGCTTCCACCAAGAAGACCAAGTGGGACGGACAACCTGCCAGACTGCAGCTCTGCTAGGACCAGCTTGGCCACCTCTCAATTAGACTAGACGGACATGTTGCATGGTGTGCGAAAACGACTGTTTTAGAATTTGTTCGTTTGTCGTTTTCCTCAAGATGAACCACGCGGTACCTCCGGTTCTAATGTGTCAACACCGTTGTATCTAAAGGATCCCTGAAGAAAACTACACGTTGGTTTAAACCACAAGTTCCTCATCTGGGTCACAAGGGTCCTTTGCACAAAAGCTACATGCGATGGTGTTATTGTATTATTGTATGCCTTGAGATGCCTAAACTACCAAACTGAAGATAACTGTGATAACATTTTCAGATATATACAGTGCCTTTTTCCTGCCGTCTGACCCTGGGATCATTTGGGCCACTCTGGGATCACCAAAACACCAGATCTCCAGGGGCTTCCAGGGGCTGTATACTGTGGATCCCAGCACCAACCCAGTGGGTGGTCTCCTCGTCTCCCTCCTTTCTTTCAGGAGGGGTGGAACAGCGGGTAGTGTTGGGGCCATCAGTCACGCACGGGAGACACTTTTTTTTGCCAAGGACCTTAGCAACCCCGCATGTTGCTGGGTGAGAAAGCGAGCGTAAGGAGAAGTGCAAGCACTGCTGGTAAGTTCTCAGCACAAAGTAAGAACGTGTTGCACTTTCAGGCGTGAGGGACTGTTCATTGAGACTACATGCAAATGGCCTTTTTGCAATCGTGTCATTTTATTAGTGTTAAATGAATCACTTTGAAAGTGAGAGAGAAGTGTCTAGTGCACTTAAGCAACAGCAGTTCTCCACAGCCCATCTGTCTACCAGTAACAGTGGCATCGGGTGACTAAAGAAGCAACAAATCTGTTGGGCAAAGGGGAAGATCCTCTTAAAAGCTGTGTGCTCTTGTGTAGCTGTGCACGGCATACAGTGTAGATTATCTGCTTTTAATAGCAAGAGGAAACAGTCAGGGGATGAATGAAAGTGTGTGTGTGTGTGTGTGTGTGTGTGTGTGTGTGTGTGTGTTTTGGACTTCTGGGGGGATTCCAGACACAGGCATATTAATCTACAACTGAAGATCCTATGATCACGTTGTAGCACTGCCCTCCAGCACATGCATGCACACACATGCGCTCGCTCGCTCACACACACACACACACACACACACACACACACACACACAAACACACACACAAGGGGAGGGGATGAGGGTGTCAGTCCCTGCACTTGCCTGTGCGGGCATCGGTGAAGGTCATTTTCCTTTTTCCCGTAAAAGGGGGGGGGGGGCGGGCCCCTTTTTTTTTTTTTTTTTTTTTCGGGCCCCCCCCCCCCCCTTTTGGGTTTTTTTCCCCCCCCCCCCCTTTTTTTTTTTTTTTTTTTTTTTGTCGTTTTTTTTTTTTTTTGGAATTTTTTTTTTTTTTTTTTCTCCCCGCCGTGTGCTGGAAAGCAATTCTAACAGACGTTTAAGCAGAACTTCCTCATGGCGGCTGCCTTAATTATGACAGCGTCTGCTCACTTTATGATCAATTAACCCCAATATTGAATTTCAGTTAATGATCAATATAACAGTCAATTGGAATTACACTTTTTATCCATCACAAATGCCCTTCTGCCAACACTCTGCCAAAAAAAAAACCGTCTGTTGAAGTGTTCAGGTTTATAATTAATCATTTCGTTTTAGAAAAACAGTGTATGATAACGGCTCCACAGCGACAGTATAATATGATAAATACAAAAAGCTTTTATTTCTTCAGTTTTGTCCTGATGCTTCCCCTCAAACTGAAAATCAAAGGCTTTGGCCATTTGGCATATTGTTTAAAGCGAGAGCGGTGGAAGGAAACGTTCACCTGAAGACGACCGGGATCCGACGGTACCGCTAACAAAACGACACTCGTCGGCAAAAAGGTGTGTTAAAAACCAACTAAACTGTCTGCTAACACGCTTTAAATTACTGACATAATAAGCTTGGAAGTTCTCTTGCTTGTGCCGTTATGACGTTATAGGTTACTGACCGAGAAGTGGACACGTTGCACAAAATTGGTGGCGTTGCATTCGCGCTTTGCAGATCTGGGAGGAAGAGGAAGGTGCGGCTCAAGACACACTTATTTGGTCTGTGGACAGTGCACAACGGCAAACCTAGCGGTGGAAAAATGTCATTTATTGCCCCTATAAGTGTAACCGAGCATCTATTTCACATCACTCTAATGATGCATCTAAATAGAAGTGGTTTAAAACCTGCTCACAGATGCAAAGTGAAACCAGTTAGGGTCAGTAAATAAATGAGTCAGAATGAAGCCCTGTGCGCATCTAAAATGGACACTTAGCAGGTGGACGAGCAGCACAGATACAAGCATGTCCTCTTGCAAGCACCTGTGTGAACAGGTTCATCACTTGGTCTGCTATGTAAAGGTTTTGCTCCGGCCATTGTTCCAAACTACGTCAACCTTAAAGTCTTCGCCTGTCCCAAATCCAACTCTTCCCAAGACTCCTTCATTGTCTTCATTTTATCTGGTTATCAGAGCCTGGAGCTCAACAGCTGCACATCAAAGCGCCGCCAGTGGGAGGGGAGAGGAGAGTGTGTCTCTCCTCATCTGCCCCGTCCCTGTCTGCTATGGCCACCGAGGGATTCCTGGGACCGATCACGGGGCCACTTTGGCTCTCACTTTACACAACGAAACCCAATCGCTGGGTCCAGCGCTGCGGAGCTGCCCACCGATGCAAGTGCACCTAGCTCCAGATGGATGGCCATTTCTGTGCTGCTGGGAAACTTTTAATTAGGGCAGAGTTTTTGAACAAACACAGGAAAAAAAATCTTTTAAGTAAAAGGCCTAGCCCGTTAAAAAAAAACAAAAAAAAAAAAACGTAAGAAACGCTCTCCTGATTTGTTTTATTGCTAGGTTTTTAACGGCCTTAATCCAGTTGGGTTTCTGGACTCCAGAGTGGAAATGTAGCCCAAAGATCAGGAATGCTCTTGTGCTTCCTGTGACCTCATGAACAAATTTATGGAATAATGTGATATTCCTCAGTCTATTTGTGTCTCCGGCCCAGTTGAAAACATCCTGTGACCCACTTTTGCAGTGTTTGCTTTGAGTGCCTCTGTTGGATGAGCCCTGCTGACTTGACCAATATGAACAAACAGAACTCACCACGGAGGTGAGCGCCATCTGGAAGCTGTAGATGCGGGCTAAACCAAAGTCGGCCAGTTTGATCTGACCTCCGCTGGTGACCAGAATATTCTGGGGCTTCAGGTCACGGTGAACCACGCGGTGCGAGTGCAGGAAGTCCAGTCCCTGGAGCAGCTGGTACATCATATCCTGCAAAAGAGCGATCAACCAGAGGGAAAGGGGGTGTTTTTTAAACAAGATGCATAAAAACTTTCAAATCAAAATTATGTGACTTTAAAAATAGTTCTCCCTCAAAAGAGAGCTTTTCCAAATCTCCATATTGACTTTTGAGAGCCTGAATGTTGAGACCCTGCAGAGAGAAGTTAAGTGTGAACGCCCAGCACAGGCGGAGTTAACCAGAGGAGACCCGTGTCGTTTCTTGTCAACTGTAGCAGATGTTTGATAACTGACACACACACACACACACACACACCCAAAAGGGCAGAGAGAGGCCTCAGTCTGGAAAGCAGGGCTCTCTGTGTCTCAGCAGCTGTCCAGCTTGAGTTAATTGGCCCTTGGCCTCTTTTTAATGACCAAAAGTTGACCTGAGAAAAGTTCGGGAGCTCTGCCTATGTGACGCGCTAACCAAAGTAAATCATTGAGAGTGGCGGTGAACCCTGCTAAAGGTGGGCTTGACTTCTTAAAGAAGTAAATCAGTCAAAAAATAATAACACACATGAACAGAAAGTGCCTGAAGTAGTTTTTCTAAAGCTCAAAGCAAAAAAAAAGGGACAAGATGAAAAAAAAAATGGATGCAACTTTGGGTGGAATTCATCACGTCACTCCAAAACACACACACGCACGCTCAAAGCCCCCTGCACGCACTTGCCCTCTGCACGCCTGCCGAAACCCTCCGCCAAGACCTCACAAGTGACATGGACCTGAGCCCGCAGCTCCATTCACAGGCCCACCAGCTGGTGAGTGAGTCAAAGGGGTCTGCACACTCAAGCAGAAAACATTAGCAAACGGCGTGGGGCTCGCTGCTGCGCCGGCCTCAGAGGAGGGGACAGGACGCCCGTCCACGCTGCGAGGACGAGGACTGATGTGTATGCAAGTTTGGTTCACACACACACACACACACACACACACACACACACACAAAACTGTCAGCCTGGGTGTGTTTCCACATACATTTCCATTTATGTGTGTGCAGGCAAAGTGTGTGGGCGTGTGTGTGTGTGTGTGTGTGTGTGTGTGTGTGTGTGTGCGCGCGTGAAAAAAAAAAAAAAAGCACACACCACAACACTACACTACACCACACCACCACAGCAACACAAAAAAAAAAAAACTGTACAAGCCCTGGGGGTGTGTTTTCTAAAAATAAAAATTTTCCAATTTAAATGTGTTGTGAAAGGGACAAAAGTTGTGGTGGGGACGTGTCGTGTCGTGTTGTTGTTGTTGTGTTGTGACGCCGCGATCGTGCAATAGTGCCCCTTCTGAACCAAAAAGCCAAAGGCGGGAAGGAAAAAAAACAAGACCCTTACCTTCTCTAAAATCTACAATCCAAAGACCATGAACCCCCGCGAAGGAGGGCTAGAAAAAAAGAAAAGGGCCCGTAAAAAAAAAAAAGGCAAGGCAAGTTTGGTTTAATTTTCGTGTCTTGTGTGGTGTGTGGTGTGTCGTGTCGTGGTGTGGTGTGGGGGGAGGTGGCGCGCTAATTTGTGTCAAGCCACCCAACCCTCTACCCACCAACCAAGTTACCTCTCTCGCTTTAAAATAGCCAATTTCAACCATCCGTTCTTTTTCAGCAAGTGTTTCCGTAGTAAAAAAGTAAATAACTGAAGAAAGTGTGAATTCTTGAGCAAAAAAAAAAAAAAAAATCTTTGGCGCCGGTCACCGCGTGCGCCAATCTTCCACCGCGAGATTAAATTAAAAATCCAACAAAAGCAAAACATGACAAAATATTCTGGCTACGTTGCCCCAACGGCTTTGTCAACGTGAAAGGTCAGAACGTGAAACGAGCCGCAAATCTGAGGGCTGAATGCAGGACCAATTTGGATTTCAGCACCACGAACATTTCGATGAGATCAAAGCAGCAGCCACATAGTTTGGATCGCTGAAGCCTCGCACAGGAATGACACAAAATGCAACAGATCTGACCCTAAAAAAGCCAGAGGGAAAAAAGGTAGTGAGCCCTCTGCGAGATGCAGTCAAAACATGGCTTTCTGAGTGCACCTCCTTTTCTGATGCAAATGCACCAGAGGCAGCCATATTGTTTATTGTAGCTCAGCACAATATGGGACATCTGCCGGTTAGCGTTAGTGTAATTCCCTCCCCATGCTTCATTGACCTCCTCCTTTATGGGCTCAGAGAATAGAGATGGGAAGGCTTGGACATTGGTGGAAGAGGAGGGTGGGCCAGGCTCCAGCGCCAGCCCGGCTGAGGAGCAGCGCGGCCGGGCCAGCCCCACTGCTTGATGTCCTTCCAGCTCATTTGATTCCTGGAGGAGGACCTCTTTCATCAATGAGCATGTGGTGGGTCTCCAGTCCAACTGAGGCCGAGTGGGTGGTGGAAGGTGGAGGACGGGCTGGGGCGAAGGGGTGGGGGGAATGGGCGGACTGGTTTGGAGGAGACATTTCCCTGGTCTTTGGCTGATGCTATTCAGGGGCGGAACTCGTGTTTAAGAATTTAGCTGCACATCAGCGTGCCATGTATGAAACTAAGGATGTGAAATCAAAACAAAATGGCCATTTTGCCCTGACATCACCACTTCCTGACGCGACCCATTGCCTTAGTGTTCAAACTAACAAATGACTATTGTTAGACTGCTTACAAATGGTTTAAAAGGATGAGGACTGTGTCAAAAGGAGCATTGTTAATAACAAGAAGTATCAATTTAGCAAAGAGAAGAAAGAAAAAAACCCTGGAAAAACCCACAGGTGCAATCTATCTAATGCCACCATCCAAAATATCGTCACAGCTCGACACAAAAAGTCCACATATTTCTGGCCCTGGGGGTGAAATCAAGGAGTTACGGTAAATTCCAGTTTCTCTCTGTCAAACACGACTCTTAAAACACGTCTTATACGGCTGACTTACAGACCTTGGGGTGAAATGCGATAAAGACTTAAAAACAAAAAACGCGTATCAGAACTTAGAAAGAAACTTAGAGAACAAAAGAGACGGCAGTGCATCCACTTCCGACCCGTGAGCAATCGTTCATGGGAGAAGATGAGGCTCCGTTCACACAGGAGAACCTAGAACCTTCAACTCCAGATGGTCACAATTGAAAGTCTTGACATTCATTTTTGAGATGGATGAAATAACAATAGACTTGTTCACAGCAAACAGCGGGAAAAATGGAATAATAATTAAAAAAAGGAACGAAAAGATTGCCGGAGTGTCAAAGTCTGATTTTTAGATTTAATTCTTTAGTTGCCTGCGTCTCCATCTGAGAGCGGAGGAGGCTGGGAGCCTTCCACCAGGGCCCATCTGCTGCACTCTCAGGCTCCTCTGACGCTGAGGAGACCCGCGCTCTGACCCCTGGCCTAGACAACGTGCCCTCGGCCACGCAGGCTAACTGCATCAATGAACTTTTACGGACTAGTAAACATCCCCCACAGCCCATCGGATGGTCACCGCGCTGCTTGCAGACACCTTTTCCAGAATGATGACGTTTACCTTGATGGTCTCCGGGGGTACTCCCGGATCGGGAGCCTTCTCCAGATAGGTGGTCAGGTCCTGATCCACGTGCTCAAAGACCAGAGTGAGTTTGGTTTCTCGGTCGGTCCGAGAGACTGTACAGACATCAAACAGCCTGGAAGAGGAGGAACATGTATGAGAAAAGGGGACTCAACAAAAAACCTCTGACAACCTTTGGGCTCGATGCTCTGATTTTACTGGCTGCTGTGCACTGGGTTACACCTCGTGTTCCAGATGTTTCAGGTGAAAATGCATGCAGGCGCAGGTGAACGTGGGCTGCCGTCGACCCGCTCCTGCCACGCAGAGCCTGAACAACAGTGTTTACGTGTGTCTCGCTAGGCAACTGACCAAGGCCAAGAATCCAGATTACGCTGAAGACTTTCCAAGGCAGGCTTTGGTGAAAACCCGAAAAAAGAAAAACAAAAAGGCTGTCCAGCAGGTCCTCTTCAAAGAGCAGGGGACCACAAGCAGCATTCCTCCTGTGGCACTATGACAACTCCCGATGCTCTCTGGGAAATGGAGTGCCGCTTTGGCAGAAGCTGCTGGCAAAAAAGGCAGCTTCCATCACAACAATACCGACGACGATCTATATCCTCCCTCGACTTACCATCTGGAACTGTTGACGGGGGGTTTGGGGTTTATTTTCTTAATAATAAATGTGAAAACACATCTTTCAGCCAGACCCAGGCTGCGTCTTTAACTGTACCTGCAAGATGGTCGACAGCGAAATCAAGACAATGTGCTGCAGCGACGTCGGGAGCCACGGGCGCGGGCACGGGCAGCAATGACTAACCCGCTCTCAACTACTCTCTCAACCTCTTCCGAGGCACCGTGTGTCCATGCCAACACCCTTGTAATGGGCGCGCTTGCTGGGGTGCGGCGTGATCCAAGGTATTCCTCTGTGATGTCACAGAGAAGACGCCGCTCTATTCCTGAAACGATGGAGTCAAACGCCCCTCGCTGCTCCTGTGTTGGGCTTCCACGGAGGCTCTGGGCATACAGCGAACATATGGAATGAATAACGGGCCTCATTACAAACGTCCAGGAGTTGCCTGGAGTCGCACACAAGGCCCATAATGCACCTTTCCTGGCCACGCTTGCTGCCCGGACTCCAGGACTGTGATTTGATGGGTTTAACCTCGGCTGATTTACTGCAACAAAACGCTGCTGCCAACTATCCAAACATGAGCGGCGTATTTATTGATTTTCGACGCTGAAGAAACGAGGGGCTCATGTTGGGCAGCTGAAGCGCAGCGTCTGCAGGCGCTGCCCGCGCGCCTGCAGGCTGCAGCATCGAACGCCGTCCCGTCCAAACTGTTATCATTTCCACAGTGTCTTTAGCATAAACATGCGCTGTTGCTCTGCGCCATGCTTGTGTTCAAATATGCACGTAACCAATGAGACCGCCAGCATGCGCATGCATACATGAAAACGAACATGGCTCCAGGTTTCAGAAGAGCAGAGAGCGGTTACACTAAAGTTTCCAGTCAACCAGGGAAAGGCGCCTGTTTTTGTGATTCTTTGATGTGATTTTTTTAAAAGATTCTTTTTTTTTCTGCCATCAAGAGCAGATATTTTAAATAACGGGGCTTTGAGGTGAAGTACATTTGCACAGCTGCACTAATCCACTGACTAAAACCAAAAATAAATCATTTACTCCCAGAGAGAAATTAATATTATGATACGATTATTTTATATATATGATTTATAATATTATGATAATATTTTATCACCACACTTGTTAAAGAGACGGAGGTGAGCTGGGCTTGATAAAGATACATTTAAAAAAATCCACTTTGATCTACGCTCTCAAAATTCTATGATAAAAGAGGGGCCAAGGTCAGACCTCGGCCAGAGCCGACATGCCGGAGCAACCTGACGGCTAATTCTGAAACTGGAATTCATTTCAAAACTGAAAGCAAATGTGTTGTGCACGGCTGAGCACGGCAGACCTTAAATGAAGCGTCCCTATATTTCATGTGATTGCCGTGGCAGAGGCGACCCCTCAGCACCTAAAATGGCAACTTCCACATTTTAAACCATGCTTAAAACATACCTGATTTAGATAAACACACTTAAATAGAATTTTGGGTCTCCTCAGATGAGCAGAGGCCTCTTTCTAAGAACGCGTGTCTGGATTTGTATCATTTATATCGCCCACCAACAAACAGGGGAAGTTTGTTCCATAAGCAACTTAGGATTAGGCTCAGATAATAAAAGCTTAATTTGATAATTGTCGTTAGTGCAACAAAATCAATCAACTGTGCAAAGGTGCTCCAAAAAGCCATTTTCATGCAAACTCCCATCAGTCCTGAAAGTGTGGGTGTCAGTCTAGGACTTTCCATGCTGTTCCCTTCCTCTTGGTTGTTATCAGTTCTTCGGCGTCACATTTGTGCGACTCCGCTTTGGAGCCGTGGCCCAGGTGGCACAACGTGTCTGGGTCCAACCGAGGGGCGCCGACAGTGCGGAGGAACAGCTCCGCAGGGGACAGGCGCTCTGGCTGCACTGTGGCCCTTCTTCTGAGCCCACGTGCACGCGGGGTTGGTTTTACTGTGATAAAAACCTGCACCGAGCCAATAAATCCCACCTGGAATCATTCTGGATAAAAGGATAATGTCAATAAAGGTTAAACATTATAGGGGGGTGATTCTATGTATTTATTCGACCCTTTAACAAAAAGAAAACATGACAGCTGCATCGTATATTCCACAGGTCTAGCAGTAGGTCAAATAATGAAGGATTGTCACCTTAAAGTATAACTAGGAAACACTACTGGGAACAGCAGCCAGGTGTGCAGCTGCCTGCAGCGCAGCTGTAACAGCCTGCACGGCCTTCTGCAAACCTCACCTACGCAAAATTTACAGGTTCTAGAAAGTGACCTTTGCCTTGAAAACAGCTCGGAAGGAGTGTGGACATGATCTAAAGGTGACAGACACCGGTGGGTGTCCTCACCCAGAAAGGCCCCCCTCCCCCTCACTTACCTGACAACATTGGGGTGCTCGAAGGCTTCAAGCTGCCTCAGAACTGCTACCTCCCGGATCGTGGAGAGAGGCATCCCCTCCTCCTCCGTCTGGACACGGACTTTTTTCAGCGCTACAAAGCGTCCTCCGTTCTTCAAATCTCTGGCTTTGTACACTTTCCCATAAGCGCCTTCGCCGATCTCGGCCACCTGCTCGTATTGAGTGTCCTTGTCCATTTTTGCGGATTTATTTTGTTTTGTTTAGTTTTCTGTCCCCTCTCCCTCTCTCTCTCGTCTCTCGTTGAGAATATTGCGGGGAATCCCGGCGAGGGTGACGAGCCAGATAGTTTCTCACAAAGGCATATTCACAGAAAAGCGTCGGCACATGCGATGCCTAGATGACAAGGAGACACAGATGGAGGAAGACACCATCTTTGTCAGACGTGGTCAAACTGGGCTCCAGGTAGGCAACAACAGGACTGTCATCATGTTTTATTTCGACTATCAACGCCAGAGCCCCGCTGCGTCCCGACGTCCGCTCCTCCTATTACGCACAGCAACGAATGTGCTCCTGCCTCTAAGGCGAATGTCAAATCATTCGAATTAAGCGCAAAAAATGGCTTTAAAGCCAACGTGGTGGTCAGCGAGCTGTCCTCCGCGTTTAAAAAACCTTCACCCACGTGCAGCTTTGCTTTAAACGCCTTAACGCGCACTTAAAACTGCGAAAGGAAAGCGACGCCGAAATCTAAAGGAAAACGCGCAAAGTTTGAGCACAAACGCGACGCGTTAAAAACTGTAAAAGCTGTCAAGGTAAAGAGTCCATTTTTGATCCTGACTGGGTTTCGTCAGAGTTTGGTGCGACACAAACTTAGCGAGCACGTGGCTGGCGACTGATTGCATTGTCTGGACTTCCTACAGCAACAATCCATTAAAACGGCGCAAAAGTCGCATTTCGGACGCCTTCAGCCGTATTAGTCCGTGGAGCAAGGTTTCCGCGGCGTTTTAAAGTGGTTTTGGAGTGCTCAAATATATCCGTCGATGTTTTTCTTATTTAATTGCGCGCTGACCCTTGTTAATTAAAATAATTCCAGCGAGTCGGGGGAGCCGCTCGATACGGTCCTCAACGCGTTATTAGGCTCTAAAGAGACCATTTCCTGTGTCCCGAGGACATTAAATATTAAATCCGACATTCAGATCTAGACTTTAGGTGTTTACCTTGGGTTAGGCTGTCAACACAATGCTGTGGAGTCGACATGTCCGACACACTGCTGAGGGGACATTGGTCTCTCGGTGGAAAGGTCCCGCGTCAAACGCATCCCTGTGCTCCACGCAGGGGCCACACAGGTAGTCGGACGGTGCAGGCTGTAAACCTCATCCCTCAGACTGCACCAGTCCAGGCAGAGACACTCAAGCCGGGAGGGGGAGGAGGAGGAGGAGGAGGAGGTGGTGAAGGAGGAGGAGTGCTTTACGAAAACTCACACACGCACTCTCACTGCAACATTGTGGGTGGGGGTGTGGGTGGAGGTGGGGGTCAGAGGACAAAGGCAAACGCTTGATCCAGGCCTCCCCAAACCACGCTTCTCCTTTGGATTCTCTCCTTTCTCTCCGCAGCCCCTTTCTCCTCCGTGTATCCCCGGGTAGGCCCGTGCAACCGCGGCCGCGCACGCCCGCGTGAGCTCCGTCTCTGGCTGGCTTTCCCACGCCGGCTGAATGTGCCCTGACCCCCTTCAGAGAGGTTTGACACGGAGCGGGGACATTTCCGCATTCCTCCGTGACTACAAAAGGCACACCGCCTCCTTCTTGCTCTCCCTCGGCCTCCTCGGTGCTCCGCCATTCACAGCCCCCTGCGCCGGGTTTTGTCTCCCGTGTCAGACCCGGGAGCACCGCGGGGACCAGAGAGGGGAGAGAGGAGGCTCATTGGACGCACGGAGCCACGGACACACTATCTATCCATCTCCCCGAAAGCTTTGAGGACCGACCCCGGGGGGGGGGGGGGGGACGACGACGACAATGCCCCAGCGGGATGCAATGTGACAAGCTGGCCGTGGATGGTCCTGGGGGGTCAGGTTCAAAACCCGACGGCTTTATCTGTGGACCCAGGAGGGGGCTCGTCTGCTCCGGTGGTCGTTCCTCCCGGAGAAACCATCAGGAAGTTTTGATGGTAAGAAATACAATTCAAACCCCGCATCCGCTCGTTTGTTTGTTTGGGTGCTTTTTTGTTTTGTTACGTTTTGTTTTTTTTTGTTTTGCGGGTTCAACAGGTAGGTGAATTAAAACAGTGTTGTAGTAAATGTTTTACTGTGTATATATAACAAAATGTATTGCATTTTTATCACGTTTCAGTACATTTTAAAAAATGATAACTGCTAATTCATCAATTTGTATTTTTTCTTAAATAAAACTTTTTTTAAAAAATGTAAAATGTTAGAAGCTCGTGCACATTAATACTTATTAACTAAGTGAACATTTGGGGGCTACAGTTTCACGCGTTGTGTGTGTGCCTCTTTCATGCTGGACATGGTTTGGATGTAACAGGGCTTGGTGTCAGATTTATCCCATGAATGGCCAATTACAGGCGTGTAACAGGGCGCCATTATCAGAAAGGCGTGTTTTAGAGAGGCAGAGGTGATGAGAGGAAGGCCGTTCCCTCAACGCTGCAATTCTCATTCAAACACCTCCTGCGTGCTGGTGATCAAATCTTCTGATTTCCATTGAAAAGGTAAAGTTGGGCGAGGGTGGTGTGTGTGTGTGTGTGTGTGTGTGTGTGTGTGTGTGGAGGGGGGGATAATGACATGGAAGTATGTGTGGTAATCTCCCCTGCCCAACTTTTCCAGGCAACCACAATTTCAAGCATTTGCATCACAAAAAACACAAAGCAGACAGTCTTCCCCAGACCAATTACTGCAAATGTGGGCATTTACATTTTTTTATCATCATTGTTCATGTGAAATCAGCTCTGAGAGCCGTCACCAAGGTTTAGCCCATTAGCATACATGGTTATTATTTGGCTGGAGAACACAACCAATTAGAGCCCTGGTGTGCGCTAACGTACGGGGAGCTACACCTCAGTCCCTCCCTCTGTACTTTCAGCTTTTCAGACTTTTATTGCCAATGTAGCAGCGCTCAAGTACGATTTATTGTGGTAAAAGTGTTATTACTTAGTTAAAAAAATGGAAAGACGAAAAACAGAGGTGACAAATTAGCTATATATAGCAAGTATTTTAGAACAATCGGAGCCTTGTGTTGTTTGTGTTTGGATCACTTAAGCCAGTAGAAGATCAGCTTCCTGTTGGTCGCGCATCTACTTCCTGTGGGGTTTTAATAAAGATATTATTGATATTTCACCACAATCTCATTAGAGGCTCCTAAACTCAAGAACTGAGGAACAAGAACTGAGTATTGGCCGTATCCCGAGCAGACCTTTTAAAGGGCTGTCATTGGTTTGATCCGTTTTAAATTAATCAAAGGTCGCCACCGAGGGCTTTAAAGTTTACCGATCAAAAGCAGCCATTTGATCTAACCAGGAAATTTGTAATTACCAAGTGGCTGTGGCCGTTTAACAACGACGCAGCGACAGTGAGAATGAATGCTGTCACAATGAAAGAGTTCATCATGAAGCAGGCCCGAAAGATCTGGAACTACATCTACAAGCCCAGGAGCTATGCGGCGGAGGACAATCTGGGATATGAGGCGGAGTCCATAGAAGACCAACACTTGTCTGTCTGTGAAAATCAGGAGTTGACAGAACCGCATCTAATTCGTCCGCCCCTGAAACCGGAACACGCCGCCGCGGCCAAGCACAACCACAAAGTGAAGGAGTTCCTCGGACAGAACGCCGAATTTGGAGACTCGGATACGAAAGATGCCGAAGGGCTCTATGATCTGCAGCCCCAGCTCTCCAAGATGGCCGCCAGAGAAGCAGAGCTGCTCTGCAGACTCCGGGACGCCGAAGAGGCCCACGCCCGGCAAAGAGAGAAGCAGAATCTAGACCAGCTGAGCCGGATCCGCTTGGAGGAGGAGAACGCCAGGCTGGTGGCTAAGGTGGAGCAGATGGCGTGTGAGGGGAACATGCGCGTGCAAGCGAGGTACGAGAAGTTCCACCAGTTGAAGTTCCTCAACTACGTGCTGCTGCAGGAGAGGGAGAAAGCGTGGGAGATAGAACGCGCTGCCCTGATGGCCAGGATCAGTCGGCAGAAACACGGAGGGAAACTCCAGTAACCCTTCTGGAAAAGGGCACGGTGGATAAAGAGAATATTTAGAAAGTCTGCCAACAAGGGCTAGTGGACGCGCAATATACCACCAGGCTGCCTTTGTGTGCTGATGTTCTTTGTTTGGAACGTATCTTTATTAAAGATAAAAACACAACATCGCTTGAAAACCTAATACAGATATATTTTCAAATGACAGAACACAAATAAGTTTCTCATAAAATACAACTGTCAATAATAAAATAGTGACTTCTTGACGCGCACGGAAGCAGCTGGTCTGTCAGGCCCAGAGAGGGTTGGGGCCCCCCTGAGGTGGGGAGGACAGGGACAGGTGACTCCTTTACTCTCCGACACAAACACACTAACACACAGACACACACGAACACGGAAGGAGAGATTGATTGTGTCGGGGATGTCCGTGCCACGAGGCAAACGAGCCGATGAGCCCAGGTCTTCAGGTGGACAGCTGTCACACCTGGCGGGGAATCTGATAGGACGGCCGACATCTGATCCCTTTTCAAGTTCCTGAACCTTTTGTCCGAGTTTACAAGCATCACTTAGCCGGAGCGTTTCCGTGTGAGCTGGGCCTGGCGGCTGATATTTACGCGAGGTTTGGAGGGTGCGAGCGGGGCTGGGTGCTGGGTGCTGGGTGCTGGGGGGGACAATCCCAGCCTGTTTGTGTCTCCGACTTGATTTCCTCTCTTCCTCGTCAAGTGAAGAGCACACTGTGTAAGTAAAGCCCCTTCTCCCTTGTCCTCCTCTTCTCCCTGCCACCGGCCCCCAGACACAAGCCTCTTTCTGTTGGGGTGTCGCCACGGCAACCAAGCAACTAACTTGAGGAGGCGACATAAAAATCTTCTCTTTTAGGGGACACAGGAGCACCTGCCACCTCCGCCGAAAGGGGAGGAGCCCACTCGGCGCCAAGCCATGTGCAGATGCTCACTCGCACACACACACACACACACACACACACACACACACACACACATACACACGCACACACAGGTAACAGAGGATTTGTCTAGCATTCAAATGAATCCTCCAGCTAACATCTGCTCCCCTCTAGGAGCTCGTTCATCTTCCAGCAGCATCGGAGGTATGATTGGATGACTTCTTAACCCCTAAAGTCAAGCAAAGAACAGCGCCACCACAGGGAAGGTTGTATTAATACACGAGTTTAGCACATTACGTTGGTTAAATAAAAATTGTTTATCGTTTATCTCAAAGTCGGTGGGTGAGATTTTCTCCACCAGACCAGGGTTTAAATCCCCCCCACGCAGCCTGTTTAAAGGCCCCAGTCAACAAGTGTCAGGCTGGGTTCGGCAGGGCGGCGGAGGCTGGAGGACAGTCTGCAGAGGCCGGCCAGGGAACCTCTGGTGCCTGGCTGCTGTTCATTAGCAGTAGTAATGATTAACTGAGAGTGCTATTGTCCCCGCCGGGCCCAGCTGTCTCTCCTCTGCCGTTGATCCACTCCGATGCCTCTGGGCCACTAAACAGGCTCCATTCATGTGCTAAAGTGACAGCTGCTCCTCACATTCTGCCCAAAATGAACTGCAGACGCAGGAAACGCAAACCCAAGACAAATAATATTCCGCAGATTGTCCTCTTCTCTTTTTTTATGCTTAAGGTGATTAAAGGGAAGGCCGGAAGGATTACTCAGTACTGATTGAAGGCGCAAAAGATGGAAGTGCAGCTAATATTTGCTGTGTCGGCATTTTTGGAGGAAGTTAATGCGGCGGATTTACTGTCACCGGCATGAAAAGCATCAGCTGTTGCGTCAGAGTCGATTCAAGCGGGTTTATTAAGGCGGCTCAACACATTTTATCAAGCAGTAAACGGGCGGTTTCAGCTGATTCGTCTGACTCGAGTGGATCCTTCCCTCACCTGTCTGTTGTGAGCTTTCTGATTTGATTCGAGCCTTGGGCGTGACTGCAACCTAAGCTCTCTAAGAATACCAACATGCTCCCTCCGACCTTTGAAAGTCCGCCCACGCTGAGTTCTATATGGTCATCGTCCACTTGGATCTTTGGCTTTTTTAGCCTGGTGTGAAAGCTGGCTGTATTGTTTTACAGCAGCTGTAGTAAAAGAATGAAAGTAGCTTTATCTCTGCAGCGAGAGGACTTTAATTGGAGCTTTGAAGCTCCGCTGGTCTCTAACCGGGCCCGCCTGCTCTCATATCGCGTGTTGTTGCTTCGCCTAGAAACTTTATTCCATTTTGCCTGTGATCTGCGTGCCGGCTGATGTGATTGCACCGGCTGTGGGAGTATCAGAGCTGCGTTACTGAGCAACAGTTGCTCTGACACTGGCAGGCCGCTCTGGCACTTTGGAGGAGCGCGTCCCTCCTGCAAACACATAGTTGGCTCTCCAGTTTGCTTTTGAAGTACTGTATTAATGAATTATCCTTTCATGCCATAAAACCTGGCCCTCTTTGAACTTTACAAAACATGGATTTCATGTGTTTTAGCAGAGCAAAGCTCCTCTAAAGACCGATCAAAGTACATGGTTTTATTTTGAAAGGCCAATTTTTTAAAGGCAGCCACATGAGCGTTAAACTCCTCTGTGTCTATTCCTCTCCTCCTCCTGTCCTTCCTCCAGCCCCATCGTCCCCTCCTCCTCTTTCCTTCCTCTTCCGACCATCGGGAGGAGGGTCCCCCTGTATGAGCCTGGTCCTGCTCAAGGTTTCTTCCTGTTTTCAGCTCCAGGTTTCTCAGTTAGAGAGTCAGTTTTGACTGACAAAAGTTGACTTAAACTGTTATTATTCCCTGTAATTGTGATTTGTTTATGGCGCATAGATAAGAAAACACAGATGAATAGTCAACCTGGTGGTGGGTCAGAGGTGACGCGTGATCTGCCTTTGTGCGTGATCTGCCCTTTGTGAATCATGCCTGCGGTACGCTACCAGAACGCCCTGGAGGGTATTCAGTCTACCAGGAAGCAGTAGTTCCTCTCCC